>CM031940.1:28834498-28839498 GCA_018703725.1 Brassica juncea
TATCACTAAAATATTCCTAGAGGGGGATAGGGCTAAGCGGAGCGAAAAGGGTTTTCCATGAGACGGGAAATAAAAACTATTAGCCCCACACGAAGTTTGTGAATAAGTGATTGTCTGATAATGAGCAAGGAATATCCGTCTTTCTGCTAAACAGGATGTATTGAACTCATAATTCATTAGATACTTTTTATGAATGTCAACTAAGTATCGTAAGTAAATTGTTCCCGGTTGTTCAATCATTTGATAACCAGAGTCATTCTTTGATAAATGATCACTATGAGTCAGACTCAATAGAATTTGATCAATCCTTTTTTCTGCCCTTAAGGTGGAGAACTGAACCAAGAATTCTCTTTCTTTATCATCAATCGAATCACTGTTCGCGACCCAGGATTCTATTTTATCATCAATCCAATCACCGCTCACGTTTTTTCTTTTTCTTATCAATGAATAGATGTCTTTACTTGTATGACTTAGATGTCTCGTATTTCTCGAAAAAGTGATTCGATTGATGGGATTTGGTATGATACTTATGAGATCGATGATATCTATGAAGTTTATTTTCAAATCTTTCTTCTTAGAACGTATTGATTTGACCCCATAAGCGGGATCACCACCCCATAGCATGTTGCCGCCAGAACCCCGTATTTCTTCTAGACAATCTCCTAATTGTTCCAGAGCAACAAGAAAAAGATTCTTTAACCAGAAAGAATTCTGTTCAGATGTAGGATACCTATCAAGAAGTTTTCGCAACTCAATCATGTATGATGGAATCATCAAAGATTTGATCTTTTCGAACTCTGTCTGTAAGTCACTATAGGCTCGGGAAACAAAGAGAAGATGTGTACGAACGATATATCCAGCAACAAGAAGAAGGAAAAGGATTGAATAGAGGACCTCACGAACATTTGGCGATCTCAGATGTGTCGATATCAACGATGACTCATTATTTCGATGAATCATTTCTTCGGACAGAAGAAGATTATGTAAAGACTTACTCGAAATCTCACTTATCAGATTCCTTTGTGGAAGACGCAATTTTTTCTGAAGAATTCGCCATGATATATCTAATCCATGCATAATATCATGAAAAATGGATACAAATTTTTGACTGCTACTTAGTATCCGCAATAGGTTTGAAAAAGTATCTAAAATATCAAATTTAGATATTTGTACCCTGTCGAAGTAAAGAACCATGGCATATATGTTTGGAATAGATTCCATTTTAAGAGAGTTGAAAAAGCACTATCTCGTTGAAAGGTTCTATCCATCTGCCCTTTGTCAACTCATTTTTTTAGGCAAAGACTCCGTTTTTTCCTCTGTAAATATTTCTCAGAACATGGAGTGTGAATCAAACCCACGTTTGAATTGAAATTGAGATACTGATGCAAGCTCTTCTCTTCTGAATCGGATAGATTCATATCTGAAAGAGTTTGACAATACGTTATTTCAAAATTGACTCTTTGTCCCTCTATTAGAGGTGTTCCAGAAATGTCTGCAATCGAGTAAATAATGAGTCAAATTGATCGGATCGAATTGGAAAATGGAAAGATTTGTACAAGTTATACCTTTCGTCACCACTTTGTGGAAAATCGTTAGATATGAATATGTTTGATACATGTGACTCGATTGACGAAGGTGAAATAGTATCTCATTTGAAATCGTATAAAGACAACTCCTATTTAATAGAGCTATTTGTGCAAGTATTTTTCGATTAAGAAGTAATTGCTTCTTGTACATATTGTGTATGAATTGGTTATAACTATAGAATACCTCCGTTTCATGAATTACGGCATTTATTCGAGTGATCCATAAACGACGAAAATCTCTTTTTCTTTTACCCCTATCCCGACGAGCCGAAACTAAAGCTCTTATTCTCTGTTGAGTCATAGTTCGTGTAAGTCGTGAATGAGCCCCTCGAAAGCTTGATGCAAATAAACGAAGTTTTGTTCTACGCCTCCGAGCAATATATCCGCGTTTAATTCTAGTCATTGAATAAATAAAACTTTGATGAATAACTAATTCTTTTTTTAGTTATTCTTTTCCCCTTTACTAGTCATTAATAACCAAACGAATTATTCCAATGTATAAAAAAAATTCCAATGGCTTTTGCTACTCTAACCTTCCCCACCACTATTTTTTGCTAGGTATTTTTCTTTTTTTTAAAAGGATAAATTGTCTTGATACTTGATATAAAAAAAATCGAATAACTACAAAAAGTAGTAAATAGAAATGAATAAATAGTGGGTTCCTTCGTTTCTATGGTTACTTATAAAACGGTGAGGTGCTCTCTATACACCGGAGCTCCTTCTTTTAATTAATCAATACTATTGGTAACTTGTACAATTCACATTCTTTGGCTCTACCCCATTAATATTCCAGTAATAGGTCTTTCACAATGAGATCCACTTTATACAGTAACGGTATTTGATTTTAAAATTGATTTGGTCATTTACCTTGTTAGTCCGTTTTTTCTTTCAAAAGTGGAATCTTTTTTATAAAAAATGGAATTTCCCCCGCTTAATGGATAACCATTTGTTATCATTGGGGGTTTTCTTAAAAATGGAGTTGATTGGATTTGCACCAATGTAAACCATAAGTTTCAGACACAATAGAAGATATGAATGATCTATCTTTTTGAAATATTAAGGATGAGTACCTGTTAATAAAATGGAGGAACTCGATTCATTATTTCAAAAAGAATTTCCTTTATGTGTTTCAGTCTATGATCTAAACGAGTCGCACATACACCCGAGTACATGTTCGTCGTCGCTGAGGGCATCCCCGAAGCGCTGGGGATTTCGTGACATTTCGGATTGGCTGTCTTGTATTTCTAATAAGTTTTTTAATGGTTGGCATACTGAATCATATAAATAATGGGCTGGTTTAGATGGGTTCTAACCGGCTAATTCTGAATTACTTCTCTTTAAGATTCTCTTCAATATATATTTTTATTTATTTTTATATTGAAGAGAATATGAAATTAAACGTTTAATCTAAAAAGATATAAAATTAGCAATGGTAGATTTGCATGAAATCGCTCCTATTTTTATTGAACCGCTACAAGATCAACAATTCCATGAGCTTGGGCTTCTGTTGCTGACATAAAAACATCCCTTTCCATGTCTTCGGATACAACCCATATAGGTTTGCCCGTTCTTTGTACATAAACCCTTGTGATGGTTTCGCGAAGTTTTAGTAGTTCTTCCGCTTCCAAGATAACTTCTCCCGTTTGTGCCTCATAAAACGAACTAGCGGGTTGATGGATCATTACCCTGATGATATAATAGAAAAGGTTCTTCTATTTCGCAGAATGAAGCGAGATAACAAAAAAAAAACAGATAAATTTGAATAACCGTACAGGCTTTTTTTGTGCGTTGCATACGGCTCCACAATGGAATTTACGGTTTTGACCTTTCGGCGAAAGAAAACAAAATATAGGTTCTGTTCTATTATACACAGATCCATAAATGATCCAATTACCATCCTTCTTTTTTATTTTGTAGGAGTTAAAAAAATACTATGATGGTTCCGTTGCTTTATATATCATTTTTTTGATCCGTCTATGATTCAGCAATCCCAAAGTGTCTTTTTTTTTTCTTTTTTTTTTAAATAAGCTTCCGGTGTGAAAACAAAGTTTGTGACGCTGAGATGTGCCCGAATAGGGAAGATATCATTTTAAATATCCCTTTCTTATCTCATACTACTCTTTCAATATATAATCTAATTTTGTTAATCTCAAAAATTTCATATCGAATTCGAAGTGCGATGCTATTATTACTTAACTAATTCATATTTCCGAGGGCGAAGGCATAGTATTTTTTTCTCAAAAATAAAAAAACTCGTTGGCGCCAAGCGTGAGGGAATGCTATACGTTTGGTAATTGCTCCTCCGACTAGGATAAAGGATGCTATTGAAGCGGCTAATCCCATGCATATTGTCTGTACATCGGGTCTCACAAATTTCATAGTATCATAAATAGCCATTCCAGATATTACCCATCCACCAGGCGAATTTATAAACAAATAAAGATCTTTGGTATCCTTTTCTATACTGAGATATATCATAAGACTAATAAGTTGATTCGAGATTTCGGTATCAACCTCTTAGCCTAAAAAAATAATCTTTCTCGATAAAGTCGGTTGATTTGGATAAAATTTTATTCCTTAGGAGCCGTACAGGCACCGTTTGATGCATACGGTTCAACAAAAATTGTTAAAAAATCAATGTGTCGATTCCAACCCCCCTTTTTCAGAGAAGGCTTTTTTTTCTAACTTAATAAGGGAAGGGCTTGCTTCCCTGTTAAAAGTAAACGAAAAAAGAAATAAGTTTTGGCCCCTTTTATTAGATATTATAATCCTAATAATAAAATAATAAACGATTGATTAGGCCTGTCAGACTAACTTGATTCATTGATATTTTTTTTCATCGAGATTCAGTTGAAATGGCGATGGTTTTTTCTTGTTCCTGAATGGGCTTCTTCCTTTTTTTATTCCGGTTTTTTAGGTTTATGCTCTACTCCGAGTAAAAGGAAAAATTTGCCTGATTTTTATTTGCACATATAGGACAAATGAACCAAATACCACGTCTTTTTTTACTACTCCTTCTGTTTTTTTTTTTCAATTCATTTCTTTCACATGTCTTCTGTCAAATAGTCAACAAATTTTTAATTATATTATTTGATTTGATCAACAGTTTTAGATAATCCTGTTTCAATTTTTTTATTTTTTTATTTTTTAATAGAATTTTTCATCATAATTTTTCATATCATATTAAGTAGTCATTCTAAAAATATTATATATTAATTATCAATTGGGTTTTTGCTAAACGGAGCCTGGATACTTAATTTTATTAGTCCGATCACGTAAACTCCATGGACAAATAAAACTTCCATCGAAGAAAAGAAAATGAAAGGCTTTCATAAAAATTCTGGTAGAATCGAGAATGAAATTTTCATTTTTTACATGCCAGATCATGAATTAGTAACTGCATCCAATCTCCAA
>CM031940.1:28844498-29211998 GCA_018703725.1 Brassica juncea
CATTTATCGAATTTGAAAAAGAGTCAGAAGAAATTGTTCGATCCTCTTATTTTTCTTTCTCGAACCGAGAGATCCATAAATCAGGATCCTAATGCATATAGATACAAATGGTCCAATGGGAGCAAGAATTTCCAGGAGCATTTGAAACATTTCGTTTCTGAGCGGAAGAGCCGTTTTCAAGTAGTGTTCGATTGATTATGTATTAATCAATATTCGATTGATTGGTCTGAGGATATTGATAAAAAATATTGGTCTAAATCACTTCGTTTCTTTTTGTCCAAGTTACTTCGTTTTTTGTCCAAGTTACTTCTCTTTTTGTCTAACTCACTTCCTTTTTTCTTTGTGAGTTTCGAGAATATCCCCATTCATAGGTCTGAGATCCACATCTATGAATTGAAAGGTCCGAGCGATCAACTCTGCAATCAGTTGTTAGAATCAATAGGTCTTCAAATCGTTCATTTGAAAAAATTGAAACCCCTTTTATTGGATGATCATAATACTTCTCAAAAATCGAAATTCTTGATCAGTGGAGGAACAATATCACCATTTTTGTTCAATAAGATACCAAACTGGATGATTGACTCATTCCATACTAGAAAGAATCGCAGGAAATATTTTGATACCACGGATTCCTATTTCTCAATCGTATCCCACGATCAAGACAATTGGCTGAATCCCGTGAAACCATTTCAGAGAAGTTCAATGATATCTTCTTTTTCTAAAGCAAATCGACTTCGATTTTTGAATAATCCACATCACTTCTGCTTCTATTGTAATAAAAGATTCCCTTTTTATGTGGAAAAGGCCCGTCTCAATAATTCTGATTTTACGTATGGACAATTCCTCACTATCTTGTTCATTCACAACAAAATATTTTCTTCGTGTGGTGGTAAAAAAAAACATGCTTTTTTGGAGAGAGATACTATTTCACCTTCGTCAATCGAGTCACAGGTATCTAACCTATTCATATCTAACGATTTTCCACAAAGTGGTGACGAAAGGTATAACTTGTACAAATCTTTCCATTTTCCAATTCGATCCGATCCATTAGTTCGTTGAGCTATTTACTCGATTGCAGACATTTCTGGAACACCTCTAATAGAGGGACAAAGAGTCAATTTTGAAAGAACGTATTGTCAAACTCTTTCAGATATGAATCTATCCGATTCAGAAGAGAAGAGCTTGCATCAGTATCTCAATTTCAATTCAAACGTGAGTTTGATTCACACTCCATGTTCTGAGAAATATTTACAGAGGAAAAAACGGAGTCTTTGCCTAAAAAAATGCGTTGACAAAGGACAGATGGATAGAACCTTTCAATGAGATAGTGCTTTTTCAACTCTCTCAAATTGGAATCTATTCCAAACATATATGCCATGGTTCTTTACTTCGACAGGGTACAAATATCTAAATTTGATATTTTAGATACTTTTTCAGACCTATTGCGGATACTAAGTAGCAGTCAAAAATTTGTATCCATTTTTCATGATATTATGCATGGATTAGATATATCATGGCGAATTCTTCAGAAAAAATTGCGTCTTCCACAAAGGAATCTGATAAGTGAGATTTCGAGTAAGTCTTTACATAATCTTCTTCTGTCCGAAGAAATGATTCATCGAAATAATGAGTCATCGTTGATATCGACACATCTGAGATCGCAAAATGTTCGTGAGGTCCTCTATTCAATCCTTTTCCTTCTTCTTGTTGCTGGATATATCGTTCGTACACATCTTCTCTTTGTTTCCCGAGCCTATAGTGAGTTACAGACAGAGTTCGAAAAGATCAAATCTTTGATGATTCCATCAGACATGATTGAGTTGCGAAAACTTCTGGATAGGTATCCTACATCTGAACAGAATTCTTTCTGGTTAAAGAATCTTTTTCTAGTTGCTCTGGAACAATTAGGAGATTGTCTAGAAGAAATAAGGGGTTCTGGCGGCAACATGCTATGGGGTGGTGATCCCGCTTATGGGGTCAAATCAATACGTTCTAAGAAGAAAGATTTGAAAATAAACTTCATCGATATCATCGATCTCATAAGTATCATACCAAATCCCATCAATCGAATCACTTTTTCGAGAAATACGAGACATCTAAGTCATACAAGTAAAGACATCTATTCATTGATAAGAAAAAGAAAAAACGTAAGCGGTGATTGGATTGATGATAAAATAGAATCCTGGGTCGCGAACAGTGATTCGATTGATGATAAAGAAAGAGAATTCTTGGTTCAGTTCTCCACCTTAAGGGCAGAAAAAAGGATTGATCAAATTCTACTGAGTCGGACTCATAGTGATCATTTATCAAAGAATGACTCTGGTTATCAAATGATTGAACAACCGGGAACAATTTACTTACGATACTTAGTTGACATTCATAAAAAGTATCTAATGAATTATGAGTTCAATACATCCTGTTTAGCAGAAAGACGGATATTCCTTGCTCATTATCAGACAATCACTTATTCACAAACTTCGTGTGGGGCTAATAGTTTTCATTTCCCGTCTCATGGAAAACCACGGATTCAACCAAGTGCAGCTGCTCAGCATTTTCTTCAGAGGCATCACATTACAATATCAGATGGCTCTGGACACAGCTAGTGAAGGTAACTTCAACACTAGGAATCCAGAAGAGACTGTGAGACTCATAGAAAACATGGAATCCAGCAGCAGCACCAAGAACACTGATTATGAGGAGGTAATATGCAACCACCCTTGGAATGGAGCAAATGGATGAAGTGAAAGCAAATATTGACAGTATTCACAGGCTTCTCAGGAAGCGAGTTTGCGCAGTAGAGGATGCAGAGGCTGTAGACACAGATGATAGAACAGAAGCAGAGGAAGAGGATGTGAACTTCATCAGTGGCAATGGATTTTAGAGGTCTGGAAACCAGAGTGGAAACAGGAACTTCTTTGGACAAAGAAGTAATTCCAACCAGAGTTCACGGAAACCCTACAGCAACTACAGCAACAACAGCATGAGCTATGGAAACTCCTATTATCAGAATTCACAACCACCAACTCAGGAGAGCAAGATAGAAGCGATGCTTGACCAGGTTCTTGAAGGTCAGCAGAAGCTAACAGTGGATTTCAATGAAAAGACTGATGTTGTCTACACCAACCTGAATACAAAGTTTGAAACTCGATAGATGAGCCCCAACAAAAATCGATCGACGGCAGAATCATTTGAATCGTATAATGCCGTGAGGATTATGACTCACGAGGAGTTCGCAGAAAGACACCCACATCCACCCAGCCCTACATTTGTCAAAATCGATCGGCATAGAGAACCAGCCATCAATCGATAGAGTGTGAATGACATCGATCGACAGCAGCAAGCACCCATCGATCAACGTGCAACTCAAACATACGGAGTGCAGTTACCAAAGATTGAAATAGCACGACTCAATGCACCCAGGCATTCATCAAAACCTTCAGATAACCCACCTGACACCACTACTACTCAGCCTAAAGATGCACCAGAGCCAATGGAAGTTGATAAGACTCCTGAAAGGAGAACCTTGAGGAGAAGGAAGGAAAAGGTTCATAAGCATTTGAAGAGGGGAGTCAATGAGAAGGAGATGGATGGTTTCACAAAGAGAGTACTCCGAATCTCACTAGACACGCCGTTTGAGGAAGCCTACTTTACCCACAGGTTGTGGATGTTCTTCAGGGAAACCAAGGAGACAGAGGTGGACATTAGGAGAATGTTCCACCAGGTCAGGGATAAGATGAAGAAGAGGATCACATTGAAGAAGAAGAGTGATCCTGGAAAGTTAACAGTACTCTGCTTGGTACAAGGAATTGAGTTCCCACGTGCACTTTTTGACACAAGAGCTTCAGTAAGCATCCTACCTAAGGTTATGACAGACCATCTAGGTCTGAAGATAGAGCCTTTAGAGGACTCATTCACATTTGTGGATTGTTTTCAATGGAACTCAGAAGGAATCATTAGAGACCTTGAGGTGCAGATTGGTAATGCCCTAGTTACAATAGATTTCTATGTCCTGGATATCAAGCTGAACTAGAACACTTCATTACTTCTGGGTAGAGCTTTCTTGGCTACTGTAGGAGCAGTTTGCAACATGCAGACTAACCAGTGTTGCCTGACACTCATAGATCCAAATGTCAACTATGATCCAGGTCGAGTTCTCAAGACACAGGTGCCCAGTGTAGAAATTGGAGATGATTCAGGATTCATAGCATCATGCTTCTGTGGAGTTGAGAATGATTCAGAAGTCGAGTACGAGACAGAGTATGAAGCATAAATCGACGATTCTAAAGACAAATCGATCAATCTTCTTCGAGAAGAATCGATCTACGATGCATCAGACGAATCGATCGACAGTAACAGGATCGACTATCCAGATGTAAATTTTTCAATTGATAGCTGGGAGAGGGATTATTATCACAAAACTTTTGCAGTAGACACTGCCACTCCAAGTTCAGAGGCGAGGAGTATGATGAGGATTACAAGGAGGAACGACCTATAGAGTATCATGGTCTTCTTGCAGAAGAAGAAAGGATTCCCCACCATTCCTAAAGACATTCGAATAAAACATAGATCAACAGAGGCATCACCGCATCGATCGACACGCTTCATCACCAGGCGGACCTTGAACACGCATCGATCGACGCACCCCACTACATATCGATCGATACTAAGTCGGCCGACTTTGAGGAAAAACGAAATTACTTAATTGGAAGTTGGGAAGAGGATCACTATAAAGAGAGTTTTGCAGTAGAAGGAACATCAGACGCCCTAGAAGCAGATAAGATGAATAAAGGTTTCGCCATAGAGAAACTTTCCAACCTCAGAGAACAAGATGATTTGTTTGATGAAGACTATCGAAGAGAAGGAATCTTTGTCTAAAAATTCCGCCCTCTCAAACCAGAAGATCAGGCAAGAGCAGAGACAGATTCATTGTTTGCAGAAGCTTGTGGCAAGGGTCCTCATTTCAGCCACATTGGTGAACCTGACAGACGTGCAGAAATCAAAGAGGAAAGACAACAATTGCTAGCCAGAGCTCACAGTACATCGATCTCCAACGCTACTTCAATATCGATCGATATCATCCCTTCCACATCGATCGACATGCATCCAAACCCTAGATCCGAGGTAAATAAAAAGAAATTTAAAGATTATGGATATCTTACACCGGACGAGTTTGGTATTTTCAAGGATACAAATGGCCATGCACGAGGAATAGATGGATAGATCATCAATGTATCCAAAGAACACATCAGAGACTACTAAGAAGAGCTTCAATGGATGAGCACTCTTACATATGTCTTCCAGAACATGTTCACTCATTCACAAGAACCAGCTTATCACCAGAGATCTACACCAAGGATGAGATTAATGAGATGATAACTGGAATTTGTGGAGCCCAACGAAGAGCAGAAGATGACTTCAACATGAAGCTAGATGGTGTCAATCAACCATTGAATGACTACATCAACTGGTTGAGTACAAGCATGGATGAGATGAAAGAAGATCTGATTAGAATTTAGAAGAAGCATGTGGGAACCGAAATTCACACCGTCGATTTTAATGAATAAAAACGGAGGAAAGCCAAGTTAACCCGACTTTCCCTGAAGGTCCGGATTCTCTGCGACAGCCAACGACAAGTGACCGAATAAACGCGGAAAAAGTTTTGTTAAGATTTGCGACTGGACCTTGAGAAAGGCTGCCTACGTACCCCTTTCGAGGATCAAGTCGGACGTAGTTCAGTTTAGAAAGAATTGAACAAGAGATCGAACCGTCTGGGCGGGTTCGTCTAGTATGAGCGTTTGTCATAGAAACAGGCATGTCGAAGATAACGCCTAGGGTTTCTATGTGCGGAGCTCTGAAGTAAAAGAATAGTCCGATCCTTCCGAGAGGAGCGGAGATTTGCGAGCAGGAGGCGTCCAGACGTTCTAAGGCCTGCCTTGCTAGTCTAACCGCCTAAATTCTAAGTTCTATCAGCTAACAGGAGCTCTCTAGGTTTCCAATCTAGGATTTTCGGATCCTCCTCTCCTCTGCTCTTGCTCTCCTTATATACCCACTCTTAGGTCGGTTTGCCTTAGGATGATGGACCTCGCCTTTGGGCCCAAGTTTATCTCTTCAGGAACTATTCCATTTTCGTCGATCATTGTAATTATCCTCGAGTTTTCCCCTATTTTTCGGTGACTAGATGTTTATCCGATGTTCAGGAAATCAGATAAACCGTCATAGCCTGATTGGGCCTGAATTCTTAAAATCGTAACTAAGTCCGTGGACTTGTCTTAAATCGTTGAACATTTTATACGATTTCTCGGAAAGACTAAAGGATCGATGTTCGAGTTAATCGATCTTGTTTTATGCGATATCTTCTACGAAAAATCCAATCCTTCTATTTTTTGTCGTAAAACATCGAGGATGATTCCAATCGAGTCGAATCGAAAGATGTTTGTTCCATAGCCGTGATCGTATCAAACTCTCGAGGATTGATCCAAGCAGGCCAAGATGGGATCAGACCGAGCATGATGGGACCGAGACCAGGACGAGGGCCTTCGACCGGCGTCAGGGGGCTTGCCGCCGGCGCCAGGCCGGCTTGCGAGACGTGTGCCGCCGGCGCCAGGCCGGGGTGCCGCCGGCGCCAGGTTGGCCCGCATGACGCGTGCTGCCGGCGCCAGGCCGGCTTGCGGGACGTGTGCCGCCGGCGCCAGGCCGGGGTGCCGCCGGCGCCAGGCCGGGGTGCCGCCGGCGCCAGGTTGGCCCGCATGACGCGTGCTGCCGGCGCCAGGCCGGGGTGCCACCGGCGCCAGGCCGGCTCGCGTGACGCGTGCCGCCGGCGCCAGGCCGGGGTGCCGCCGGCGCCAGGCCGGGGTGTCGCCGGCGCCAGGCCGGCCCGCGTGACGCGTGCCGCCGGCGCCAGGCCGGGGTGCCGCCCGAGGGTTTTCTGTTGCCCGATCTTTCCCCCGTTAGTCGTTCGTGCGGGAAATCTTTGAGTTCGGAAGGATCTTTAGCCGTAGATTTCGAGATAACCGTTTTCGACCTCACCAGAGAGTGGATATTCTAATTTGAGAAAATCTCGTATAACTTCTTTTCATATTATCCGAGACTTTTTGTTTTAAGAAATACTTTCCAGAGACTTTCAGTCATTGATTCCGTCGTGACCGATTTTGACACCAACAAAGCACGAGGCAGATGAAACAAGGCCAGCAACGATCGAAGACAACACAAAGCCATTGATTGACACCAAGCATCGAACTTCGACTGATTCCACCAAAGAGGAGAACAAGGGACCTAATCAATGGGAAGAAGGAGTGCTTAACATGAGATTTGGGGACATCTAACAAAAACATTAACTGCCTAACCAAGAGGAGTGAGTTGATGCAGAAAGAATTGGCTATGCTTCACGAGAAGAATTGTCGACAGAAGGCATCCACATCGATCGATACAGAGGCTTCACCACCGATCAACGCAAGACTCACATCATTAGAGAACACGGTGAAATCATTCGTTTACAAGCTTCATGGAGTCTACTATCCGCTCACAGATGAGATGGATGGATTAACTAGACAACTGATCCAACTACAAGAAGAAGTCGACACCATTCAGCAGCAACTCGATTTTCAAGTAGAGAGATCGAAATTGATCGACGCTAACAAACCAGCATCGCCTACTTCTTACACCAGAGCAGAGATTGAACAGATTATAGAAGAGATATACAGAACTCTGGGAACAACTGAGGATATACTTGACAGAAGATGTGATATCATCTACTTCCCTTTCAACAACAACATCAATGGATTCAACTCACAAACAGAGAGGATGCAGAAGGAAAACAGAGCACTTCAGAGACAGCTCGCAAGTCATCCAAAATTATCAGCATCGATCGACAAAAGAACCTGCAAATCGATCGACACCTATCAACCAGAAACGATCGACGTACTACCATCATCATCGATCGATACCGAGTCTGCATCAGAACGAGAGAAGCTGATAAAGGATAAGCTATACATGCTATATTCAATGCAAAAGGAGCTGAAGGAACTATCAGAATATGCATATGACAAGCTTGGAATGAGTCAGTTCAGCATTGAAAGCCTAGGAGAGAGGCTACAAGTGATTGAAAACACTACATCAAAGATGGATGAGAGATGGACCAGAGAAGATGATGCCACAAGAAGCTTCATTTCCACTAGGTTACATATGAGCAGAGAGGACGTGGATACTTGTTTCCCAACAAGTAGCTGCTTTCAACAACACTAGCCCAAATACCTCCAAAGTCAAGCTAAATGACTATAACAAAGTGCTGAGTGGGAGGCAACCCACTATTAGAAAATTTTACTTAGTTTTATTCTTCATAGTTACTTATTTTTCTTTTTATTCTTGTTTGCAGGTCAAAAAAAAGATTCAAGTAGACGATTGCCCACGAAATCTACCGACGAAACCATGTCGACATTGATCGACACTGCCATAACAGCAATGATCGACGACCACTACTTGCCATCGATCCACACGTACTTTGGTCAGGTATATCGTTCTAAATTTTTCAATTCAGTACTTATGATTTATGTTATTCCCTTAACTCCGACTGGTTTTATACTGAGGACAATGCATAATTTAAGTCTGGTGGGACGTTACTGATATTACTTTACTTTTGATCTTATTAAATTTTTTCAAAGTTTTTATTGAGTCAAGAAGGGGGCAATGAACTTTTTCAATCTTTACTTAGTATCTAACCACTCTCTACCACCATTCTTAGATTTGTTAACTATAGAATGCACTAGAGATACTAAAGTGGATCACCTGTCAACTATGACCACACTTGCTGAGAATGTTTGAAGGAACCAAAGCTGACCTCCAAACTAATTTGACTACTACTGCTTGTCTTAGGTCTTGGTATACATTGGATCGGTTTCCTCCTGCAAGTCTGGAAGGTAAAAAGTCTGTGTGTTTCTGGTTCCCTTCTCTCTCTCTCTCTCTCTTCGAGCATCCTAGATATTAAAGATTGAGATGATTTCTTGGAAGATGCAGAGGGGTAGTAGTGTCTCCTGTGACCCTTGTATTCTAATTCAGAAAAGAATGATCAAAAATTGTGGAAATGAGGGATAGGTAAATTACCTATGACCCCATAATTCGGTACACTTTGTCAAAATAAGAGCTACAAAAGTAGATATGTCAACAAGATGAGCGAAGATCGCCTGATCGGCATCAACGTTCATTGGGGTTGAACCTATAAGGATTCAGAGAAGAGAGAAAAAAGAGAAGAAAGGGATCAGAGAAAACTATCTGTGTGTTCAGAAAATTGCTTGAGTAAGAATCCATGTGTCCCTTGATCGATACTCCAAAGATAAAGCTTTCAAATTTATTTTATGCAAGAAATGAGGTTAGTAGAGGGGTTAGTCAGACAGGATTTGCTAAGTCGCTGGCTAGATGAATTTGGTTGCTAAGCTAGGATATAGTATAAAGTGCTTCTCGAGTTAGGAGATATTTGATGTGGCATGTAACATTGTAGAGGTGATAATTCTAGGATTAAAGATTGTGTGAGTCCTTGCTGTTTTCAAACCTCTTTCAGAGAGACTGCATGTATGTTTTGCTAGAGGACATTCAAAAGGGTAAGTTTGGGAGAGTTGATATACCATGAATTTGACCCAATTTTACCCATGGTTTATAGGTGTTTTAAGATATAATTATTATGTTTTGGAGTCTATTAGGTATGTTTTCAGGTTCAGGAGTGTTTTGGAACAAAGTTATATTTTGGAGCATTTTGCAGCACAAGAGAGATATCATCCGAGCTGACCATCAATCCAGACCAGAGGTCGATATTCAAGGTTAATAGTCGATCGATGCATACTCTATGCCATCGATCAATATTGAAGAGAAGGGTCCACGATTGAAGATTATAATCGATCGATGCACATCCTGTGACATCGATCGATGCTGAACCAAACTGAAGACAGCCGACTTAAAGTTCAAAACTTCACCAAATTACAAGATTGCCCCTGGTAAGTTTTTAACCTAATATATATACTCTTTTTATGGTTTTGAGAAAAGAGAGCTTTTTGAAAGAGATTTTATATTCTATTGTTCTAGGGATATTAGTTGGAGAGAAGGTCCAAAGAGATTTGTGATTGGAACACTATTATTATCTATCAATCTATCTGTGCAGTTTTCTTATTACTTTGTTATTATGAATTGCTTGGCCATGTCTGAGTAGTCTTATTTTTAGATTTAGGGTTTAAATAAGTTATGAGGGATTAGTCCAAACTATAGATTGCTAAGTCGTGATATTTATCATTAGGATGCTGTTAATGCTTGTGTTCTTGAGTAGCTAACTAGAACCTTGACCTAGAATATAAGTTTTTACTTAACCTTGTCCTGAATATATCCTAATTGAGCTAAGATTACTTGAAACAAATGGAAGTTGATCTAGGAATTCTTAGTGAGCATTCATTCAACCCGATCACAGAGCTTGGGTATAGTGCATCGGTCGATATACCTATAGAGTAATTGATCGACGGTGCCTAAGGTGTATCGATCAATATTCCTATAGAATAATCGATCGACACTTTCTTATTGAACGAACCGAAAGGTAAGATCATTAGATCTAGTCAATAGACGAATCTAGAAGGCAGAAGCTGATCGATTTTTTTTCTTATGCAGTTGAGCTCTACAATATCAAGCATACAACTTGTAAGCATTTATAGGATTATAATCCTGATTACCCTAATAGAAACCCTAAGTCTGGCTACTTTCTTTTATTTGTCAAAACCCATGAATCAATGATCTGAGCAATTTAATTGCTCAACAACTTGCTATTTAACTTTAATCATATTCAACCTAGCTTAATCACCGTGATTAGATCTTATTGGTTCCTAGCTCCTTGTGGATTCGATCCCTAAGTATTACAACTGAACATCTTATTTGAGAGAGTAATTCACTCCTTAGGGTAATTTGATGCTATCTACACCAACCTGAATACAAAGTTTGAAACTCGATCGACGAGCTCCAACGAACATCGATCGACAGCATAGTCAGTTGAATCGTGTAATGCCGTGAGGATTATGACTCACGAGGAGTTCGCAGCAAGATACCCACATCCACCCAGCCTTATATATGTCAAAATCGATCGGCATGGAGAACCAGCCATCGATCGATAGAGTGTGAATGACATCAATCGACAGCAGCAAGCACCCATCGATCGACGTGCGACCCAAACATACCGAGTGCAGTTACCAAAGATTGATGTAGCACGACTCAATGCACCCAGGCATCCATCAAAACCTTCAGATAACCCAGCAGACACCACTACTACTCAGCCTAAAGATGCACCAGAGCCAATGGAAGTTGATAAGACTCCTGAATGGAGAACCTTGAGGAGAAGGAAGGAAAAGGTTCCTAAGCATTTGAAGAGGAGAGTCAATGAGAAGGAGATGGATGGTTTCACAAAGAGAGTTCTCCGAATCTCACTAGACACTCCGTTTGAGGAAGCCTACTTTACCCACAGGTTGTGGATATTCTTCAGGGAAACCAAGGAGACAGAGGTGGACATTAGGAGAATGTTCCACCAGGTTAGGGATAAGATGAAGAAGAGGATCACGTTGAAGAAGAAGAGTGATCCTGAGAAGTTTAGAGTACCCTGCTTGGTACAAGGAATTGAGTTCCCAAGTGCACTTTGTGACACAAGAGCTTCAGTCAGCATCCTACCTAAGGTTATGGCAGACCATCTAGGTCTGAAGATAGAGCCTTCAGAGGACTCATTCACATTTGTGGATTGTTTTCAATGGAACTGAGAAGGAATCATTAGAGACCTTGAGGTGCAGATTGGTAATGCCCTAGTTCCAGTAGATTTCCATGTCCTGGATATCAAGCTGAACTGGAACACTTCATTACCTCTTGGAAGAGCTTTCTTGGCTGCTGCAGAAGCAGTTTGTTACATGCATACTAACCAGTTGTGCCTGACACTCATAGTTCCAAATGTCTACTATGGCCCAGTTCGAGTTGTGAAAACACAGATGCCCAGCATAGAAATTGGAGATGATCCAGGATTCATAGCAGCATGCTTCTATGGAGTTGAGAATGATTCAGAAGTCGAGTACGAGACAGAGTATGAAGCATAGATCGACGAATCTAAAGACAAATCAATCGATGTTCTTCAAGACGAATCGATCAACAACGCATGAGAAGAATCGATGGACGTTAACGGGATCGACTATCCAGATGGAAATTTTTCTATTGATAGCTGGGAGAGTGATTATTATCACCCAACTTTTTCAGTAGACACTGCCACATCCGAGTTCAGAGACGAGGAGTATGATGAGTATTACAAGGAGAAACGAGCTATAGAGTATCATGGTCTTCTTTCAGAAGAAGAATGGATTCCCAACCATTCCTAAGGACATTGGAATAAAACATCAATCGACAGAGGCATCACCGCATTGATCGACACGCTTCATCACCAGGTGGACCTTGCACACGCATTGTTCGACACACCCCACTACATATCGATCGATACTAAGTCGGCCGACTTTGAGGAAAAAGGAAATTACTCAATTGGAAGTTGGGTAGAGGATCACTATAAAGAGAGTTTTGCAGTAGAGAGAACATCATACACTCTAGAAGCAGACAAGATGAATAAAGATTTCACCACAGAGAAACTTTCCAACCTCAGAGAACAAGATAATTTGTTTGATGAAGACTATAGAAGAGAAGGAATCCTTGTCTAAAAATTTCTCCCTCTCAAACCAGAAGATCAGGCAAGAGTAGAGAAAGATTCAGTGTTTGCAGAAGCCTGTGGCAAGGGTACTCGTTTCAGCCGCATTGGTGTAGCAGATAGACCTGCAGCGATCGGAGAGGAAAGACCACAATTGCAAGCCAGAGCTCACAGTACATCGATCGCCAAAGCTACTTCAACATGAATCGATATCACCCCTTCCACATCGATCGACATGCATCCAAACCCTAGATTCGAGGTAAATAAAAAGAACTTGAAACATTATGGATATCTAACACAGGATGAATTTGGTATTTCAGGGATACAGATGGCCATGTGGTGCAGCCCTGGATATGCTGTCTTTCCCTGGATCACTTGAAGGGGGCGTGGGTGGATGAAAGGTGATGGAGATGGTCTTCTCCTTCAAGCTGTGTAAGGCTCTAAGGATGTTTTGCTACTCAAAGACACAAGATCACCTTGTATTGTCTATGATGGTTTCACAAGGAATTCCTTCCTTTAAGTGAGATCAATGTTCTTGAGCTGAACAGAGAAAGCTGGAGACAAGGCAAGCAAGGTTGCTGGAAAATTCTTAGATTCAAAAGTTTAAGAAAAACAAAAGCTGCTCCCATGTCTTTAAAAGAAATCGACAAAACCCTAGAAGTAAACCAAGGTGGTTTAATTCTAATTCTAATCCTAATTGTCTTGGTTTAAATTAAATGAAAACCAAATAAGCCCGGCCCAATTACATTGCAATAAAATTAAACCAACAGGCTGGTTCTTCTTTGGTTTCTTCATGGCCACGAATTGAAGTTGAGCTGCTACTTCTTGGGTCACTAAGGCCTCTCAGACGTCCATCTCCAAGTTGGTTGCATCCCACTTCCAGCCCTGCACGTCCAACAGCTTCTCAAGGCAGTTTTGTTGATGCAAATCTCTTCCATTGTACATCCATCTTCATCCAGCTGACCCTGAACCAATCTTGATAAAGATTCAAGAGTTGGTTGCTTATACTTGGATTTAAAACTCATCCTGATTGCAAGCTGGTCGTCCATACTGATCCTTGATCATTCCTTTAATACCAGAGGCCATATCAAGTCTCTTATCCTTCTCTCTGTCTAATACCTCATAGATCATTCCAGTGAGACCTTGAAACTTCCCATTCAGCCAAGCTTTGATCAGTAGCCTAGCTAGTCCATACCACAGATTCATTACCTTTAGTTTGAGCCTGATCACGATCATACCATCCCCTTCTCCTTTATAAGGATTTGTCCTCAAATCCAAGTCTTGTAAATAAATAGATCCATGATCAGTTAACTCTAATGTTCCTGGCCTGGCAATCAGAAATATCATCACAAATTGAGTCTCTCCAGGGTCAAACACAAAGTATTGCAATCCTTCTTCATGTCTCAGCAACATCTTGGAAGTTTTCTCAATACAAGCAGCTTCTAAAGCAGATGGTCTCTCCACTCTGTTGAGCTTGAAACTGACTGCTTCTCTCCAGTTGTATTCAATCCACGTGTTCCTCATAGACTTGTGTGCATATACTCTCAGCCTAGCCTCATAAGAACCCATAAAGGCTCCATTCTGATCTTGCAAGAACCCCTTTGGATTGTCTGGTGGTCGTGTGAAACAATCTCCATAGTTCCACTTAAGCTTTGGTCTGTTCTCAGCATGTATAACAAGTTGTTCTTGCTTGAGATGATGTATCCAAGTTTGCAAGTCATTGTCTACAGCATATAGCCACGCCTTTCTCTCCTTAACCTTGCCATAGCAGCTGGTTTGGATCACACCATCCTCTCTCCCTTCAAAAGGATTTGACCACAAATCCTGTTCTTCAAGAGTGAATGAAGTATGCAAATTAAGCATGAAGGCTGCTGCTTTCTGTTCCAGAATTTTGTGACTTTTTCTAAACACACACAAGCTTCCTCCTGGTTCAAAAACAACTTGTTGCAGGCCATTAAAAACTCTTAGATGTTCCACTAAACTGAGCTGAAGATATACCATAGGTCTGATCAGTAACTCACAAGTTAAACTCTTACGGCTATCACCTTGCTCAACAATAGAAAGCACCAATTCAAGAGCATTAGATGACCCTCCAGGAACTTTTTCTTCTTGTTTTCTTTGATCAGGCACGTGGCCACACTCAGTTTCTGCAACTTGTGCCTCCTCCTCTAGTTTTAGATGGTTGTCCAAGTTGTCTGCTTCACAAAGAGTGGTTGGTTCTGATTCAAAAGCTTGTTCTCTCACACCCTGTTTTTCTGCAGTTTCTTCTTTCTTCTCTACTGGTTCCTTCTGGTAACAACTTAGCTCATAGTCTCTTGATGCTGGACGTGGGGCTGAAGTCTGTTGTGTTTTTTTCATCACAGCAGTGAGTGATTGATCTATCATGTTCCTGAGGTCTTGCTTGAGCTGTGGGTTTTGCAATTCCACAATATATGCTTGATGTAGCTGCAACTTTCTTGGTGCCTCACCACCATAGTATGTCTTTGGCTCATCTTTTGGTGTCCTAACTGACCTTGATTGGCTCTGTAACCTTTCCACATCAAGTTGACCATACTTCTTGGCTACAAACCTTTTCTTCATGACAGCCTTCATCTCATACCAAGAAGAAACTTGAAACTCTCCAATGTGTCTCCTATGGTTAGCAAGCTGATGCCACCAATCAAAAGCATATCCACATAATCCAGTAGTTGCTAGCTGAACCTGCTTCTCTGCTGTGTACCTATGGCAGTGAAAAACGAAATCCATACCCCTTTCCCATTCTAGATATGTATTTGGATCAAACTCTCCATAGAAGGGTGGAATCTGGATAACTTTTTCTCCTCTTTGCAACAGCTCCCTTGTTGCTGGTTGTTTAGCCTTCTCTTTATGTTTTCTATAAATATACATAGAAGACTGCTGGATAGTAGATGGAAGTCGTGAACTAGGTTAAGAAAATCAAACCCTAAACCTTCAAGAGGCTCTGATACCACTTGGTGCAGCCCTGGATATGCTGTCTTTCCCTGGATCACTTGAAGGGGGCGTGGGTGGATGAAAGGTGATGGAGATGGTCTTCTCCTTCAAGCTGTGTAAGGCTCTAAGGATGTTTTGCTACTCAAAGACACAAGATCACCTTGTATTGTCTATGATGGTTTCACAAGGAATTCCTTCCTTTAAGTGAGATCAATGTTCTTGAGCTGAACAGAGAAAGCTGGAGACAAGGCAAGCAAGGTTGCTGGAAAATTCTTAGATTCAAAAGTTTAAGAAAAACAAAAGCTGCTCCCATGTCTTTAAAAGAAATCGACAAAACCCTAGAAGTAAACCAAGGTGGTTTAATTCTAATTCTAATCCTAATTGTCTTGGTTTAAATTAAATGAAAACCAAATAAGCCCGGCCCAATTACATTGCAATAAAATTAAACCAACAGGCTGGTTCTTCTTTGGTTTCTTCATGGCCACGAATTGAAGTTGAGCTGCTACTTCTTGGGTCACTAAGGCCTCTCAGACGTCCATCTCCAAGTTGGTTGCATCCCACTTCCAGCCCTGCACGTCCAACAGCTTCTCAAGGCAGTTTTGTTGATGCAAATCTCTTCCATTGTACATCCATCTTCATCCAGCTGACCCTGAACCAATCTTGATAAAGATTCAAGAGTTGGTTGCTTATACTTGGATTTAAAACTCATCCTGATTGCAAGCTGGTCGTCCATACTGATCCTTGATCATTCCTTTAATACCAGAGGCCATATCAAGTCTCTTATCCTTCTCTCTGTCTAATACCTCATAGATCATTCCAGTGAGACCTTGAAACTTCCCATTCAGCCAAGCTTTGATCAGTAGCCTAGCTAGTCCATACCACAGATTCATTACCTTTAGTTTGAGCCTGATCACGATCATACCATCCCCTTCTCCTTTATAAGGATTTGTCCTCAAATCCAAGTCTTGTAAATAAATAGATCCATGATCAGTTAACTCTAATGTTCCTGGCCTGGCAATCAGAAATATCATCACAAATTGAGTCTCTCCAGGGTCAAACACAAAGTATTGCAATCCTTCTTCATGTCTCAGCAACATCTTGGAAGTTTTCTCAATACAAGCAGCTTCTAAAGCAGATGGTCTCTCCACTCTGTTGAGCTTGAAACTGACTGCTTCTCTCCAGTTGTATTCAATCCACGTGTTCCTCATAGACTTGTGTGCATATACTCTCAGCCTAGCCTCATAAGAACCCATAAAGGCTCCATTCTGATCTTGCAAGAACCCCTTTGGATTGTCTGGTGGTCGTGTGAAACAATCTCCATAGTTCCACTTAAGCTTTGGTCTGTTCTCAGCATGTATAACAAGTTGTTCTTGCTTGAGATGATGTATCCAAGTTTGCAAGTCATTGTCTACAGCATATAGCCACGCCTTTCTCTCCTTAACCTTGCCATAGCAGCTGGTTTGGATCACACCATCCTCTCTCCCTTCAAAAGGATTTGACCACAAATCCTGTTCTTCAAGAGTGAATGAAGTATGCAAATTAAGCATGAAGGCTGCTGCTTTCTGTTCCAGAATTTTGTGACTTTTTCTAAACACACACAAGCTTCCTCCTGGTTCAAAAACAACTTGTTGCAGGCCATTAAAAACTCTTAGATGTTCCACTAAACTGAGCTGAAGATATACCATAGGTCTGATCAGTAACTCACAAGTTAAACTCTTACGGCTATCACCTTGCTCAACAATAGAAAGCACCAATTCAAGAGCATTAGATGACCCTCCAGGAACTTTTTCTTCTTGTTTTCTTTGATCAGGCACGTGGCCACACTCAGTTTCTGCAACTTGTGCCTCCTCCTCTAGTTTTAGATGGTTGTCCAAGTTGTCTGCTTCACAAAGAGTGGTTGGTTCTGATTCAAAAGCTTGTTCTCTCACACCCTGTTTTTCTGCAGTTTCTTCTTTCTTCTCTACTGGTTCCTTCTGGTAACAACTTAGCTCATAGTCTCTTGATGCTGGACGTGGGGCTGAAGTCTGTTGTGTTTTTTTCATCACAGCAGTGAGTGATTGATCTATCATGTTCCTGAGGTCTTGCTTGAGCTGTGGGTTTTGCAATTCCACAATATATGCTTGATGTAGCTGCAACTTTCTTGGTGCCTCACCACCATAGTATGTCTTTGGCTCATCTTTTGGTGTCCTAACTGACCTTGATTGGCTCTGTAACCTTTCCACATCAAGTTGACCATACTTCTTGGCTACAAACCTTTTCTTCATGACAGCCTTCATCTCATACCAAGAAGAAACTTGAAACTCTCCAATGTGTCTCCTATGGTTAGCAAGCTGATGCCACCAATCAAAAGCATATCCACATAATCCAGTAGTTGCTAGCTGAACCTGCTTCTCTGCTGTGTACCTATGGCAGTGAAAAACGAAATCCATACCCCTTTCCCATTCTAGATATGTATTTGGATCAAACTCTCCATAGAAGGGTGGAATCTGGATAACTTTTTCTCCTCTTTGCAACAGCTCCCTTGTTGCTGGTTGTTTAGCCTTCTCTTTATGTTTTCTATAAATATACATAGAAGACTGCTGGATAGTAGATGGAAGTCGTGAACTAGGTTAAGAAAATCAAACCCTAAACCTTCAAGAGGCTCTGATACCACTTGGTGCAGCCCTGGATATGCTGTCTTTCCCTGGATCACTTGAAGGGGGCGTGGGTGGATGAAAGGTGATGGAGATGGTCTTCTCCTTCAAGCTGTGTAAGGCTCTAAGGATGTTTTGCTACTCAAAGACACAAGATCACCTTGTATTGTCTATGATGGTTTCACAAGGAATTCCTTCCTTTAAGTGAGATCAATGTTCTTGAGCTGAACAGAGAAAGCTGGAGACAAGGCAAGCAAGGTTGCTGGAAAATTCTTAGATTCAAAAGTTTAAGAAAAACAAAAGCTGCTCCCATGTCTTTAAAAGAAATCGACAAAACCCTAGAAGTAAACCAAGGTGGTTTAATTCTAATTCTAATCCTAATTGTCTTGGTTTAAATTAAATGAAAACCAAATAAGCCCGGCCCAATTACATTGCAATAAAATTAAACCAACAGGCTGGTTCTTCTTTGGTTTCTTCATGGCCACGAATTGAAGTTGAGCTGCTACTTCTTGGGTCACTAAGGCCTCTCAGACGTCCATCTCCAAGTTGGTTGCATCCCACTTCCAGCCCTGCACGTCCAACAGCTTCTCAAGGCAGTTTTGTTGATGCAAATCTCTTCCATTGTACATCCATCTTCATCCAGCTGACCCTGAACCAATCTTGATAAAGATTCAAGAGTTGGTTGCTTATACTTGGATTTAAAACTCATCCTGATTGCAAGCTGGTCGTCCATACTGATCCTTGATCATTCCTTTAATACCAGAGGCCATATCAAGTCTCTTATCCTTCTCTCTGTCTAATACCTCATAGATCATTCCAGTGAGACCTTGAAACTTCCCATTCAGCCAAGCTTTGATCAGTAGCCTAGCTAGTCCATACCACAGATTCATTACCTTTAGTTTGAGCCTGATCACTATAAAGAGAGTTTTGCAGTAGAGAGAACATCATACACTCTAGAAGCAGACAAGATGAATAAAGATTTCACCACAGAGAAACTTTCCAACCTCAGAGAACAAGATAATTTGTTTGATGAAGACTATAGAAGAGAAGGAATCCTTGTCTAAAAATTTCTCCCTCTCAAACCAGAAGATCAGGCAAGAGTAGAGAAAGATTCAGTGTTTGCAGAAGCCTGTGGCAAGGGTACTCGTTTCAGCCGCATTGGTGTAGCAGATAGACCTGCAGCGATCGGAGAGGAAAGACCACAATTGCAAGCCAGAGCTCACAGTACATCGATCGCCAAAGCTACTTCAACATGAATCGATATCACCCCTTCCACATCGATCGACATGCATCCAAACCCTAGATTCGAGGTAAATAAAAAGAACTTGAAACATTATGGATATCTAACACAGGATGAATTTGGTATTTCAGGGATACAGATGGCCATGCACGAGGAATATATGGAGAGATCATGAATGTATCCAAAGTAAACATCAAATATCTACTAAGAAGAGCTTCAATGGATGAACATTCTTACATATATCTTCCAGAACATGCTCACTCATTCACAAGAACCAGCTTAGAACCAGAGATCTACACCAAGGATGAGATTAATGAGATGATAACTGAAATTTGTTGAGCCCAACGAAGAGCAGAATATGACTTCAAGATGAAGCTAAATGGTGTCAAGCAACCATCGAATGACTACATCAACTCGTTGAGTACAAGAATGGATGAGATGAAAGAAGAGCTGACTTGAATTCAAAGCACGAGGCCGATGAAACAACACCAGTATCGATCGATGGCAACACTAAACCAGCAATTGACACCAAGCATCCAACTTCGACTGATTCCAACAAAGAGGAGAACAAGGGACCTAATCAATGGGAAGAAGGAGCCCTTAACATGAGATTTGGTGAGATCTACCATACACTCAACAACAACATCAACTGGCTAACCAAGAGGAGTGAGTTGATGCAGCAAGAATTGGCTATGCTTCGCCAGAAGAATGATTGTCGAAAGAAGGCATCCACATTGAGCGATACAGAGGCTTCACCATCGATCGACGCGAGATTCACATCACTAGAGAATGCGATCAATTCATTGGATTAACCAGACAACTGATCCAACTACAAGAAGAAGTCGAAACCATTCAGCAGCAACTCGATTTTCAAGCAGAGAGATCGAAATCGATCGACGCTAACAAACCAGAAGTGCCTACTTCTTACACCAGAGCAGAGATTGATCAGATTATAGAAGAGATGTACAGGACTCTGGGAACAATTGAGGACAGACTTGACATAAGATGTGATATCATCTACTTCCCTTTCAACAAAAACATCAATGGATTCAACTCAAAAACAGAGAGAATGCAGAAGGAACTCAAAGCACTTCAGAGACAGCTCGCAAGTCATCCAGAGACATCAGCATCGATCGACAGAAGAACCTGCAAATCAATCGACACCTATCAACCATAAACAATCGACGTACTACCAACAGCATCGATCGATACTGAGTCTGCATCAGAACGAGAGAAGCTGATGAAGGATAAGCTATACATGCTAGATTCAATGCAAAAGGAGCTGAAGGAACTATCAGAATATGCATATGACAAGCTTGGAATGCATCAGTTCAGCATTGAAAGCCTAGGAGAGAGGCTACAAGTGATTGAAAACACGACATCAAAGATGGATGTGAGAAGGACCAGAAAATATGATGCCACAAGAAGCTTCATTGCCACTAGGTTCCACATGAGCAGAGAGGACGTGGATACTTGTTTCCCAACAAGTAGCTGCATTCAACAACACTAGCCCAAATACCTCCAAAGTCAAGCTAAATGGTTATAACAAAGCGCTGAGTGGGAGGCAACCCACTTAGTTTTATTGTTCACAGTTACTTATTTTTGTTTTTATTATTGTCTGCCGGTCAAAAAAAAGATTCAAGTAGACGATTTCCCACGAAATCGACCAACGAAACCAGATCGACATTGATCGACACTGCCATAGCAACAATGATCGACGGCCACTACTTGCCTTCGATCGACACGAACTTTGGTCAGGTATATCGTTCTCACTTTTTCAATTTAGTACTTATGATTTATGTTATTCCCTTAACTCCGACTTGTTTTACATTGAGGAAAATGCATAATTTAAGTCTGGGGAGAAGTTACTGATATTACCTTACTTTTGATCTTATTAAATATTTTTTCAAAGTTTTTATTGAGTAAAGAAGGGGGGCAATGAACTTTTTCAATCTTTACTTAGTATCTAACCACTATCTACCACCATTCTTAGATTTGTTAACTATAGAATGCACTAGAGATACTAAAGTGGATCACCTGTCAACTATGACCACACTTGCTGCGAATGTTTAAAGGAACCAAAGCTGACCTCCAAACTAATTTGACTACTACTGCCTGTCTTAGGGCCTGGTATACATTGGATCGAGTTCCTCCTACAAGTCTGGAAGGTAAAAAGTCTGTGTGTTTCTGGTTCCCTTCTCTCTCTCTCTTCAAGCATCCTAGATATTAAAGATTGAGATGATTTCTTGGAAGATGCAGAGGGGTAGTAGTGTTTCCTGTAACCCCATTATTCTAATTCAGAAAAGAATGATCACACATTGTGGAAACGACGGATAGGTAAATTACCCGCGACCCATTATTCGCTACACTTTGTCAAAATAAGAGCTACAAAAGCAGATTTGTCAACAAGATGAGCGAAGATCGCCTGATCAGCATCAACGTTCATTGGGGTTGAACCTATAAGGATTCAGAGAAGAGAGAAAAGAGAGAAGAAAGGGATCAGAGAAGACTACCTGTGTGTTCAGAAATTTGCTTGAGTAAGAATCCATGTGTCCCTTGATCGATACTCCCAAGGTAAAGCCTACACATTTATTTTATGCAAGAAATGAGGTTAGTAGAGGGGTTAGTCAGACAGGATTTGCAAAGTTGCTGGCCAGATGAATTAGGCTGCTAAGCTTGGATATGGTATAAACTGCTTATAGTGTTAGGAGATATTTGATTTGGCATGCAACATTGTAGAGGTGATGATTCTAGGATTAAAGATTGTGTGAATCCTTGCTTTTTCTTTCAAACCTCTCTAAGAGAGACTGCCTGTATGTTTTGCTTGAGGACAAGCAAATGGGTAAGTCTGAGGGAGTTGATATACCATGGATTTAACCCAATTTTACCCATGGTATATAGGTATTTTAAAATATAGTTATTATGATTTGGAGTCTATTAGGTATGTTTTCAAGTTCAGGAGTGTTTTGGAACAAAGTGATGTTTTGCAGAACAATGATATACCATGGATTTGACCCACTTTCACCCATGGTATATTGGTGTTTTACTATATAATTATTATGTTTTCAGGTTCATGAGTGTTTTGGAGTAAAGTGATGATTTTGGAGCATTTTAGAGTACAAAAGAGATTTTATCTGAGCTGACCATCAAACCAGACCAGAGGTCAATATTCAGAGACAATAATCGATCGATGCACATCTTCTGTTGTCGATCGATACAGAAGAGAAGACCCGACAAAGGAAGATTATAATCGAATGATGCGCATCCTGTGCCATCAATCGATATCAAGGCGCAAAAAGCCTGATTTGGTTCCAGCCGACTTATAGCCCAAGACTTCACCAAAATTACAAGATTACCCCTGACGAGTTTTTAACCTAATAGATAAATACTTACCTAGGTGTTAGGAGGCAAGAGAGATTTTATTTTATTCTTATTTTCACAGCAAAAGTTTAGAGAGATTTTGAGAGTTGGAGAGAAGATCCAGAGAGATTTGTGAATGGAACTCCATTACTATTATTATCTATACTATGCAGTTTTCTTACCTTGCTTGTGTTATGAACTGCTTAGCCATATTTGAGTAGTTTCATTGTTAAATTTATGATTTAAATAGGTTAAAGGGATTAGCCCCAGCTATTGATTGCTAAGTTGTGGTATTCATCAATAGGTTATTCTTAATGCCTGTTCTAGAATTGCTAACTAAAATATTGAACCCTGGAATTTGTATGTTTGAGCACTCTTGAATAATACTGTCCTAACTTATCTATTGAGCTAAGATTGCTAGAGTAAGGTGATTTGCTGATCTAGGAAGCTTAGTGAGCATCATTCAACCCGTGCGTAAAGCTTAACTGGAAGCTCGTCGATTAATATCCCTACTGGACAATCGATCGACAGAGTGAAAGGTGTATTGATTGATACCTCTCTAATATCATCAATCGACACTGCTGGTGACTGAACATTCTTATTCTGGTCATTAGATCTAGTTAATAGACTCGTCCAATAATTGCGAGAACTGATTGACTTGTTGTTAAATAAAGTAGTTGAGCTCTAATATATCATGCATGCAACTGAAAGGCATCTATAGCATTATAATCTCTGAAATACCTGAATAGAAACCCTAAGTCTAGCGCTTACCAATTAAAGTTTCAACCCAATCATCTTGTTAGTCGAGCAACTGCCTTGCTCACATAGGATTATTTACATTGCTTAAAACCATAAAAACCACAATTCATCTAGAATTGATTCTCTGATTAGATTTAATTGGTTTCCTACCTCTTTGGATTCGATCACTAAGTATTACAACTGAACCTCTTATTTGAGAGAGTAATTCACTCTTTAGGGTAATTTGAGTGAGATCAAATTTGGCGCCGTTGCCGGGGAGCTTTGATCGCCATAAGATTTAATTTGATTGATTCTAGGTTTTCTTTTTCTTTACCCCCTTTCTGACACAAGTTTTTCTTATCTTTTCAGGTGCATGCCCAGCAGTATCAGAAACAACAAGGACAGACAACTGCTATTCTCAGAAGATCCTGCTTACTTGGAACGCTTGATCCGCAAAGACGTACGTTCCACATCGATCGACACAACAGCTTTCGCGTCGACCGATTCTCGCATCCAACAGTCGACCGACACTCAACCGTCGACCAACTCGCAACGCTCGACATCAATCGACACTACACCTTGTTCATCGATCGATACTCAGTCGCGAAGCATGGTTGCGATTGTTATTCTCAGACAGGATGAGAATGGAAACCTGTATGACCAGGATGGTCATCTCCGTAATGCAACAGGTTAGAAACCAGATGCGCAGGGGAATGTAATCCCTGAGCTCGATACTGATGCTACATGAGCTGTTTGACCTGTAGATGAGGATGCTCGAACAAGATCACTGGCTGACCACAACCGTCCAGACGAGTACTACGCCAACAGGTCAGCCATTCGCCTTCCAGAGATTCAGAAGCCAAATTTTGAGTTGAAGCCACAGTAATACACACTCGTGTCGCAGAGACCCTACTATGGGTAACCACACAAGCATCCTATGGACCTTCTTGAGAGGTTCGAGGATCTTATTGCTGCTATCCGCAGGGATGGAGTCCCGAGGACTACCTACTCTGCAAGCTCTTCAAATACTCTCTGATTGGAGATGCTTTTCATTGGCATAAGAAGCTATCCACAAGATCTCTTACATCCTGGGTCGCCATCAAGAACACTCTCTTGCGTAACTTCTTTGATGGGGCACGCGCTGAAGACTCGAGGAGAAAATTTGCTACATTCGTGCAGAAGACTGGAGAGTCTTTCAAGGACGCAGGGATCAGATTCAAGTTCTTCCAGCGAGACTGTCCACACCACAGATTCAGTGAAGTGCAACTTCTTAGCACTTTCTTCAGAGGTATCGCCTTGAGGTATCAAATGGCTCTAGATACAGCTAGCGAGGGGAACTTCAACACCAGGAGTCCAGAAGAGGCTGTGAGACTTGTAGAGAATCTAGCTAACATTAGCAGTACCAAGAACCCTGACTTTGAGAGAAAGAAGTATGTTGCATCCCTTGGGAAGGATCATATGGAAGAAGTTAGAGCAAAGTTGGATGTTGTTCATGAACTTCTCAGGAAGCAGGTCTGCTCAGCTGAAGAAAAAGAAGTGTTATACGCAAAAGGAGAAGAAGATGTGAACTACATTGGAGGTATTGGATTTCAGAGGTCTGGAAACCAGAGTGGAAGCAGGAACTTCTATGGCAATGGTCAGAGGAGTAACTACAACAAGAGTTCACAGTTTCAGAAACCTTACAGCAACAAAAGCAGAAACTATGGAAACTCAATTTACTAGAATCCACCACCACAGACTCAGGAGAGCAATATTGAGACTATGCTTGATCGAGTTCTTGAAGGACAGCAGAAGCTAACAGTGGATTTCAATGGGAAGATTGATTCTGTCTCACCAATCTGAACACAAGGATTGAGAATCTACGCACTCAGGTCAGGAAGCTTGAGATGCAGGTTGTTCAGACTGGAGAAATTGTTAAGAGGCAGGAAGCCTTGACTAGAGAGGCAGGAGATGAAGGCATGAAGCACCACGTCAATGCCATTATAGATGATGATTTCTGGCAGGTGGTGAAGCATGAGAAGCTTGAAGAAGGAGACTTCCAAATAGAGAGTTCCATGAGTTTCGGCGGATCACACTTGTGTCGGCCTATATCGGAGGACACACATCGATCGACACACTACCACACGGATCGATCGACAGACCTCTATCAACATCGATCAATGTCAACTGGCGAGTTGACTGCGAATTGCAGTGCAGTAGGAATTATGACTCATGAAGAGTTTGCAGAGCGACATCACACCCACCCTCCCCTTTCTACGTCAACATCGATCGGCAACCCGAGCCAGCCAACGATCGACAGAGAGAGCACAACATCGATCGACAGAGAGAGTCCAACATCGATCGACAGAGAGAGTCCAACATCGATCGACGAGCACCTCTCATATACCGAGTGCAGTTACCGCCCATTGATATATCCCGAATCAATGCACTCAGAACACCACCTAAACCATTAGCTAACCCGCCAGAGACTACAAGCAAACCTTCAGACACTACACCAGAGCCTATGCAAGTTGATAAGGTCACTGAAGGGTGAAAGTTGAGGAAAAGGAAGGAGAATATTTGTAAAAACCTGAAGAGGGAAGCTAATGAGAAGGAGATGGATGGTTTCACTAAAAGAGTCCTCAGAATCCCACTGGAGAAACCTTTTGAGGAGGTTCACTTCACACACAGATTGTGGATGTTTTTCAGAGAGACAAAGGATATTGAGGAGGAAATTAGAAGAATACTTCATCATGTGAGAGAAAGGATGAAACAGAGGATCACATTGAAGAAGAAGAGTGATCCTGGGAAGTTTGCAATACCATGTCTAGTGAAGGGTATTGAATTTCCCCATGCACTTTCTGACACAGGAGCGTCAGTCAGCATCCTACCTAAGGTTATGGCAGACCACCTGGGTCTGAAAGTAGAGCCTTCTTCAGAATCTTTCACCTTTGTGGACTGTTCTCAGAGGAACTCAGGAGGTATCATCAGAGACCTTGAGGTGCAGATTGGTAATGCCCTTGTCCCAGTATATTTTCATGTCCTGGATATCAAGCTAAAATGGAACTCTTCCCTTCTGCTTGGAAGAGCATTCTTGGCTACAGTAGAAGCTGTATGTGACATGAACACCAACAGATTATGCCTGACACTGATAGATTCAGACATCCACTATGACCCAGTCATAGTTGTCAAACAAAAGGTCAACCTCGTGGAGATTGGAGATGATCTTGGCTATATTGCAGCATGCCATTGTGGAGTAGAGTATGAGACAGAGTACTCGGCATCGATCGACACCATCTCTGAGTCATCGATCGATTCATGTGAGTCAACATCGACGGATAATCATCATCCCATGTCAATCGACATGGAGCATCCGGTTGACCACTATGCTTTGCCAGATCATTGCTATCCAGATTTTGCTTTTCAACCCAACAGCAGACAAGATGACTATTCAATAGGCAGTTGGGCAGACAGTGGATTTCATGAGAATTTTGCAGTGGATGCTGCAATACTTTCAATCAATGGGGATACTAAAGAGGAGTATGATGAGGACTTTTGGAAGGAATGAGCTACAGAGATTTCCCTTGAAGTAAATAGATTTCCAAGCTATACCTTCATGTTAACACATTCACCATCGATCGACAGAGGCCACTCAACATCGATCGATTCCCACCCTCATCCAGCAAAACAATCACATGCATCGATCAATGCCAATAGTGGTACATCGATCGATTTTGAGGAAACCGATCTTGAGAAGGAAAAAGGAAATTTTCCAATTCAAAGTAGGGCATCTGATTGCTATAAAAGGAGTTTTGCACCCAAGAAGTTTTCTCAAACCACAGAAGCAGGCAAGATGCAAGCACACGCACACCCAAACCAGAGCATTGAAGGAACCTGCAAGAGAAGCAACCAATTCAACAACCCTAGTTTAGCAGACAGACGTCAACCGTCGATCGATTTGTCTTCAACACCATCGATCGATTTTCAACCTTTACCTCTATCTCAATTTTACACTAAGAAACGTATCGAGTATGGATATCTAATGTCTGATGAATTTGGTATTTTCAGGGACCCAGATGGCCATGCAAGAGCTATGGATGGAAGGATTCTACACATCTCCAAAGATGACATAGCAGACATCCTTCAGGTGGCCAATGGACCAGAAAACTTGTTTATGCAGCAACGCAGAAATCCAGACAACATACCCCAGAATCCAGATGAACATCCTACAGCTAATGCAGCAGATACTGGCTTCCACCAACCCTACCGACTGATTACCCAGCCATCGATTGACGTCGATGTTCCAACGTCGCTCGACAGGGAAACACATACATCGCTCGATGGGAAACATCCAGTATCGACTGATAGAGGCCTTGAGTTTGGACTACGAGCTTATGATAGTTTAGGTAGAAAGTTTTCTTTAAAAAAAAAGTTTATATATATATATATATATCGTAAAAGATAAGAATAGTAGGATTTTAGGTTTTAGCTAGGTGGAATCTGAACAGGACTTGGTGGCTACAACCATTAAGGCTTGCTTCATAAAGATTCCTACAAAACGAATTCGAACGGGACTTGGTGACGGCAATCGTCAAGGTTCGCTTCATAAAGAATTCTTGGATATAAGTCAAAAAGAAGTGAACAGGGCTTAGTGGCAACCACCATTAAGTCTTGATTCATGGAAGCCAGTCCAATCTTGGTCAATGGTCCTACAAATGAAGCAGACTTTGACTAAAGAGAGAAATTAGTAGAGAGAAATGATAGGAACTAACTTTTACCTGCAGCTCCAGATACTTGTCTGAAAGTCTTTGCATTCTGTGATCGATACCCACAAGGTAAACCCTTCACTTTTATTTTTATGCTAAGAAATGAGGTTAGTAGAGGGGAATGTCAGATAGTATTTGCTAGGCTGCTAGATGAATGAATTTGGTTGCTAAGTTAGGATATTGCATAATGTGCTTTTGTGATTAGGAATTTTTAGATACGGATTGTAATATTGTAGAGTTGATGATTTCAATGTTTTAAATCTGTGAGTCCCTGCTGTTTTCAAACCTCTTTCAGAGAGATAACCTGTTTGTTTTACTTGAGGACAAGAAAAAGGGTAAGTCTGGGGGAGTTGATATACCATGGATTTGACCCACTTTCACCCATGGTATATTGGTGTTTTACTATATAATTATTATGTTTTCTAACCCATTAGGTTTGTTTTCAGGTTCAGGAGTGTTTTAGAGTAAAGTGATGATTTTGGAGCATTTTAGAGTACAAAAGAGATTTCATCCGAGCTGACCATCAAACCAGACCAGAGGTCGACATTCAGAGACAATAATCGATCGATGCACAACCTGTACTGTCGATCGATACAAAAGAAAAGACCTGACAAATGAAGATTATAATCGATCAATACATGTTGGGGTCAAAATCGGTCACGACGGAATCAATGACTGAAAGTCCCCGGAAAGTTTTTCTCGGAACAAAAAGTCTCGTATGATTTGAAAAGAAGTTATACGACAAGTTCTCGAATTAGAATATCCACTCTCTTCGACAAACAACTCTCGGGAAACAAACAGCAAAACGAAAAGAGGTCGTAGCTTGGTCTTACCAGGTCAACTCGCCATGGGGTGATCTCAGTCTTCCCAGTTTGCCCTTGGAGAAACCCACTTTGTTCTCCTTTGATTATAGATCAAAATGGCTTTCGTTTCGCCTCAATCGGAGTTTCCTTTGAGATTTTACGAAGAGAACAAAGTCACTGTCCCGGCCACCTCACCCATGGGCCAGGAGAGCTCCATCATGGCCACCTCGCCCATGACCACCACGCCTAGGGCAAGCTCACTTTGTTTTTCTTTGAGTATAGATCAAAATGGCTTTCGTTTCACCTCAATCGGAGTTTTCGTTGAGATATTACGAAGCGAACAAAGTCACTGTCCCGGCCACCTCGCCCATGGGCGAGGAGAGCTCCGTCATGGCCACCTCTCCCATGGCCACCTCGCCTAGGGCAAGCTCACCTTGTTCTCCTTTGAGTCTAGACAAAAATGGCTTTCGTTTCGCCTCAATCGGAGTTTCCGTTGAGATTTTACGAAGAGAACAAGTCGCCGTCCTAAACCATCTCGCCCACGGGCGAGGACCGACTGGAAACAAACAACCTCGCCCTAGGACGAGGACGACCCGCACCGAGGTCACCTCGCCCATGGGCGAGGATGACCCGCACCAAGGCCACCTGCCCATGGGCGAGGACGACCCGCACTGAGGTCACCTCGCCCACGGACGAGGACAACCCGCGCCGAGGTCACCTCCCCCACGGGCGAGGACGACCCGCGCCGATGTCACCTCGCCAATTAGTGTTGGGGTCAAAATCGGTTACGACGGAATCGATGCCCGAAAGTCCTATGAAAAAACCAAATCTCGGTCAAAACCTCAAAAGCTGATAAAACGAATTACCAAAACGGATCGCCCAACGAGCACGGGTCTACTTGCCGGTGAGCACGACCGTAGCACGGGTCAGCACACCCGGCGAGTACAACCACGTTGCGGGTCAACTCGCCGGCGAGCTCGACCGAGGCACGGGTCAACTCGCCCGGCTAGTACGACCGTGTTGCGGGTCTACTCGCCGGCGAACTTGACCAAGGCACGAGTCAACTCGCCCGGCGAGTACGACCGCGTTGCGGGTCAACTCGCTGGCGAGCTCGACCGTGGCACGGGTCAGCTCGCCAGAACGTACGACCATGTTACGGGTCAACTCGCCGGCCAGCTCGACCGTGGCGCGGGTCAGCTCGCCTGGCGAGCGCGGCCAACCCATTCATGGACCATTCCGAACCCGGTCCCATCCCATAGCCATGCATCTTCGTCCGAAGTTTCCGTAACTCAGTCCTCGGGTCCGTGGACACGATACCAATGTTCCGTCTAAAAACATCGTCGAAAGTCTTCGGGAAATCAGGAAGGTTATGTCTCTCGAACGGTTTCCCACTCTTCGTAATAGAACAGGTTACGGTTAACTTAACATCAACTGCCTCGGCTATGCAAAGAGACGAGGTTCCGTTGGGAAAATCATGCATATACCAACGACTACTTCGCTAGTAAAATCGTAAAAACGCTTAAGTCTTGATACGGCCCAAAGAGGGTCCGAATTGCGGACAACGGCCCATCTATGATCCCAAAAGACTAGAGCCCAAAGACTAGTATGACGGTTTATCTCATCCGCGGGAAGAGATAAATGTCAAACTTCCTCGAAGATAAATTTCAAGTTTTCGAAGATAATCACGAAGAAAAACGAGATATGGAAAAGCCCGGGACCCGAGAAGAGGTCAACCGACCTAAAGGAGGAGTATATAAGGAGGACTTAGGAAGAAGAGCAAAAGGAGAGAAATCAGAGCATATCAGAGCAAACTTAGCACTTAGAGCAATTTAGGCAATTTTCCATTTTTACTATCGAGCTGCGACTCAACTAGGCACTCACCTGTTTCCATTTTCCATTTCCAAACTTAGCACTTACCGACAGCTCTCGTAGCCGAGACTCTCACCTGTTTTTCACGCTCCAACGCGGATTTGGAAATAAGATCTTTTTGCTCTCTTTTTGTTCTTATGATTTATTATCGCATACTTTTCGTCTTATTGATTGTGTTGTGCGTGGCCCAGCAGATAATCGGGACCTTCAGGGAAAGCTAGGTTAACTTGGCTTTACTCCGATTAACAAAACTCGACGGTGTGAATCTTGGTTCCCACAGTTTGGCGCTAGAAGGAGGGGGGGGGTACGGATCTATCTCTCACGCAACCACACACGCTCAGTCAGGTATGACGATCGACACTGACAAAGACAAACAGGTGCCTGATGGGCCTCCCGTCGATCCCAGTGTTAATCTAACCCCAACTGGAAACATGTCAACGGTAACCACTGACGCCGCGGCATTAGCCCAGATGAAAGAACTGTTCGCTTATGCTCAGAAAAATTCGGACGAACAGGATAAACTCGTTGCCTTTTTCGCAAAACAGGTGGAGACCTTAACTGCGAAGGCTAAGAGTAAAAGCGGCACCGCTAGGACCCGTGGCGGCAGAAGACTCGATTTCGAGACTCCAAGCGACCAGGCCGCACGGGTTGACAGAGCTTCCTCGGGAAAAAACTCTAGCGAAACAGCCCCGTCCGATGCGCAGCCGATCGTGGAGAAACTTCCACCTCCTCCCTTGAGCGACGAAGGAGATGACGTCGAACGTATCGATCTGGACATTAGTGACCAGTCCGATGGCTCGGACCAGGACGCTGATATCCATCCGAGAAGAACGCGAAGCCAGTCCGCTCGGCAGAACGCGTCACTCGAAAAACCCATGACAGAGGAAGAACAAAACCTCTATTGGGTTGAGCAGGAGGAGCTGGCTGAAAAACAAGCCAGAGTCCACCGGAGCCAGCGTCGGCAGACTCGAAGGGTATCTGGAAGCCTCGATGAGATCCATGACCTCCGCCAGTACATCGCGAAAACCGTGGCAGAAGTCAAAGCGGTAAAATCGCAGATTCACCACGCGACAAGCTCTGTGCCCGAAATCGACAGGTTACTCGAGGAAGCACGCAAGACCCTTTTCACTGCCCGGATCACGGAAACCCACATCTCAGATCTAGGGAAGATAAAAATTCCCGTCTACGATGGCACCTCCGACCCGAAGGCACCTCTGCAGTCATTCCAGATCGCGATGGGAAGATGCAAACTCAATGAGCGCGAAAAAGACGCCGGCTACTGCCTCCTCTTTGTCGAAAACCTCAAAGGAGCCGCGCTCGAATGGTTCTCTCGTCTGAAGCGTATCTCAATCGGAAGTTTTCGTCAACTCGCTTCAGAGTTCCTCAAACAGTATTCCATGTTCATGGACAGGGAAACCTCGGACGTCGATATCTGGAGTCTATCTCAAAGGGAGGACGAGCCACTCCGCGATTTCATAAACAGATTCAAGCTAGTAATGGCAAGAGTCACTGGAATCAGCGACAAAATAGCAGTCGACGCTCTGCGGAAAACTCTCTGGTACCGATCTAAACTCCGACAGTGGATATCTCTCGAGAAACCGAGAACAATCCAGGACGCTCTGCACAAGGCAGCGGACTTCATCATAATGGAAGAAGAGATGAAGATCCTCCCCCAGAAACACAACCAGCATATAACGTCCGCAAAAAGGAGGAGCTCTCGTAACGATAAGTATATCCACCACGAAGGGGAAGATCTCCAGGGCGAGCACAACTACGCCATAAATTCTGAACAAGGGAAAACTTTTGGAAACACATGGACTAGGAACCAGTACGAGGATCATTCCTACTGCGAGTTCCACCAGACCAGAGGTCACTCCACCACAAACTGCAAGGTCCTCGGCGCTAGACTCGCTGCAAAGCTCCTCGCCGGCGAACTGTCGAAGGTCACGAGCATAAAAGACCTGGTCTTGGATTCGCACCGACCTCCCAAAACTGATAAAGAATCTCCCAAGAGAGATACACGCGAGAACCAGTCGGGGGAGAAACGCGGAAGAAGACAAGATGACCGCGGAAACGATAACAACCGTCGAAGGGTGAATATGATCATCGGAGGATCACAATTCTATTAAGATTCCATCTCGTTGATCAAAGCTTACGGTCGGAAGGCGAAACAAGTTCTAACTGGCAAACCCGGTCCCCGACCGATGACATGCATAATGATGCAATCACTTTCGAAGAAAGCGAAACCATCGGTATCGAAAGCGAAACCATCGGTATCGACAAACCGCACTGTGATCCGCTAGTCATCGATTTGGTAATCCGAGAGCTCGAAGTCGCCAGGATCCTTGTCGACACAGGAAGCACAGTCAACATCATCTATCGAGACACGCTTCGAAGGATGAGTATATAACTCTGAAAAGTCGTCCCGGAACCAAAACCTCTCACAGGTTTTTCGGGCACGATGTCAATGACCCTCGGATCCATCAAACTTCCCGTAATGGCTAAAGATGTGACAAAAATCATCGACTTCATGGTAGTCGACACTACTGTCATCTATAGCGTCATCATGGGAACCCCATGGATCAATGCCATGAAAGCAGTACCATCGACTTACCATCTCAGCATCAAATTCCCAACCCCGAACGGAACATCAGTAATCTGGGGATGCCAAAAAAAGTCAAGGCTCTGCTACTTGGCCAAACATAAACTTCGACAAACTCGGAACACTGATATCTTGCATATTTACATGTTTTTAGCATCCATATCTCGTGCATTTTGATCATATAAGTTAGGCATTAGGAATCTTTAGGTCCATTTTGCATTCATTTGTCGTTATCAGGTGTTGGAGTATGCTTTGGTGTGATTTGAGGTGTTTGGAAGCCTTATGGCCCAAAAAGAGGTGAAGAATCAAGTTTGGCCATGAAAAGAGAAGTCAATCCATGATCTGGTCAAGACAAAGATGAGCATAGACAGAGGCCTTAGAGATGTCTTCTGTTGCCAAGATTTTGTGGAGACACAGAAAATTGAGTTAGCTTTCCAATGGAAGTGGTTTCAAGTCATTTGGAGCTGTATTGGAGGAGTTATGATCAGTTTACTAGAAGCACATCAAGGCTGGTCCGGGATGAACAACCCGGTCGGGACGGCTGGAGATGGACAAGGCAGGACGTCCGGGTATGGCCAGTCCGGGATGAGCAACCCAGTTGGGACGGCTGGAGATGGACAAGGTAGGACGCCCGATATGAGCAACCCGGTCGGGACGGCTGGAGATGGACAAGGCAGGACGTCCGGGTTGGTTGGACCGGGTTGGGCCATTTGCTCAACCCCTGACCGAAAATCAAGATGGTTTTACATGGGCTGAAGCCTATTTGACTACAAGGACTTTTTAGTAATTTTTAATGATGTTCCTCGGTTTTCTAAGCCTATGTATAAATACTTATGTAATCTCCTTGAGGAGAACAACTTTTTTTCTCTCAAAAAACACATTTAGATCTTGAAGAAAGTTTGGATCTTTGATCCTTTTCATCTCATTTCTTTTGTCTCTATTGGATTATCTTCTTCTCTAATCATGTTTAGCCTTGAATCATCATTGATTTTGAGGTTTTCCATGACTATTAGTGAGTAGAACTATCTAGGGTTCATGGGCTTGGGAGACTAATGGTGATTAGGTGTAGATCTAAGATGTTTTAGTGTAGATCTATCTTTTCCTTGCTTAATTGAGTGTTCTTCTTGCTATTTTGGAGTTGGCCTCTTCAAAATATAGCTATAGGCATTTCATGCCCGGAAGGTGTTCTATGAAATGCCTGAACCAACTCATCAATGCTTTTAACATCCTTTACCTAAGGGATTAGTTGTTAAAGGTGTTAAGATAGCTAGTAGACTTGTTCTTAATGATTGCTCTCATATTATTCAACCTAAGGGATTAGATGCTTGAGATATGTTAGTGAATGAACATTCATCTAGGGATAGAGCTTGCTTATGATTGTGTCTAGGCTTAAGGTGTTAGATTGATTGAAAGTTTGCCATCTTAGATTGAAGCTTGATCACCCAAAGTCAATTCCCTTGTCCCAAGAATCCCCTTGCCTCATATTGAAAAGAAAGTTCACTCCTTTATTGCATTTTTAGTATTGTCTTAGTTAATAATCATCTTCTTATCATGGTTGCACTTAGATTAAGCATAGGCTTGCATTCCCTTTGCATTAGAATCACTTAGAATTGGATTGACATCTTGTATACTACAACATTTGATTGGACCCTTGAAAAGTCCATCATCAAATTGGCGCCGTTGCTAAGTTCTAAGTTGATTTTGACATTGAGATTTTGTCATTTGCTTGAGACTAAGTCATTTTTTTCTTTTATTGTGTTATTGCTTCTCCTTGCTCTTTTTCCTTTGCATTTCAGGTGTATGATAACTAGAAGCAGAGGTGCATCAAACTTGACACTTACTGTTGAAGAAATTGCTACACTTGAGAGGGAGATTGCAAGAAAGAGAAGAGAAGAAGAACAACAGGCTCACTTGCAGAGATTGGGGTTTGATATGGAGAATCAGCCTCATGATGGTGATGCCCTAGGGGGCAATGGTCCAAGAGCTGACAACATAAGACCACAGCGCCAGCCACAACAGCCACAGCGCCAAGCTAGAGCCATTGGAGCCTATGATCAACCTCACATTCATGGTCATAGGTTGGGGATAAGAGCACCAGCTGTGGAGAACAACAACTTTGAGATCAAATCAGGACTGCTGAATTTGATTGAGACCAACAAGTTTCATGGCCTTTTTGTGGAGGATCCCCTTGTTCACTTGGACACATTTGATAGCTACTGTAGCTTGTCCAAGACTAATGGAGTCTCTGAAGATGCTTTCAAGCTGAGTTTGTTTCCCTTCTATTTGGGTGACAAGGCACATCTATGGGAGAAGGCTCTTCCAAGTGACTCTATCACAACTTGGAATGAGTGCAAGAGGGCATTCCTAGAGAAGTTCTTCTCTACCTCAAGAACAGCCAAGATCAGAAATGAGATCTCTAGCTTTCAGCAGAAGAACCTTGAGAGCTTTAGTGAAGCATGGGAGAGGTTCAAGGGCTATTTGTGTCAATGTTCACATCATGGCTTCACCAGAGAGAGTTTGCTTAGTACCTTCTACAGAGGTGCTCTTCCAGAGTTTAGGAGCAGATTAGACACAGCCAGCAATGGATTTTTCTTGGGCAGAACTGAGCAGGATGCTGAGGAGCTGGTGGAGAACATGGCCAAGAGTTACTCAGTCTACAGTGAGGAGCATGATAGGGTCAACAGAGGCACTGATGAAGATGATCAGCACACAAGGAAGGCGCTGAAATCTCTCCAAGAGAAGTTGGACAAGATTATTGCAGAGAAGGCTAAGCAGGAGCAGATTAACCCCATTGGGAACCAGCAACAAAAGCAGTCTGCTGGGACTAATCAGGTTAATGGTGTAGAAGGTCAAGAGGAGCTATGCTTCATCAATGCTAATGGCACATGGTATAGGAAAGAGCCCAACTTCCAATACCAAAACAACTACCAGCAAAGACCTTACTACAACAATCAACAAGGAGGTTACGAAGCCAACCAGTCTACTCAGCCCCAAGGAAGCTCTTCTCAAGCTCAGGCTCCAAGTTCATAAATGGAGTCCATGTTCAAGCAACTCTTAGAAGCTCAAGAAATAAATGCTAAGAATATTGGTGATGAGTTCAAGAACATCCATGCCAAGATTGATGGAACCTATTCTGACCTCAACAACAAGTACATGCAACTTGCCTCTCATCTCAAAGCTTTGGAGAGCCAGGTTGATCTATGTCTTCATCCACCAAGAGCCCAATGGGATCTCTACCAGGAAAACCAGAGAAAAATCCAAAGGAATCTTGCAATGTCATCCTCTCTACTACTTCTTCAAAGATTGAGATGTGTACTCATGAGACAAAGAAGGATGAGATTGAAATGTTTGGCACTGAGTTTGGGGATGTTGAGAGATTTGTTGTGGCCACAACTGAAGCACATAATCTGAGGGATGCTGCCAAGAAGGCTGAGGTAAATAGTCTGCAGCAAGCTGAGCCTAGAGCTGAGACACCAACTATGAAGAGAGCAGACAACAAGCCGAAAGAAGTGAAGCAGGAAGACACTGAGTTTGAGCTATCACCATATGATAAGCTCCCCTTTCCCCAAAGAGTTCTCACCAAAGCTCAAAAGAAGGTGATCTCAAAGTTCAAGAAAGACCTTAGTGATGTTGGACTCAAGCTTCTAGAGATATCAGGTATGCGTGAAGCTCATGTCCAGATGATGCTCATCAAGGACATTCTAGACCACCAGGCTGAAGTGGCTGAGCTTTTGGACATCTCCATTCTGAAGATTCATTCACCAACCCCTCCAAAGTCCCTCCCTAAGATTGAGTCTCAAGGGAAGTTCACCTTGTCTTGTTCTCTTGGTACACTAACTATGGATGATGCTCTTGTTGATAGTGGTGCTAGTGTGAATGTCATCTCCTTGGATATGGTGAAGAGTCTTGGGATTGAAAGCATGGAACCAGATACTCCTCCTCTCACCTTTGGGGATTCTTCTTCTACAACCCCACTTGGCATAATCAAGACTTCCCCTTGAAGATTGGATCCTGCACCATAACTTTGACCTCACTGTTTTGGAGATGGAATCTGAAGAGAGAGTCCCTTTGATCCTTGGCACTCCTTTCCTCACAACAGTTGGAGCTTGCATTGACTTTCCCAACAATAAGGTCACCCTCATGCATGTCAACAAAGCTGTCTCCTATCCTCTCAAACCTCCAATGGAATCAAACTATTGTGGGACAATCACTTGTGATGCACAAGCTGTTGAGAAGCCCCAAGATGATGAGGTTGTTGGTAAGAAATAAGGTCTTGATGGAGAGTCTTCAAAAGAGTTGTGTGATGAGCACTTGGAAAGTGCTAAAACAGAGGGGATGAGTGGAGCCTCAAAGGCCACTCATGGCAAGAAGAAGATGGTGAAAGAGCCTCATCCCCCACCTCTTGATTTGCTCCCACACACCCTTACTCTTCATCCTAAGAAGCTCAAGGCTGGTTTTATTGAGTACAAGATCAAGCATAAGGGAAGGTCCACACCATTCTCAAGTGCTAGAGCCATCATCACTCCTCAGTTCCAGGATGACCCAATCAAGCTTCAAGAGCTTCTCTCTCAGGTCCTCACCATCACACTTGAAGGTGGGAAGGATCCTCCTTCTCACTAGTTCAAGAGACAAGGTAGTCAAGCTAAGTGACTCAAAACAAGATCACTTGGGAGGAAGTCCCATGGTTATCCTTGTACATAGCTTTGCAATTTCAATTTTCCTTTTAAGTTTTTTTTTAATAAAAGTGGTAAAGGTTTTCAGGTTGAGCCAAGCACTAGAGGAGAGAAGAAAGGTGATTAACCACCTGAGCCCTATGATTGCTATGTAGCAGCCTCCTCTAGTTGCTATGAACCAAGCCAGCTCCTAGCCCCGACACCAAACACCACGCCCAAACCTCCTTCTTAGGTATCACTCCAACCCTTCTTGTATATACATTTGCTTTTGTCTTGTTGGGGTATCTCCTTCTCTCTTACTCACACAGAGACTGTGTGATTTAAGTGTGGGGGAGGTACCAAGTATTTGATCATGTTTGCTTTGTGATTTTGAGTCTCATGCATTGCATTGTACATTCATAATTGCATAGAAAATCAGAAAAAAATTTAAATTTTTGAATCATGTAGATTGCATCACTTGCATCCTTAAGATTGAGTCTAGAGCATATAGGTTGCATTAATTTGCATATGGAGCATTGCCTTGTAAAGAACACTTGTTTGCACTGAATTTGACACCCTAGTTAAACATATCAAGCAGCTTAAGCATCTTTTGAAAGGCTTGCATGCTTTGAGCCTTGAAAACTCTTCTTGAAACTTGCTTGCTTGCTTGATATTGGAATTTTTCTTAAGACCAGCTCCATCCTGAACTTGGACTTGAATGAACTTAATTTCTCTTGCATATGGGCATTTGCATACTTGATCATCTCATACACATTTGGGTTATCTTTCCCCATTATACCACTCTTTGTTAACCCAAATGGCACTTCCATACCCTTGAACCCTAGCCATTCTTTGAAGCCTACATTGATTTGCATGAGTGAGGCCTTTTCTGATAGCTTGTCATGTGTAAAATCTTGAGAGTATTGGGAGCGACATGGATTTGTTCTCATCTCTTGCTAGCATAGGGTCCTCATTTGAGCTAGCTTCTAGGATGGTGAGTGGGGTCTTTGTTGATTAATGGTTTATATCTTGGGTTTGGAATGTAACAATGTTGAGATTTATGAACAAAAGAGTATCATTGAGAAAGAGAAAAAATCCCAGGGACCTAGAACAGAAAAAAATAAGAGAGCTCTTGTGTAATGTTTGAGACCTTCCCCCTACATAAAAAAAAAAGAAAAAGAAAAAGAAAAAGAAAAAGAAAGATTCAATAAAATAGTGGGGAAGGGAAAGCAAAAAGTGTTAGAGCTTAAAAATGTGAGTTGTGAATAAAAGGGTCCTTAGTGGTTGAATCTTGAAGAAAGAAAATTGTTCATTGGGTGAGTGATGTGAGTATTTTTCATTTTGGGTTATGGGATGAATAAAAAGGGGTTTAGAACTTGTAATCTCTTAGGAATGGGTAGAATGGTGAGGATGGATCCATGTATGCATGAATTTCTCCTAGTCTTAGATAAATTTTGCATAATGATCAAGCTCCTTGATTCTTGAGTGATTGCCACCTAAAAAAGATGCATTGAACCCTCCTTTTCATCCATATTAGACCATTTGATCACCTAGCCAAATGATTGAGATCATGTGCCCATTTGTGAGAGTTCACCTTGAGTGTGTGTGTGTGAATCAATGTGAGGACTGGTTAAGAGAACTTGTTGGTTGATAAGCATTGCATCTTGTGTAGAGGCATAAGACTAATTGATAGGCCTTGTGAAGCTAGAGCATAATAAGAGAGTTTTGCTCATGCTATTTGCTATGTTTCTTTAGGATGTCAAGTTGAGTACTATGAGTGTTTCTTTTGGCTTTGCTTCCATCTCTATGTCTCTCCTCCTTGTGTTTTTAAATGATTACTTGAGGACAAGTAAACGTCTAGTGTGGGAGAGTTGATATCTTGCATATATACATGTTTTTAGCATCCATATCTCGTGCATTTTGATCATATAAGTTAGGTATTAGGCATCTTTAGGTCCATTTTGCATTCATTTGTCCTTATCAGGTGTTGGAGTATGATATGGTGTGATTTGAGGTGTTTGAAAGCCTTATGGCCCAAAAAGAGGTGAAGAATCAAGTTTGGCCATGAAAAGAGAAGTCAATCAATGATCTGGTCAAGACAAAGATGAGCATGGACAGCGGCCTTAGAGATGTCTTCTGTTGCTAAGATTTTGTGGAGACACAACAAATTGAGTTAGCTTTCCAATGGAAGTATTTTCAAGTCATGTGGAGCTGTATTGGAGGAGTTATGATCAGTTTACTAGAAGCACATCAAGGCTGGTCCCGGATGAGCAATACGGTCAGACGGCTGGAGATGGACAAGGCAGGACGTCCGGGTAAGGCCAGTCCGGGATGAGCAACCCGGTCGGGATGGCTGGAGATCGACAAGGCAGGACGTCCGGGTAAGGCCAGTCCGGGATGAGCAACTCGGTCGGGATGGCTGGAGATGGACAAGGCAGGACGTCCAGGTTGGTTGGACCGGGTTGGGCCATTTGCTCAACCCCTGACCGAAAATCACGATGGTTTTCCATTGGCTGAAGCCTATTTGACTTCAAGGACTTTTTAGTAATTTTTAATGATGTTCCTAGGTTTTCTAAGCTTATGTATAATTATTTATGTAATCTCCTTTAGGAGAACAACTTCTTTTCTCTCAAAAAACACATTTAGATCTTGAAGAAAGTTTGGATCTTTGATCCTTTTCATCTCATTTCTTTTGTGTTTATTGAATTATCTTCTTCTCTAATCATGTTTATCCTTGAATCATCATTGATTTTAAGGTTTTCCATGTGATATACCATGGATTTTACCTGTTTTTACCCATGGTATATAAGTATTTTTATTACTATTATCTTTGTTTTAGAGTCTATTAGGTATGTTTTCAGGCTCAGGAGAATTTTGGAGAAAAGTGATGTTTTAGGTGCCTTTTTGGAGCTTAAAGAAGAGTTCACCCGAGATCAGACCAAAGGTTAAGTCTGGGGGAGTTGATATACCATGGATGTTACCCGTTTTTAGCCATGGTATATAAGTGTTTTTATTACTAAAGGTCGACATCCGGAGCTATACATCGATCGGTGCACATTCCGTGCTATCGATCGACACACATTTGCCGAGGGACGATACATCGAGATCATAATCGATCGATGTACATCCAGTACTATCAATCGATATCGAGCGGCGAAAGAAGACAAGTTGGACTTGGCCGAACTTGAAGCCCACGACATCACATTTTTACAAGATTGCCCCTGACGAGTTTTTAACCTAATGAACTCATATTTATATGTGCCTAAGTGTTTTGGCACCAGAGAAGCTTTTTCACCACCACCTTTTTACCCATTTCTTTTACCATAGTTTCATTACTTTGCAAGTTCTCAATAAACTTCTATTCAGTTCTTAATTCTTTACTTGTTCTTCTTAACAAAGGTTATAGGATTCTAGATCTAGAGGAAAGATCCAAAGAGATTTTTGATTGGAACTTAAGTGTTCATTCCTCTAATATATCTATGAACTCCTATTATTACCTTGTTGCCATGTCTGAGTAGATTCACTTGTTAGATTTAGAGTTTAAATAGGATATGAGGGATTAGCCCCAACCTATATCTGCTATAGTTGTGATATTTATTGTTAGGATTTTTCACTAATGCTTTTTTTAGATTAGTTAACTAGAACATGAACTTGGATTGCATTATTTATTTAATATAATTCCTGATAACATCCTATACATGCTATGACCCTCTTGAGACAAGCGGAAGCTGATCTAAGATCATGGTGAGCACTGTATCAACTCGCGCATAAGTTCTGCTTAGAGCCGTATCGATCGATACTCCTATAGAGTAATCGATCGACGTAGCAAGAGGTGTATATGTGGATATTCCTATCGAATAATCGATCGATACTGTTGGCGATATAGCTGATCGCAAACACCATTTAGCATCTAAGTAATAGATGGTCTAAATATTGCCAGAGCTGATGGATTCATTTAATAGTGTTGAAGCTCTGACATATCATGCAAGCAACTTGTTAGCATTTATAGTATTTATAATCCTGAATTCCTGAATACCTACCCTGAATCTAACTACTTTTCTTTATTGTCTTAAACCAAAACCTTTCAACTGAGTAATCTTACAATTACTCAAAAACCTGCACTTTACTTTAAACCATTTTCAACCTAGCATAGTCACTAAGATTGCATCTTATTTGTACACTAGCTCTCTGTGGATTGGACCCCTAAGTGCTACAACTGAACCTCTTATTTGAGAGAGTAAAGTCACTTCTTAGGGATAAACATTTGAGTGATATCCAATTTGGCGCCGTTGCCGGGGAGCTTTGATACAATTAGATTTAATCTGATTAATTCTAGGTTATTTTTACTTTAAACAGTTTTCTGACACAAATTTTTTTCCTTGTCTTTTCAGGTACATGCCCAGCAGTACTAGAAGCCACAAGGCATCTCAACTTTTGTTCTCAGGAGACCCTGCTAGCTTGGAACGTTCAATCCACAAGGAAATCCGTTCCGCATCGACCGACATCAACAACTGTCTGTCGACCGATACCAACGCACCACTGTCGACCGAGACACCGTCTTCGTCGACCGATACTCGCACCTTCCTGTCGACCGACACTACTTCCCCGTCGACTGACACGCTTCATCCGACATCGATCGATACCCCTAACCGTATATCGATCGATACTTTTCCGTTAGTCATGGTTGCGCCGATTATTCTCACACAAGATGAGAATGGAGACTTGCGTGACCAAGAAGGTCACCTTCGTAATGAAGCAGGTCAGAAGCTCAATGCTCAGAATGAAGTAATCCCTGAGCCAGAAACTGCACCTACAGGAGCTGTTCAACCTGTAGGAGAGGCTGCTCGAACACTAGCTGACTACAACCGTCCAGATCAGTTCTACACCAACAGATCAGCCATTCGTCCCCCTGCTATTCAGAGAGGCGATTTCGAGCTCAAGCCGCAGTACTACTCTCTTGTGGGACATACACCCTACTGTGGGCTGTCCAATGAGCATCCCATGGACCATCTGGAGAGGTTCGAGGATCAAATATCTGCTATCAAAGCCAATGGAGTCCCCGTGGACTACCTTCTCTGTAAGCTGTTCAAGCACTCTTTATCTGGAGAAGCTTTACAGTGGCTTAAGCAGCTACCACCATGATCTCTTACATACTGGAGCGACATCAAAAACGCATTTCTGCGTAACTTCTTTGATGATGCGCGCACTGAAGACTTAAGGAGGAAAATTGCCACATTCAACCAGGAGCCTGGAGAGTCATTCAAGGATACCTGGATCAGATTCAAGTCTTACCAGCGAGATTGTCCATACCATGGATTCAACAAGGTGCAACTGCTCTGCACTTTCTTCAGAGGTATCGCGCTGAAATATCAGATAGCTCTAGATATTGCGAGTGAAGGCAACTTCACCACAAGGAATCCTTAAAATGCTGTGAAGCTAATAGACAACTTAGCATCCATCAACAGCACGAAGAACTTTGTAAAAGCAAGATCTGCAGCGTCCCTTGGAAAGGAACAGATAAATGAGGTGCATACTACACTTAAAAATGTTCAGAAGCTGCTAAACAAGCCAATCTGTTCAGTGGAGGATGCAGAAGCTGATGAAGAAGATGACTACGTAGAAGTAGAAGTCAACTGGATCAATGAAATTGGATTTCAGAGATCTGGAAACCAAGGAAACATAAACTTTTCAGGACAAAGAGGATACTTCAACAGCAGCAACCCCAACAACAACAGGAGTTATGAAAACTCATCTTACATAAAGCCACCCACACCAACCCCAGAAGGAAAGCTAGAAGACATGCTCAACAAAGTTCTTGAAAGCCTGCAGCAGTTAGAGGTGAACTTCAATGGAAAGATCGACGCTGTCTACACCACCTTGAACACAAAGCTTGATGCTTTGAGAACTCATGTGAAGAAGCTGGAGACTCAGGTGATTCAGACAGGAGAAGCTTTTAAGAAGCAGGAAGCTTTAGGAAAAGGGACTGGAGAAGAAACAACAGGCCACAACGTCAATGCTATCATAGAAGACGATTTTTGGAGAGTGGTAAAGCATGAGAAGCTGCAAGAGGGAGACTTCCAGATCGAAAGTTCCATGAGTATTGGCGGAAACCATTGGTATCGACCGATGTCAGGACATGACTATCGATCGATGTACGCCAACTCAAATCGATTGATGAACTCAGACGAGCATCGACCGATGGACCTTGAAGGATCTACTCACGAGTGCAACGCCGTAAAGATACTTACTCACGAGGAGTTCGGAGCAAAGCACCCACATCCGCCCAGCCCTTACGAAATCGATCAACATAATGGATGTTCCATCGATCGATAGAAGGATGACGAAATCGATCGACATACTCCAGAACCTATCGATCGATATTCAGTTATCACACACCGAGTGCAACTTCCCAAGATAGATGTTGCACTACTTAATGCACTCAAGGGGCAATCTAAACCCTCCAAAAGCCCACCAGAAGTTATCTTGAAGAAACCCACGGATACCCTAGAGCCCATGGAGTTACAACAAGAAACCAAAGGCCGTACTCTCAGAAAAAGGAAAGAGAAGGTTCATAAGCACCTTAAAAGGGGAGTCAACGAGAAGGAATTAGAAAGCTTCAGAAAGAGAGTTCTAAGAATACCTAACGAGAAACCGTTCGAAGAAGCATACTTCACACACAGATTGTGGATGTTTTTCAGAGAGACAAAGGAAACAGAAGAAGATATCAGAAGGATGTTCTATCAGGTCAGAGAAACCATGATCAGGAGGATACAACTAGAGAAGAAGGGTGATCCAGGGAAGTTCGTTGTTCCTTGCTCAGTCCATGGGATCAATTTCCCACGTGCCCTATGTGACACAGGATCTGGAGTCAGCATCTTACCCAAGGTGATGGCAGACCATCTAGGTCTGAAGCTAGAACTCACGGATGAAACATTCATCTTCGTGGATTGTTCTCAGCAAAACTCTGGAGGCATCATCAGAAACCTGGAGGTCAACATAGGAGAAACCCTAGTTCCAGTAGAATTCCATGTCTTGGACGTCAAGGTAACCCTACCTACTTCTTTGCTACTTGGAAGAGCCTTCCTAGCCACAGTTGGAGCTGTCTGCAACCTTCAGACGAACAAGCTGTGCCTAACCCTGATCAATCCTACGGTCTACTATGATCCGGTACGAGTCATCAAGGTTCCTAAGAAGATCCAAGACTGTAACACCCCCGGACCGTCCTAGGCCGGACTAACCCGGAACGGCCCGGGAGGCGCCACAAGAATAGCTCGCCGGACCGGATCGACCAAGAATCAAGAACAAGTCCAGACTCCCGACCAACCCGTCCCGGTTCGCTATGTCCTCGGAGCCCACGGCCTAAGGCTTCACAACCCGTACCGCGGTCTCCGAGTTGTGTCGACCCGGACTAGGTCTAATATCATTCAGCACACAATCACGAATATAAACATTCTTTTATTAATAACAGGTGGAAAGCGTCTTATAAAACATTACAACAAATATATCAGAGCTTGTGCGCACGGCCTAGCGCCAAAAAGAAAAGAAAAGAAAAGTAATTATACATTCCAAAAGAGTCCTTGCTTATGCTTATGCCACTTCAAATCTACACCGGCCGCCTAACGTTCCGCCGCCCTCTAAGCTTCCCACCTAATGGTTACCTGCATAGTAGGAGAGGGGGTGAGTAATCAAGATTACTCAGTGAGTCCGAACAATAAACAACACCTACACTCCCCATCCCATGCTTAAAAACAAGCACACAATACGCATACATTAACAATGCGCAAACAACACAAAAATATGCAACAATGCGAAAATGCAATGCAACTACTCAATGCAATGCAACAAGTCTCCTCCCCGAGACCTAACAACAAATAATGCAGTCTAGACTCAATCCTAGACTCGATCGATCGATACACCACACACAACTCAATTTGGATGTCCACACATCCTGGGATCCCAACACACACTGGAGGTCTCTAACTCATCCACCCTGAACACTCCAGACCACAAACACAAAAGTCATGTGGCCGGAAACATCATCTTCGGGGATCGGCTAACTTCCAATACAACCCGAGCCGCAGCGTCCTGCAGCACTTGTCCATGGGCGCTACCCACTTTCCTTTGACAAGCTGTGGAGAGAAGTCCATCCCTACCACTGGAGAATCAGGTCCATCCTCCGATCTAACCCCAGGGTCCAAGTACACTAGTCACGTTGCGTCAACACACACACAAGCATGAGGGAGCTCCTCCTCTAACCAACATGCACACGCAACGGACTAAGCGCACCACTCACGCACAACACAATCCTAGTCTAGATGCTCACAACTAAAATAAGCATGAGGGAGCTCAACCTCAAACCTCCATGCAACACAAAAACAGCATCTTAACTACATGCACTTATCAACTACAATGCATGCAACAACACACCCGCCAAGAGAGAGACACTCTCAACCTCTTGCGGTTCAACGATATTATATCATCTAGATAATCATGCAACTCACTATGCACCATCAACAAAACAATATATAGATGACACAATAATACACAAATCACAACACAAATGCATGCTACATGCATTCTCCTCGGGGCCCTGCACAAAACCGATTAACTTTGCACTGGGTCTCCACTTGAGACCCTCCAGTCTAAGCTCACACCTGCATGCATAAACACATCACAAGTCTTCGGAACCCACCTTGGTTGCTGACTACGAAGACTACCCAAACACCTCCGGATCACTCCCAAAAACGCTAAACCAAAGAAACCGAAAAACACTCCTTAACACTTGGTTTCTCTCTCTAAACTCACCTCTCTCTCTCTAAGGTAAGCTCTCACGGTTTTGGGATGAAGAAAATGAATGGGAGGGGCTGGGTATTTATAGGAAATGGGAGCTGAGGCTGGCTGGACAAGTGGCATTTATGCATGGTAAGAATATGGACATTTGTCCATTTCGGTAACTTTGCTTGCAAGCTACCGGTTTTTAGAAGATTCAGCAGCTTGGACACCAAGTTTTCATCCCTTGCAAGCCAAGACTCACCTTCTGGAAGCTCACAAACTTGGTCACCAAGTTTCCCTCCGGCCAATGAGAAATCGCCACGTGTACCGCCACATCACTCCTTCGCGGCAAATGGGAGGTTGCCACATCATCTCTGGTCCACCTTTCTCTTGCCACGTCACCAAATTCTACAAATCTTCATTGAGTGTTTTTGAGTAGAAAAACCACTTCAAAATGCTCCCATGACGCTTCGTTTCATCAAAATCGCTTATCGGGACGGTCGGAACCGTTTTACCCGATAATGCAGATTTTCGACCAACTCTTGATTCCTCATGAACCAACTTGGTTTTGGCATGACCATATGCTCTAATATGACTCCCTTTAGCTGCCTAGATAAAGATTCTCTTTATTTACATTTCTTCAAAAAAATGCTTCTTGACGACCTTTGGTTTAGACGTATCGACCATTGCTTCTCGACCATGACCATTTCTTGGCTCAACCAACTCATGGTCAAGGTCTTGACTTTTCTACTTCTGAACAGGGTCATTACATTCTCCCCCCTAATAGAATTCGCCCTCGAATTCTATAAGGTTGCTGACGTCTGCGCTTGATCTTCGAAGAGCTCTGGGTGGCTCTGTCGAAACTTCTCTTCATCTTCCCATGTGATCACCATGCGGTTCTGCCTTCCCCAAAACACTTGAATTTGAGGAATCTCCCTATTCTTCAGTTTTCTGATACGCCTTTCTCCAATTCTGATCGGGCCTTCTGGATAGGTGAGGTCTTGTCTCAGTTCTGGAATCCTTTCCGGCTTGATCGAATTTGGGTCGCGAACGTGCTTCCGTAACATGGACACATGAAATACAGGATGTAAGTTCATGTCCTCCGGTAGCTCTAACCTGTAGGCTACTTCTCCAACTCTTCCAATGATCCGATATGGACCAATGAAACGAACTGCTAACTTCCCGGTTTTGCCGAAACGATCTTTTCCTTTCTGAGCTGACACTTTGAGATAGACCACATCTCTAACTGCAAATACTACTTCTCGCCTTCCTTGATCAGCATACTTCTTCTGTCGATCCTGTGCCTTCTTCATGTTTGCTCGGATGACTTGCACTTTCTCCAATGTCTCCTCAATGACTCCTGGTCCGAATAATCTTCTTTCTCCAACTTCCGTCCAACACAGAGGTGTTCGACATGGTCTTCCATACAACGCTTCGTATGGAGACATAGCAATGCTGGCATGGAAACTATTGTTGTAGGAAAATTCTATCAAAGGTAGATAGTTTTCCCACGTACCTCTCCAGTCAAGAATACACAAACGTAGCATATCCTCTATCGTACGGATCGTCCTCTCCGTCTGTCCGTCCGTCTCTGGATGAAATGCAGTACTGATGTGCAATTCTGTTCCCAATGCTCCTTGCAATGCTCTCCAGAATGCTGCTTTAAACCTTGGATCTCTATCTGAGACGATGTTTGCTGGCACACCATGTAGTCTTACAATCTGATTGATGTAAAGCTCCGCCAACGTCTCCGTCTTGTCCGTGTCTCGAATTGCTAGCAGGTGTGCCACTTTTGTCAGTCGATCCATGATCACCCAAATCGCGTTGTTTGATCTTCCTCTTGCTACTGGTAATCCGGTAATCAGATCCATTGATACCGAATCCCACTTCCATTCTGGTATAGGTAAGCTCTGAAGTAACCCTCCTGGTACTTGGTGCTCAGCTTTGATCTGCTGACAAACTTGACACTGCGCTACCTATCTTGCAACTGATTTCTTCATACCAGGCCAATGGTAATATCTCCTCATGTCTCTGTACATGTTGGTGCTTCCCGGATGTATACTCAGAAGTGATTGATGCACTGTCTTGAGAATTTCCTCCTTGAATCCTCCTTCCTTTGGCACTGTGATCCTTCCGTTGAGTAGCAAAGTTCCGTCTTCTGCCATATGATATCCACTAGCATTCGGCCCTCCTTGCTCTCCTAGCTGCTCCATGATATTCTTCAGATTCTCGTCTTTCTTCTGCGCTTCTCGAATACGTTGAATCAAACTGGCTTGATTCACTGCTTGCATTCCCAATGGCTCGCTTGATTCTCCTTCCAATGCTAACAAAGTGACCTTCTTGAATTCGTCTGATAAAGCCTCCAAATCTCGCTCTGAATCTACTACTGCTCTTCGTCGACTCAAAGCATCTGCTACTACGTTTGCTTTCCCTGGGTGGTACTGAATCTGAACGTCGTAGTCCGCGATGAACTCCATCCACCGTCTTTGTCGCAAATTGAGATCCGCCTGAGTGAACAAGTATTTAAGGCTTTGATGATCCGTAAATACCTGAACCTTCTCTCCATAAAGATACGAGCGCCATATCTTCAATGCAAAAACAACGGCCGCCATCTCCAAATCGTGTGTAGGGTAGTTCTCCTCATGCCTCTTCAATTGTCTTGAGGCGTATGCAATAACCTTGCCTTCTTGCATAAGTACACATCCCAATCCTACCCGCGATGCGTCAGTGTAGACATCATATACCTTACCGGGCTCTGGTAAGGTAAGGACTGGTGCCGTAGTCAATGCTTCCTTGATCTTGTTGAATGCTTCTTCCGCACGTTCTTCCCAAACGTATGGGACTTCTTTCCCTGTCAATCGTGTTAATGGTTTCGCGATTGATGAGAATGCCTTCACGAATTTTTGGTAGTAGCCCGCCAATCCAAGGAAACTCCTGATCTCTGTCGCTGTGGTTGGACGAGGCCATTTCTGAATAACTTCAATCTTCTCTGGATCTACCGAAACTCCCTGCTCGGATACTCTGTGACCTAAGAAACCAATCTCCCACTTCCAAAATCGACACTTGCTGAACTTGGCGAACAGCTTCCGATCTCTTAGTCTCTCGAGTACCTTCCTTAAGTGCTCCCTGTGCTCCTCCTCGTTCCGCGAGTAGATAAGTATGTCGTCGATGAATACAATCACGAACTTGTCGAGGTAGTCGTGGAACACTTCATTCATCAGTCTCATAAATGCTGCTGGCGCGTTGGTTAACCCGAATGGCATTACCACGAACTCGAACTGGCCGTACCGAGTGTTGAATGCCGTCTTCATCACGTCAGTCTCTGCTATCGGAATTTGGTGATATCCCGAAGCCAAATCTATCTTCGAGAACCAACTCGCTCCTCTTAGCTGATCCAACAATTCATCAATCCTCGGCAAGGGGTACTTGTCCTTGATCGTGACATTGTTGATCCCTCTATAGTCGATGCACAGCCTCATACTGCCATCTTTCTTCTTCACAAACAAAACCGGAGCTCCCCAAGGTGAAGAACTCGGTCTGATGAAACCTTTATCTAGTAAATCCTCCAACCGCTTCTTGAGTTCTGCTAAATCAGCAGGTGCCATGCGATAAGGGGTTTTAGCAATGGGTGCAACACTTGGTTCCAAGTTGATGGTGAACGGATTGCTCCGGGGTGGAGGCAACTCCGTCAACGCCTGAAACACATCTTCAAATTCTTGGACCACTGGAATGTCCTCCATCCTTGAGTCCTTTCCCGTCTCTTCCCCGATATACGTGAGCGATACCAAGTAGACCTCCCCGTCCACTAGTGCATTCTCTGCTCTCATTGCCGTCACAAACGTTGCCGAGACGCTTGGCTTGATTCCACAGTATGCCAACACAGCTTGCTGGTCATTCTCAAACCACACTCGTCCTCTTGCACAGTCCAGCCACGCCCGATGCCTTGCCAGCCAATCCATTCCTATAATAACCTCATGCCGCTCCATCGGCATAACAACTAGGTCGGCTAAAAGGGTTTCATGGTTTAACACTATAGGTACACTCAACAACACCCTATTAGCTCTCAAGGTCTGACCTCCAGGGGTTGCCACCAACATATCAACCTCACACTCTACAAAGGTTCCTACAAACCTAGAGGCTACTTCCGGTTTCACAAAACAATGGGTGGCTCCCGAGTCAAACAACAAAAAGGCAGGGGTTCCACCAACCAATAACGATCCTAAGATAAGATCAACATAACAGCACTCATCCAGAATGCCAACAACACAGCAAATAATTACACAAAAATTATTTAAACACACAAAGAGAGAGTTAGCACCCAAACAAACCTGTCACAGGACCCCTCGACGGTCCTGGAGCGCTAGATGGAGTACTCTCTCCATCCAGAGCATACACTCTCCCTCCAGGTGCAGGACGCGCAGCCGGGTGTTCACTGGTCTGTCGGGTCAGTTGGGTACGCGCACACGTTCCTCGGCCTTGTCCCGGACGACGGACAGTGCACTCACTGGCGTAGTGACCTTTTTCTCCATTCCCGTAGTAAATGTATCTGCTGAGCTTAAGAAACTCTGCCTCGTACTCTCTTACACTTCTACTCCCTTGCTCTAATCGAAGAAAAGCTTGCTCCATTCTGTCTCTTGCTTCTGGAGGAAAGTACTTCCTCTGAAACTCCCTTTTGAACGTATCCCAATCCATGTCTTCTTCTCCTTGTCTTCGTGTCAGACTCTCCCACCAGGCCATTGCTTCGCCCTCCAAGTAGTACACGGCCACGTCTTTCTTATACTCGACTGGACACCGGGTTGTCTTGAAGTTCTTCTCCACACGCTGTAGCCATGCATCTGCTTTGAAGGTGTCTGCTTTCCCTTCAAACTTGTTGGTACCCATGTTCTTCATTGTAAGGACGTACTTTAGAAAATCTGGTTGCGGTGCCGCCTTGTTCGCTTCCGGACTTGGAGTGACTTGCTTGGTTAAGACCTTTGACAGGAGGTCATGCACCATTGACAAAGTAGGGTCTACTGGTTTATCTTCTTTTGCTGGAGCTGGTTCGGCCGCTTCTGCTGATCCAGGATTGTTTCTCCGCGATGTAAATCCTTCAGAGTTTGCACGAGATGAACGAGGTCGCTGTGCTCCAATAAATGGTTCTGATTCCGCATGCTGAGAGTTGGGTGGTGATATCGACAATCTCCAAGTTTCAGGGTTCACATTCTCTTCACTGTTTGCACGCTCCACGCCTTCCATAGACCTTGGTCTACTTTTGCCAGTCCCATCTACCGAATCCGGGGCATCCCAAAAGTTATGGTAGTTCGCGTACCTCGACCCATCTTGACCCGACATTCCGAACGACCCGCTTGCTCCTGAACCTTCACTAGCCATCTGCACGGTTAAAGGGGTTAAACCTAAATTTCCCAAAAGGACCTAACCTGATTGCTAGTCCTAATACCCCTAAGCGGAACGTACCGGTTTCCTAATGTGGCATAAGCGACTCATTTTGACTCGATAAAATATTGAAAACATTGCGGCTTATGAGCATGATCGGAAACCATGCTCTGATACCACCATTTGTAACACCCCCGGACTGTCCTAGGCCGGACTAACCCGGAACGGCCCGGGAGGCGCCACAAGAATAGCTCGCCGGACCGGATCGACCAAGAATCAAGAACAAGTCCAGACTCCCGACCAACCCGTCCCGGTTCGCTATGTCCTCGGAGCCCACGGCCTAAGGCTTCGCAACCCGTACCGCGGTCTCCGAGTTGTGTCGACCCGGACTAGGTCTAATATCATTCAGCACACAATCACGAATATAAACATTCTTTTATTAATAACAGGTGGAAAGCGTCTTATAAAACATTACAACAAATATATCAGAGCTTGTGCGCACGGCCTAGCGCCAAAAAGAAAAGAAAAGAAAAGTAATTATACATTCCAAAAGAGTCCTTGCTTATGCTTATGCCACTTCAAATCTACACCGGCCGCCTAACGTTCCGCCGCCCTCTAAGCTTCCCACCTAATGGTTACCTGCATAGTAGGAGAGGGGGTGAGTAATCAAGATTACTCAGTGAGTCCGAACAATAAACAACAACTACCCTCCCAGCCCATGCTTAAAAACAAGCACACAATACGCATACATTAACAATGCGCAAACAACACACAAACATGCAACAAGTCTCCTCCCCGAGACCTAACAACAAATAATGCAGTCTAGACTCAATCCTAGACTCGATCGATCGATACACCACACACAACTCAATTCGGATGTCCACACATCCTGGGATCCCAACACACACTGGAGGTCTCTAACTCATCCACCCTGAACACTCCAGACCACAAACACAAAAGTCATGTGGCCGGAAACATCATCTTCGGGGATCGGCTCACTTCCAATACCACCCGAGCCGCAGCGTCCTGCAGCAATTGTCCATGGGCGCTACCCACTTTCCTTTGACAAGCTGTGGAGAGAAGTCCATCCCTGCCACTGGAGAATCAGGTCCATCCCCCGATCTAACCCCAGGGTCCAAGTACACTAGTCACGTTGCGTCAACACACACACAAGCATGAGGGAGCTCCTCCTCTAACCAACATGCACACGCAACGGACTAAGCGCACCACTCACGCACAACAAAATCCTAGTCTAGATGCTCACAACTAAAATAAGCATGAGGGAGCTCAACCTCAAACCTCCATGCAACACAAAAATAGCATCTAAACTACATGCACTTATCAACTATAATGCATGCAACAACACACCCGCCAAGAGAGAGACACTCTCAACCTCTTGCGGTTCAACGATATTATATCATCTAGATAATCATGCAACTCACTATGCACCATCAACAAAACAGTATCTGGATGACACAATAATACACAAATCACAACACAAATGCATGCTACATGCATTCTCCCCGGGGCCCTTCACAAAACCGATTAACTTTGCCCCGGGTCTCCACTTGAGACCCTCCAGTATAAGCTCACACCTGCATGCATAAACACACATCACAAGTCTTCGGAACCCACCTTGGTTGCTGACTACGAAGACTACCCAAACACCTCCGGATCACTCCCAAAAACGCTAAACCAAAGAAACCGAAAAACACTCCTTAACACTTGGTTTCTCTCTCTAAACTCACCTCTCTCTCTCTAAGGTAAGCTCTCACGGTTTTGGGATGAAGAAAATTAATGGGAGGGGCTGGGTATTTATAGGAAATGGGGGCTGAGGCTGGCTCGACAAGTGGCATTTATGCATGGTAAGAATATGGACATTTGTCCATTTCGGTAACTTTGCTTGCAAGCTACCGGTTTCTAGAAGATTCAGCAGCTTGGTCACCAAGTTTTCATCCCTTGCAAGCCAAGACTCACCTTCTGGAAGCTCACAAACTTGGTCACCAAGTTTCCCTCCGGCCAATGAGAAATCGCCACGTGTACCGCCACATCACTCCTTCGCGGCAAATGGGAGGTTGCCACATCATCTCTGGTCCACCTTTCTCTTGCCACGTCACCAACTTCTACAAATCTTCATTGAGTGTTTTTGAGTAGAAAAACCACTTCAAAATGCTCCCATGACGCTTCGTTTCATCAAAATCGCTTATCGGGACGGTCAGAACCGTTTTACCAGATAATGCAGATTTTCGACCAACTCTTGATTCCTCCTGAACCAACTTGGTTTTGGCATGACCATATGCTCTAATATGACTCCCTTGAGCTGCCTAGATAAAGATTCTCCTTGTTTACATTTCTTCAAAAAGTTGCTTCTTGACGACCTTTGGTTTAGACGTATCGACCATTGCTTCTCGACCATGACCATTTCTTGGCTCAACCAACTCATGGTCAAGGTCTTGACTTTTCTACTTCTGAACAGGGTCATTACAAAGACGGCCCAGACCTCGTAGCTGTTTGCTACTGTGGAGATGAATACGATTCACAAGACGCATACGAGACGGAGTACGATGAATCGATCGATTGTGGCACTGTCGCATCGATCGATACTCGTGAATCGACATCGATCGACAGACATACATTGTCATCGATCGATTCGCGATTCAACCAGATCGAGGAGGAGTTTCCAGACGGTGACTTTGAGGTAAACGAGTGGGAGAACGACTACTACATCCCACCACATGCTGTAGATACTGCTCATATTGAGTAGTATACTGATGATTACGAGGAGGAGAGAGCGCTAGAGTATCACAACCTGCCAGAAGATGAAGATAGACTTCTCCACCACAACCTCAGAATCAACACATCGATCGATAGGACCTTCTCCCCATCGATCAATACTACTTGCCTCGCATCGTTCGACAACACGGTCAGTTAAAAGCGAGACGGAGACTACTCAATCGGGAGCTGGGCAAGCGACTACCAGCACGAGAGCTTCGCGGTCGAGACCGCAACGCCAACATACAACACTCAACCCGAGGAAGTCTCATCGATCGACACGGCACCAACACAATCGACCGATAGGCCTGAACAACCATCGACCGATCCCGAACCTGTGCCATCGACCGATACAACCATCGAACCATCCCATGTAACGAATTCAACTGTACCTGATTTCGGTAATTTAACCCCGGATGAGTTTGGTATTTTCAGGGATTCAAAAGGCTTTGCACGCTCAATGGATGTACGAACACTCCACATATCCAGAGAGGACATTGCAGACGTCCTACATGTTGCCAACATATCCCAAAACCTATTCCAGCAGCAACGCTACGGACCAGATCATCATCATCAGCACCAGGAGGCAGACACAACAGCCGAGCCAAATGAAGCTGAGGATAACCATCTCAACACGGAGGACCCAGACTTTCAACGGACATCGATCGATAGGGAGTACATGACATCGACCGATAGGCGTCCTGAATTCGGAGAGAGAGCTTTTGGATATGGAGTTCGAAAATTCTTTTGGGAGCAGAGAGATGAGTATGGGGTCTACAGGGACGAGAAAGGGTTTGCTAGAGGAGTAGATGGAGACGTCATCAGAGTTTCTAAAGACGACATCAAGAAACTGCTTCAAAGGACTTCAATGGACGAGCGCTCTTACATCTGTCTACCAGAGCACGCCCGTTCATTTACAAGAAGAGATTTGGTGCACGAAATCGACACCAAAGATGAGATCAACGAGATGTTCACTGGTCTACTTGAAGAACGTAAGTGGGAAAAACTTTCCATGGAAAAGAGTTTAGAGGAAGCTACAGACAAGCTTCGCAGCGAGATGAACTGGATGTTCAGTGCAGACCAGGCATTAAGCAAGAAGGTTAAACGTCTTAAGCTGGAACTTGAAGATCTTTGCAACACCCAGAACCACGGCCAGACAAGTTCAATATCGATCGATGGAGTAACATCCACATCGATCGATATGAAACCTGCACCATCGACCACCTACTCAAAACGAGAGGTCGATGAGTCTCTCGGAGATATTTTGTAGGAACTGAGGAAAGCAGAAGATCGTTTCAGCAGCAAACTCACCAAAACCTGTGAACCTATCTTCCACAACCTAGGGGATCTAAGCATCTGCACCGAAGAGATGAAGAGATCTATCCGCCTTATCAATGAGGCGCATGCAGATATGAACCCCACGGCACCTTGCAATCCTTTTGGAGGATTGACTCGTCTAAAAGCAGTTGAGAGGAAACTTGCTGACATACACTTCTTAGTTGACAAAGAAGTGGAGGAACTCGCACTACGCATGGACACTATGCAGCAGGAGGCTGAGAACATCCAACGCCAACTCGATTTCCAGGCTGCATCAATTGCATCGATCGATGAGTACAACCTCACATCGATCGATAGGCGAATGACTGAAATCGACGGACAGATAAAGCTCTTTGCCGAGAAGCTTCAGGAGAATCTGCAGAAGCACACATCGACCGATGAACAACATGTTGCATCGATCGATATACAGACTTCCGAAATCTGTACCAAAGCTGACTTGGATTAGTTACCTGATGAAGTCTACACGGAAATTACGAGCTTGGAAGATTCGCAAGACAGACGTCTAAATGAGAAGTATTTCCCGCTAAACAACATAGTTGGCGGATTGTAATCTAGCATAGAAGGGATGCAAAAAGGAATCATATCCATTCAGAGGCAGCTTGCGAGCAGACCTGCACCCTTAGCATCGATCGACAGAAAACCCAGCGCATCGCTCGGTGGACCTCAACAGCCATCGACCGACAATTCAACAAAGGAATCGATCGATACCAGCTCTATCCACGATAAAATGATCCAACGCCTTGATTCAATGCAAGCGAAGCTCAGTGATCTTTCAGAACATGCCTATGAGAAATTAGGATGGCACGAGCTCAGCATTGAAGGTCATGCAGAAAGGATTCAAAGGATCAATGATGAGGTAATTGAGATAAAGAAGAAACGAACCAGAGAATATGAAGCCACAAGAAGCTTATTTGACTCATGGTTCGGTGAGAAGAAGGATACAGAGGATACTTGTTTCCCAACAAGTACCAGGACTTCACCTCAGTAGCTCATTCCATCCAAAGTCAAGTTAGATGACTATAATCAAAGCGCTGAGTGGGAGGCAACTCACTGTTAGGTAATTTTTCATTTAGTTTTTATCTTTAGGATTTTATTTTTCTTATTTGTTTTTCTTTGTAGTTACGACAAAATGATTACCACTGAAATCGACCGACATGACACTGTCAATATCGATCTACATATACCAAACAATAACGATCGACGAAGGTGACTCAACATCGATCGATACGGATCACGGTCAGGTATTTCGTTCTACTTTTTCGATATCAGTATATTTTATTTTTGCCTATGCCTTCACCGGACTGGTTGTACACTGAGGACAGTGTATGATTTAAGTCTGGGGGGATGATTACCGATGATGTTTACCTTTTGACTTCATCTAAAATGTTTTCAAAATGGTTTTTATTGAGTCAAGAAAGGGATAATGATATTTCTAAAAATTTTCACTTTTTATCTTACCAAACTTTTAGGCACCATTCTTAGACTTGTTGATGCAGAATGTACTATAGATGCTAAAGTTGATCACCTATCAGCTATGACAACGCTTTCATTGATTGGCTGGAGGAACCAAAGCTGATTTCCAACCTAACCTGACACATTCTCTGCTTGTCTTGGGGCTTGGTATACATGGGATCGGATGCTTCAAACAAGTCTGGAAGGTAAAGCCTTGTGTAGATAGTTTTTTCACCCTCTCTCTCTCATTTTCGAATTTATATTTAATTTTCGTATTTAGTTAATTAAAAAAAAATCGAAAATAAGCTTAAATATATGTTCTATGACTAGCTAGTTATTACTTAGGAATCAATTCGAACAGGGCTTGGCGGTTACCCCCCTCAGGACTTGATTCATAAGAATTATATAGGTAAAAGATTCGAACAGGACTTGGTGGTTACCCCCTTCAAGACTTGCTTCGCAATGAATCCTAGGATATATGTCAAAAAGAAGTGAACATGACTTGGTGGCTACAACCATTAAGGCTTGATTCATGGAAGCCTGTCAAACCTTGGTCAATGTCTTGCAAATAAAAGCAGACTTGACTAGGAGAGAAATAGTAGAGAGAGAGGATAGGAACTAATTTTTACCTGCAGGTCCAGATACTTGTTTGAGCAAGCTTGCATCCTGTGATTGATACTCCTAAGGTAAAGCCTGCACTTTTATTTTTATGTACAAAAATGAAATCAGTAGAGGGGTTAGTCAGACAGGATTGCTAAGTTGTTGGCTAGATGATCAAGGTTGTTTAACTAGGATATTGCATAATGTACTTCTGTGATTGACAGATTCTTAGATGTGACTTGCAACAAAGTATAGGTTATGATGCTAAGTTTGAATTTGATTGAGTTCCTGTATTTTTTAAAACCTCTTTCATAAAGACTGCCTGTGTGTTTGCTTGAGGACAAGCAAAAGGTTAAGTCTGGGGGAGTTGATATACCATGGATTTTACCCGTTTTTACCCATGGTATATAAGTGTTTTTATTACTATTATCTATGTTTTGGAGTCTATTAGGTATGTTTTCAGACTCAGGAGCATTTTGGAGAAAAGTGATGTTTTAGGTGCCTTTTTGGAGCTTAAAGAAGAGTTCACCCGAGATCAGACCAAAGGTTAAGTCTGGGGGAGTTGATATACCATGGATTTTACCCGTTTTTACCCATGGTATATAAGCGTTTTTATTACTATTACCTATGTTTTGGAGTCTATTATGTATGTTTTCAGGCTCAGGAGCATTTTGGAGAAAAGTGATGTTTTAGGTGCCTTTTTAGAGCTTAAAGTAGAGTTCACCCGAGATCAGACCAGAGGTCGACATCCGGAGCTATACATCGATCGATCCACATTCCGTGCTATCGATTGACACACATTTGCCGAGGGACGATACATCGAGATCATAATCGATCGATGTACATCCAGTACTATCGATCGATATCGAACGGCGAAAGAAGACAAGCTGGACTTGGCCGAACTTGAAGCCCACGACATCACATTTTTACATGATTGCCCCTGACAAGTATTTAACCTAATGAACTCATATTTATATGTGCCTAAGTGTTTTGGCACCAGAGAAGCTTTTTCACCACCACCTTTTTACACATTTCTTTTACCATAGTTTCATTACTTTGCAAGTTCTCAATAAAGTTCTATTGAGTTCTTAATTCTTTACTTGTTCTTGTTAACAAAGGTTATAGGATTCTAGATCTAGAGGAAAGATCCAAAGAGATTTGTGATTGGAACTTAAGTGTTCATTCCTCTAATATATCTATGAACTCCTATTATTACCTTGTTGCTATGAATCACTTAGCTATGTATGAGTAGATTCACTTGTTAGATTTAGGATTTAAATAGGATATGAGGGATTAGCCCCAACCTATATCTGCTATAGTTGTGATATTTATTGTTAGGATTGTTCACTAATGCTTTTTCTAGATTAGCTAACGAGAACATGAACTTCGATTGCATTATTTATTTTATATAATTCCTGATAACATCCTATACATGCTATGACCCTCTTGAGACAAGCGGAAGCTGATCTAAGATCATGGTGAGCACTGTATCAACTCGCGCATAAGTTCTGCTTAGAGCCGTATCGATCGATACTCCTATAGAGTAATCGATCGACGTAGCTAGAGATGTATCGGTCGATATTCTTATCGAATAATCGATCGATACTGTTGGCGATAAAGCTGACCGCAAACACCATTTAGCATCTAAGTAATAGATGGTCTAAATATTGCGAGAGCTGATGGATTCATTTAATAGTGTTGAAGCTCTGACATATCATGCAAGCAACTTGTTAGCATTTATAGTATTTATAATCCTGAATTCCTAAATACCTACCCTTAATCTAACTACTTTTCCTTATTGTCTTAAACCAAAACCTTTCAACTGAGTAATCTTACCATTACTCAAAACCCTGCACTTTACTTTAAACCATTTTCAACCTAGCATAGTCACTAAGATTGCATCTTATTTGTACACTAGCTCTCTGTGGATTCGACCCCTAAGTGTTACAACTGAACCTCTTATTTGAGAGAGTAAAGTCACTTCTTAGGGATAAACATTTGAGTGATATCACCATGGAAATTAGTGAGTAGATCTATCTAGGGTTCATGGGCTTGGGAGATTAAGGGTGATTAGGTGTAGATCTAAGATGTTTTAGTGTAGATCTATCTTTTCCTTGCTTGATTGAGTGTTCTTCTTGTTATTTTGGAGTTGGCCTCTTCAAAATAGTGCTATAGGCATTTCATGCCCGGAAGGTGTTCTATGAAATGCCTGAACCAACTCATCAATGCTTTTAACATCCTTTACCTAAGGGATTAGTTGTTAAAGGTGTTAAGATAGCTAGTAGACTTGTTCTTAATGATTGCTCTCATATTATTCAACCTAAGGGATTAGATGCTTGAGATATGTTAGTGAATGAACATTCATCTAGGGATAGAGCTTGCTTTGGATTGTGTCTAGGCTTAAGGTGTTAGATTGATTGAAAGTTTGCCATCTTAGATTGAAGTTTGATCACCCAAAGTCAATTCTCTTGTCCCAAGAATCCCCTTGCCTCATATTGAAAAGAAAGTTCACTCTTTTATTGCATTTTTAGTATTGTCTTAGTTCATAATCATCTTCTTATCATGATTGCACTTAGATTAAGCATAGGCTTGCATTCCCTTTGCATTAGAAGCACTTAGAATTGGATTGACATCTTGTATACTACAACATTTGATTGGACCCTTGAAAAGTCCATCATTAAACACCCCAGCGGTCAACCCGAAGAAATCGAAGAAAACTCAGGACTCCTACCAAAGCTCCACAAAAAGCGATCCAGAACCATCGGATCAGGCAATGACTCGAGACGATAGCATCGTTCCCGAATCCATCGCCTCACCGGCGGACAACCCTACTCCGGAAACGATCGTCGACCCAGCTTTTGCCCCAGTAGCCGAAGTAACTGAGGCGACCCCCTCCAGCAAGTAGGAACACCCGCGGAAACCAGCAGAACTACGAGATGGCTTGATTCTCGAAAGAGGTACGTAGGCAGTTTGTCCTATTGACAAGTTCAGCTATCCTCCTATCCAAAAAGGGGGGGGGGGGGGAGTGGGTACGTATAATAATATACTCCCATAAAGTTCGAAATATCCGTGCTTGTACTCGAAATTTTCGAAACTTTTTAATAAAATTTCTTTTTTCCGATCTCACGAATCACTCGTAATAAGCCTCTACACCGTCCAAGCAATCCTTGGATGGAAACCAGTTCCTGTTTTAAAAACAGTCACAGTCAAGTAAGACCTAAAATGTACACGTCTTCTCCAAAAAGAGAGAAGATCGAAACAACCTTATAAAAGATATATCTTTCGGGAAAAGCAAGACGTCGCTAACAATCCTCGAAAGATCTTATCTAAGCACACAGTCCATCCGCGACTTTAAAAAAAAAATGATGATCGTCGATTGGCCTCGACGAACATACCTGAAAAACGTTCTCTAAAGAGAACTCGTAGTCAAACCTTTCATAAAAAATAAAGGTTCTCTTACATCCGACAAGGATATCATAGCGCACTATACAAAAAATCCTAAATTTTGGTCAGCACTCCAGACGGTCTCTGGAAGATGCTCGGTTCTTCCCATACAAGTCGTATAAGCCGTCATCAAGCCGCGGACTTTAAAATGGAAAGAACCAGGTAGAAATCGCCAACTGGCAAAACGAAAGCCGATTAGTCATCGCATAGCATTAGGGCCGAAAGTAAACCTAAGTCTTGCCCTAAACCCAGTCCTACTGGTCCAAAAACATTACAAGACATGATACAAAAAAAAAGTCCCGTCGCCCACATCTATAACGCTCACGAAAACTTCGTAGAAACTCCAAAGCATTTACAAATATCTTTATCTCGAAAAAAGCCAGCGGACAAGCGACAAAACACGAGTCGAGATACGAAGTGACTACTCATATATCATCCTCGACACTTGACAGAAGTATAAACTAAAAACATTCGTTATATATATTAGGAGCCACAAAACGGCTGGGATTCAAAGCCACCAACGGCCAGTCCCGAAATACATAAAGTTACAATACCTCACAAGGTCGTGGCAAACACAGATAAGAATGGCCACACTCGGCCAAACATACAAATCTCGAGATAAAAACTAAGGGAAATAATCCCAACAATCCTCAAAGCTCAAAGTCAAAGAACCCGGACATGGAGACCCCGAACGAGCTCACAGGCTGGTCCACCTCTCCGTCCGCGACTCCGGCTCCTTCATCACCAACACTGGCTCCCGCTTCCGCCGTGTCCTCCGAGACCTCGATGGAATCCCAAAGCTGTCGGACCCTTCCTTCGATCGGAGGAACCAAGGATTCGGCATGGGCGCACCCGTCCATGAGACCTGACATCTCAGCGACCTCGGCATGAAAGGAGAAGTTCTTGTTCTGCGACTTGTAGAAGGTAGCGACCGAGCCACGGCACTCGCGAAAATTGCCCGCGAATTCCTGAGCATCCTTAAAGCTCTCGAATTCAGTGGCAAACAAAGCGGCCCTCCGCTTCATCTCGGCGAAAATCGTTCTCTTTCCTCTCCTCTCCGCACGGACAAGGGCCCGAGAATGGAGCTCAGCCTGTCTCCGGCTCTGCTCCTCGACCTCCTTCTGAAACCGAAAGAGTTCTCTTTCGGCCTCCTCGGCTTTGAAGTGAGAGATACGCGATATTGAACACCTTCATTCCCTGCATGAACTTAAGATCAGAAAAGGAAACAAAAAAAAATAATATATCGAAATTCAGATCAAAGTTCAAAGGATAAACCTCGTTGATTAAACAGGAACCTTCAGCGACTACTTTCCTCCTCGACTCTTCGTCCAGCGACTCATGAGTAGTGAAACCGAGAGGGAGGTCGGCAAAAAAGTCACTAGAAGGGGGAACCTCGCTGGTTCCACTCCTTTCCCCTGGGGTGAAACTAGGGTTCCATCCTAGCAGCAGAGGGTCTCCCGAGACGTTCTCAGAGGCAAACCCTTTGCATTTCCGAGGCCTGGTTCTCTGCCTCTGAGCAGGCAAGACATCAATGACCGGTTCTACGTCGTACGGAACGTCAAGAGGCTGGGAGACGGCTCGAGATCGATGGAGCTCCACCGCGCTTCGAATCCGTTCAACGGTGAAGGAGTTCCAGAAGAATGGCCTGTCGCGGAGAAGATCTCGCTTGGCAAAAAGATCGGCAGGAGTCGGCGGAAGGATCCCGTTCACTGCAAGATAATAAAAAAAATCATCTTCACGTATTTTCAAGGTATCAAAACGAAAAACGCAACTAGTCGTATTACCACGATTGAAGTTCCACTCCTGACGGAATAGGTGGAGGTAGCTCTCCTCGACAGACTCCCCATCTATCCGGACAAAGAAAAAGCGCTCGAACCATGTCTTGGGGTGCGAAGTATGCCCCTGATTTATAGCCATGTTCTTCTTTGGCACCATGTTGTATGAGCCATCGATTCCCGTTCCTTTCGTAAACAAAAATCCCTCGAAGTCGCCAGGGTTAAGATCCATTCCTAGCTCGTAACTCGAGATCAACACGCCAAGCCAATGCTGCAAGGCCGGAACGTTTAGCTGGCCGATCGAAATCCCAAAGTGGTGAAGCGCGCGGATGATGGTGCCGGGGATCAGAAACCAAACGCGGCAATACGCCAGGAAGGCCTAGTAGCGAGTAAAGAAACCTTCCGGAGGGTTCCTCGCGCTCTCATTGCAACTCGGGATCCGAAATACGACTCCACTTGGAATCTTGTAAAAGTTCTGGAGAGTCATAAGGTAGTCGGGAGAGACCATGCTCGGCGTGAGGGGTGCGTTCGGCGACCTCACGGGCCTCTTAGGGATTGGAATGTCTTGTAGAGGCGGAAGCGAGCCGCAATGAGCTTTGTAGTATGCATCCTTTGCGTCTTCCTCAACTTCAAACTATTCTTTCAGGGTGATCACCTCATTAGCAGAAGAGTCACCCGAACATGAGTGTGAGGAAGAATGCCTCTTTGAAGATCCTTTTCCTGAAGACATTTTCTTTGTATAATGTTGGTGTCAAAATCGGTCACGACGGAATCAATGACTGAAAGTCTCTAGAAAGTATTTCTTGAAACAAAAAGTCTCGGATAATTTGAAAAGAAGTTATACGAGATTTTCTCAAATTAGAATATCCACTCTCTGTGAGATCGGAAGACTACGGGCGTGCGCGGACGAGAGTCCCCGGAAAGATCGGTCCGCTCGCCCAAGGACATCGAGATTCGATCTCCACAAAAACCCTAAACACAAAAGAATCTGCCTCGAAACTTCGAAGAGGTCGTTCTCTCAAACCGTAAGGAACCAGAAAACGATCAAGATATCAAATCGAAGCCCTCGCCGAGCTCTTCAGCCTGGCGCCGGCGGCACCCTGGCCTGGCGCCGGCGGCACCCTGGCCTGGCGGCCCGGCGGCACCCTGGCCTGGCGCCGGCGGCACCCTGGCCTGGCGCCGGCGGCACCCTGGCCTGGCGCCGGCGGCACCCTGGCCTGGCGCCGGCGGCACCCTGGCCTGGCGCCGGCGGCACCTGGCCTGAGCGCCGGCGGCACCCGTCACGCGGGCCGGCCTGGCGCCGGTGGCACCCGACCTGGCGCCGGCGGCACCCGTGACGCGGGCCGGCCTGGCGCCGGCAGCACCCGACCTGGCGCCGGCGGCACCCGTCACGCGGGCCGGCCTGGCGCCGGCGGCACCCGACCTGGCGCCGGCGGCACCCGTGACGCGGGCCGGCCTGGCGCCGGCGGCACCCGACCTGGCCGCGGGCACCCGTCGCGCGGGCGTGGCCTGGCGCCGGCGGCACCCGACCGGGCGCCGGCGGCACCCGTCACGCGGGCCGGCCTGGCGCCGACGGCACCCGGCCTGGCGCCGGCGGCACCCGACCTGGCGCTGGCGGCACCCGTCATGCGGGCTGGCCTGGCGCCGGCGGCACCCGACCTGGCGCCGGCGGCACCTGACCTGGCGTCGGCGGCACCCGTGACGCGGGCCGGCCTGGCGCCGGCGGCACCCGTCGCGCGGGCTGGCCTGGCGCCGGCGGCACCCGACCTGGCGCCGGCGGCACCCGTCATGCGGGCCGGCCTGGCGCCGGCGGCACCCCGGCCTGGCGCCGGTCGACGGCCCTAGTCCTGGTCTCGGTCCCATCGTGTTCGGTCTGATCCCATCTTGACTTGTTTGGATCAATCATCGTGAGTTTGGGACGATCACGGCTACGGAATAAACATCCTTCGACTCGATTGGAATCGTCCTCGATGTTTTACGACAAAAACTAGAAGAATTGGATTTCTTGTAGAAGATATCGTATAAAACAAAGATCGATTAACTTGAACATCGATCCTTTAGGCTATACGGTTTATTTTACGAGAAAGATAGTCTTTTCGAGAAATCGTATAAAACGTTCAACGACTTAAGACAAGTCCACGGACTTACTTACGATTTTAAGAATTCAGGCCCAATCAGACTATGACGGTTTATCCAATTTCCCGAACATCAGATAAACATCAAGCCACCGAAAAATAGGGGAAAACTCGATGATAATTATGAAGATCGACGGAAATGGAATATTTCCTGAAGAGATAAACTTGGGCCCAAAGGCGAGGTCCATCATCCTAAGGCAAACCGACCTAGGAGTGAGTATATAAGGAGAGCAAGAGCAGAAGAGAAGGAGATCCGAAAATCCTAGAATCTAGACTTATAGAACTCCTGCTAGCTTAGAGAACATAGAACTTAGGCGGTTAGGCCAGCGAGGCAGGACATAGAACGTCAGGCCGCCTCTTGTTCTAGTTTTATCTTCTCCGCAGACCCATGTTCCTCTCGGAAGGATCTAACTATACTTTTACTGAGAGTTCCGCACATAGAAACCCTAGGCATTATCTTCGACATGCCCGCTTCTATGACCAACGCTCATATTAGACGAACCAGGCCCTAGAACGTCTGGCCGCCTCCTGCTCGCAAATCTCCGCTCCTCTCGGAAGGATCGGAAAATTCTTTTACTTAAGAGCTCCGCACATAGAAACCCTAGGCGTTATCTTCGACATGCCTGTTTCTATGACAAACGCTCATACTAGACGAACCCGCCCAGACGGTTCGATCTCTTGTTCAATTCTGTCTAACTGAACTACGTCCGACTTGATCCTCGAAAGGGGTACGTAGGCAGCCTTTCTTAAGGTCCAGTCCCAAATCTTAACAAAACCTTTTCCGCATTTATTCGGTCACTTGTCGTTGGCTGTCGCAGAGAATCCGGACCTTCAAGGAAAGTCGGGTTAACTTGGCTTTCCTCCGCAATCTTATTCATTAAAATTAACGGTGTGAATTTCGGTTCCCACATATAAGCAAAGAGAGAAAGAGAAGAGAAATTCCTATCTTAGAGGTAAGTTCTTTTGCGGAGTAAGTAAAGAATGACCTGCGCCGAGGTCACCTCGCCCATGGGCGAGAACGACCCGCCCCGAGGTCAACTCGCCCTTGGGCGAGGACGACCCACGCCGAGGTCACCTCGCCCAAGGGAGAGGACCATCCCGTCTCGGACCATCTTGCCCTTGAGTGAATCCGGTCACATCCCGAAACCGTGCATCCTCGTCAAAGTTCCCGTAACTCGCCCCTCAGTTCCATGGACACAATACCCATGTCTCATCTCGCTCAGGTTTATCAAAGAAACACTTCGGGAAATTATAAAAAACTTGGTTGTCGAGATGGGTTCCCGCCTGTCGTATAAACGGCTATGGTTAGCTTGAACACCAGTTGTCTTAACTATACGAGGAGTTGGAATCCTTTCGGAAAAGCAACGTCATGCCGAAGGCGATCTCTTAGGAAAAATCGTAAAAACGTCTTAAGTCCCAAAACGGCCCAAAAGGGTCTGGATCACCGCTAAACGGCCCACTTACGATTTTAAGATAGGATTAAGCCCAAGGCTGGTATGACGGTCTATTTTTATTTGCAGGAAAAGATAAATTTCAAGTTTCCGAAGATAATCAAGAAAGATGACAAAAAAATGGAAAAGCCCGTCTCGCGATGAATCCAGCCCAAGAGAAGGGGCAAACCGACCTAGAGAGAGTATATAAGGAGGGCTTAAGGCGAGGATCAAGGGGAGAAGCTTTCTTTGAGCAAACTTAGCACTTAGAGCAATTAGGCATTTTCCCGTTTTTACTATCGAGCTGCGACTCAACTAGGTTAGAACTTAGGTAGCTAGACTAGCGAACATACCGACAGCTCTCGTGGCCTAGGATCCTACCTGTTGTTAATGCTCAAACGCGAATTCGGAAATAAGTTCTTTTTGTTCTCTTTTGCTCTTTTCCGATTTATTGTTTTCTACTCTTTCATATTGACTGTGTTGTGCGTGGCCCAGCAGATAGCCGGGACCTCCAGGGAAGGAAGGGAAGGCTAGGTTAGCTTGGCTTTCCTCTGATTAACAAATCTCGACGGTCTGAATTCTGTTTCCCACAGTTTGGCGCTAGAAGGAGGGAGGGGGGGTATAGATATATCTCTCTCGCAACCACGTACGCTCAGTCAGGTATGACGATCGACGCTGACAAAGACAAGCAGATACACGACGGGACTCCCGTTGATGCCAACGCTGATAGAACTCCAGCTGGAAATGTATCGACGGTCACTACAGACACCGTGATACTGGACCAGATGAAAGAATTGTTCACCTCCGCTCAGAAAAAGTCGGACGAACAAGGAAAGCTCGTGGCCTCTCTCGCAAAACAGGTCGAAACCTTAACGGCGAAGGCCAAGAGCAAAATCCCGCGCTGAGTCACAAAAGCCCGCAGCGGTAGAAGACTCGATTCCAAGACTCCGAGCGATCAAGCCGGACGCGTGGATAAGAATTCTTCAGGCCAAAACCCTGACGAAACAGTCCCGCCAGGTGCACAGAACGAAAGGGCAACGATAAAATCTATCAAACCCCGAAATATTCGTCTAGTTACCGTGTTAAAGAAATCTCAACGAGCAAGGGTTCTACCAAAATTTATTTTTTTCGAGAACTTCTTGGAAAAATAAAACTTGTTCTCCTCAAAACCTTTGGGAAACCCTAGATTACTCCGAGAATAGAAGCACGACAAATCGGGTCACAAATTTCCACTACCATATTTCTTCAGAACTACTCTCGGAAAGCTAACGACGAAACGGGAAAAGAGCTTGCCAATGCCTCCCAACCGTCCAAACCACCCAAGGGAGGCCAAAACTTCGACTGTCCCGACCAGCCCGCCATACGACGAGTTCTGTCTGATATAACCAAAATAAGGATCACTCTTTCGGTATGGATGATATGGACACAGATCCGGAAGGATTGAGAACTGATGGATCGAGAGGTGACACAATGGGTTGTGGAATGGCCCAATGATACTACCAGAGATATGAAGGTTGCCGGATGTGACGCACCGGTCCAAAACAACGAAGTGATTCACTCGGAGATAACCTCACCAAGAGAAATATGAATGTTCTAAGCAAAGAACAATGAGAGAAAACTCAATAAGATCAAAGGAAAATCGATGTGATTTTATTCATGGGATCATCACATATTTATAAGGTTTTTGAGTCAAAGAAACAAAAAGAGAAATGTGGGGAAAGACAACATAGAAAATGGAAATGTAAGAAAACAAGGCATGGAAATTATAACTTGGACTAGATCTGGTCAAACACGGAAAAACAAGGGAGACTTTGACCAGACCCTTCGGCTGCCATGTCCAGGTTCATGCTGTGGTGATCGGTTCATCCGCGGTAAGGAGCAGGATGTACGGACGGTTGTGATCAACGTTATCACCGATGATCCATGCACGGATGAAGAGATCATTCGTCCCAAATCATCAGAAAGCTTAAGTATCATTCCGTTGGAGTAGTTGGAAGCATAGATCATCATGAATTCATCAAAGTGGTCGGAAAGGTCGTGATCACGTTGATCCGGGTGTGCGGGACGTCCCAAACGGGCCAGGAAAGATAGGCTGTGTCCTGAGTCGGATTCTTCACGATGATCATGGGTTTTGGCTTGACTGTTGGCTCTATAATGACGAGTGGGTCGGGGACTATCGCCTGTGGTTCGGTAGATTTGGTCATCTGGTCGTGGATCCAAACTTAGGTCGCGTTCGGGTGCACGCGGGTCGTTCGGGTGCACGCGGGTCGATCCGGTACACGGCTTTGTCCGATAATCTGGTACGGCCGGATGACTGAACCTCAGTTGGTTGATCTGATCATCCTGATCACTGTGCTCCACGTCCTGATCCTTGTCCTGGGGTCTATCATTCCCTCCCTCTTCAAAAGGATTTGTCCACAAATCAGGATCATCTGCACAAAAAGGAGATAAATCAGAAACACTAAAACTTGAAGAGATATCATACTTACCTTGAAGATCAAGCTGGTAAGCACTGTCATGGAGTTTCCTGAGAATATGGAATGGACCATCGACCCGGGGCATGAGTTTGGACTTCCTTTCTTCGGGGAATCGTTCCTTCCTCAAGTGGACCCAAACAAGATCACCTCTTTTCTTTTCTTGTTTGCAAGTCGTTTGTAGCCCTCGGTCTTGGCTTCAATGTAGGCTCGGACCTGTTCATGCAACTTCTTAATCCTATCCACCTTGCTCTTGCCATTTTTACTAACTCTTTCACTCAAAGGCAAAGGTAAAAGATCAAGTGGAGACAAGAGATTAAACCCATAAAGAACCTCAAAAGGAGAAAATTTAATAGCTGAATGCAAAGCATGGTTATAAGCAAATTCAACATGAGGCAAACATTCTTCCCAAGTCCTAAGATTCTTTTTAACCAAAGATCTAAGCAAAGCAGACAAGGTTCGATTAACTACTTCGATTTGCCCACCAGTTTACGGATGACAAGTTGTAGAGAACATCAATCTCGTACCTAGCTTAGACCACAAGGTCTTCCAAAAATAGCTAAGGAACATAGCATCACGATCAGAGACAATGGTCTTAGGCATTCCATGCAATCTAACAACTTCCCTAAAGAATAAATCCGCAACTTGCACAGCATCATCAGTTTTGTGACAAGGAATGAAATGAGCCATTTTTTAGAACCTATCAACAACCCAAAGATGGAATCACGTCCAGCTCTAGACCTAGGCAAACCAAGCACAAAATCCATGGAAATGTCTACCCAAGGATGAGAGGGAATGGGTAGAGCTGAGTACAAACTGTGGTGTGATGCTTTGGGCTTGGACTTCTTGCACACCACACAACGGCTACAGATCCTCACAACATCTTTCATCAGGCTCGGCCAGTAGAAATGATCATGAACCACCTTGTATGTCTTCTTGACTCCAAAGTGTCCCATAAGCCCTCCTCCATGAGCTTCCCTGAGAAACAATTCCCTCAAAGAACATTGGGGCACACACAAGCGGTTATCAAAGAATAAGAAACCAGAATTTTGAAAGTATTTCCCATAAGCAACCTTTGAGCATTTTCTAAAAATCTCTTTAAAATCCTGATCAGAAGCATAAAGATCTTTGATAAATTCAAAACCAAGCATTTTAGTTTCAAGGGCTGAGAGAAGAGTATACCTTCGACACAATGCATCGGCCACAACATTCTCCTTACCTTGTTTGTACTTGATCACATAAGGGAATGTCTCAATGAACTCCATCCAACAAGCATGCCTCTTGTTGAGCTTTTGCTGACCCTTAAGGTGTCTAAGAGCCTGATGGTGAGTGTGGATGATGAACTCCTTAGGCCAGAGATAGTGCTGCCACGTTTGAAGAGCTCTCACCAAGGCATAGAGTTCCTGGTCGTAGGTAGGGTAGTTGAGCATGGCTCCTCCAAGCTTCTCACTGAAATAAGCCACTGGTTTTCCATCTTGCATCAACACAGCACCAATACCAACACCAGAAGCATCACACTCATTCAAAAGATTTAGAAAAATCTGGAAGTACAAGTAAGGGGGCTTGAGTCAACTTCCCTTTAAGGATTTCAAATGCCTCTTCCTGAGCTTGTCCCCATTTGAACCCAACGTTCTTCTTTATCACTTCAGTGAGAGGGGCGGCCAAGGTGCTGAAGTTTGGGACAAACCTTTGATAGAAGCCGGCCAGACCATGGAAACTTCTTACTTCACCAATGGAGGTCGGAATCGGCCAGTTCCTGATTGCTTGGACCTTCTCCTCGTCCACTCTCAGGTCATCTGCACCTACAACAAAACATAGAAAGACCACATGATCTGTGCCAAAGGAACACGTTCCAAGGTTAGCAAACAGGCGTTCCTTTTTAAGGACCTCTAGAACAGATTTCAAGTGCTGTTTGTGATCATCAAGGCTTTTGATGTAAATAAGAATGTCATCAAAGTAAACTACAACAAAATGACAAATAAAAGACCTCAAGACATGATTCATTAGGCGCATGAAAGTACTAGGTGCATTAGTGAGACCGAAGGGCATAACAAGCCACTCATACAAACCTAGTTTTGTTTTAAAGGCCGTTTTCCATTCATCACCTTCTTTCATCCTAATCTAATGATAGCCTCTTTTCAAGTCTATTTTAGAAAATAATTTAGAACCATGGAGTTCATCAAGCATATCTTCAAGGCGAGGGATAGGATGTCGATACTTTACCGTGATGTTGTTAATGGCCCGGCAGTCCACACACATCCTACATGAACCATCCTTCTTTGGTATGAGAAGAACAGGCACGGCACAGGGACTGAGACTCTCTCTCTGATGTATCCCTTCTCAAGCAAGTCATTGATCTGTCTGTTTTTGCAGCTCCCTCGTCTCGACCGGATTGGTGCGGTACGCTGGTCGGTTCAGTAGAGAGGCGCCTGGGACGAGATCGATCTGATGCTCGAAGCCTCTTACTGGTGGCAATCCTTTGGGATTTTCTTCTGGAAACACATCAGAATAATCCTGCAAGATACCTAACAGCTCACTCGGAATCTCCGGTGCAAGGTTAGAAGAAGATGAGGCCAAGAGAGATTCTTTAAAAATAAGTAAGAGAAATGGCTTTTGAGAGCAAAGAGACTTCCTGACCTGACTTTCTTTGACATAGAAGTTGGAGTTTCTGGTACTGGTCTCGGGTTTATCAGCCTTAGAATCTTGGTCTCGGTTCTTCCTAAGTTGGACCTGGTCTTGATGGACTTCCGAAGGCGATAATGGCATCAATGTGATCTTCTTTCCCTTATGATCAAAAGAGCGCCGGTTTGTGAAACCATCATGCACTGCCCTCTTATCAAATTGCCAAGGCCGGCCCAAGAGAACATGGCATGCATCCATGGGAAGCACATTGCACACGACCTCGTCCTCATATCAACCAATGGAGAGTGGAATGGGTGACTTACTCCTTCACATATTGTTCTCCAGCCTCATTGAGCCATTTCAACCTAAAAGGACGAGAAAGAGGCCGAGTAACAAGTCCAAGTTTCTTTACAAGGATGTCACTAGCCACATTAGTGCAACTACCACCATCAATAATCAAAGAACAAACTTTATCAGAAATGAGACATATAGAGTGAAAGAGATTCTCCCTTTGTTCTTTGTCGTCGGGTTTTGGTTGGACACTCAAGGCACGCCTAGTAACCAGTAGCGAACCATGGCTAGGATCATCAAGACCATCCTCATCATAGATCGGATCAGAACCCTCCACAAAGGTCGAGCAAAACTAATCGATTACTCCATCAAATTCCTCATCAAAGATGGGATCAAAGGTGTCGTCCAAGGTCTTCCTAGTAACAAGAAGGGGGCCATGAGCTGGAAAGTCCAGTGCTTCTTCTTCATCATCATCATACACTGATCCAAGATCCTCCTTGTCTTCCTCGGATTCTTTTTCTCAATTCTCCAAGAGAACAATCACCTATTGGTTTGGACAACGGTTGGCATAGTGGCCAAGGCCATGACATCTAAAGCACTGAATGTCTCTGGTCCGTTTTGAAGTCTCCTCTTTCTTTTCTCTATTAGCATGAGCAGAGGCATTAGTCTTAAAAGCAGTATTTGTTGAGGAAGATGACTTACCTTTGTATTGGTAGTTTGCTTTGGAAGCAAAGGATGATTTGGGAGCAAAGGCCGGCTTAGAGAGACTCTTTCTCTTGACTTCATGTTCGATCAGTATGGCCTTGTGTAGCATCTGCTCCATGCTGTCATAATCTTCCAGCTCTATGCGATCTTGGATGTCACGGTTGAGCCCGGTAAGAAATCTGGCCATGGTGGCGTCTAAGGGCTTGTCTACATCAGCTTTGATCATCAGTGTCTCCATCTCCTGGTGATAGTCCTCTACTGACTTAGGAGCTTGAAGCAAACGCCTGAGTTTCTGATGTAGATCTCGGTGGTAATGGTCGGGAACAAAGCGTCTCCGCATCAGCATGGAAAGCTCATCCCAAGTATCAACTGGTGCCTCACCTGCTCTTCTCCTGCTAGTCATAACTCGATCTTACCAGTTAATAGCATAGCCAGAAAACTCAGCAGCAGCAAGTCTAACCTTTATAATATCAGAAAAATTTTGACAATCGAACACAAGCTCCATTTTTCTTTCCCATTCAAGAAAAGCATCCGGATCATTTTTGCCATCAAAACTCGAAATTTTCAATTTGAAACCACACAAACCATCATTAGTTCTTTCATTTCTACCAAATGGATTGACATCACCTCGATTTTGATGTCTACGAGTGATATACCATGGATTTTATCCATTTTAAGCCATGGTATATATATGTTTTAAGCTTAATAACTATTATGTTTTAGAGTCTTTCAAGTTATTTAAAGGTTCAGAAGTGTTTTGGAGTAAAGTGATGATTTTGGAGTATTTTGGAGGTAATTGAAGATGATACCCGAGATGGACATCGACCAAGCCTTGAGGTCGACACGGAGCACTCACCGTCGATCGACATGCACCTTGCACCGTCGATTGACATGAAGTCACGCGAAGACCACATTTGGCCCAGCCGACTTGAAGCCCAAGACTTCACCAAATTACGGAATTACCCTTGACGAGTTTGAACCTAATACTAAATACTCTGCCAAAGTGTTTAGGCAGGAGGGAGAGCTTTATTGTATTCATACTTTTCACAGCATAGAGGGAGAGATTGAGAGTTGGAGAGAAGATCCAAAGAGATTTGTAATTGGAACTCCATTTATTTTATTCTATCTATTTATGCTTTCTCTGTACCTTGCTTGTGCTATGTGTTACTTGGCTATGTCTGAGTAATCTACTTGGATTACTATGGTATACACCGGATTGGAATCCTCCTTCAAACCTGGGAGGTAAAAAGTCTTGGTGATTTTGGTTTCCTTCTTTCATTCCTTTGGCATCCCATATATAAAGAAAAGATTGAGATGATTTCCTGAGAGGCAGAGGGGTAGGTACATTACCGAGGACCCCACTATTCTAAATCAAAGGAATTATCACATATTGATGGAAGCGGGGGAAAAATTCCCAATAAAAATCGCCCACTTTGTCAAAAAGGGAAATCAATAAGATGAACCTAAAAGTTCATTGGGATTGAAAAGAAGAGAAAAGAAAAAGAGATTCAGAGAAGGAAAATAGGGAGAAGAGAAACAAGAATGAGACTGCCTGTTTACTCAGACATCTGTTGGAGTAAGAATCCAAATATCCTGTGATCGATACTCCCAAGGTAAAGCCTGCACTTTTACTTTATGTCAAGAAATGAGGTAGGTAGAGAGGAATGTCATATAGTATTTGCTAAGTTGCTGGATAGATGAATTTGGTTGCTAAACTAGGATATTGCATAATGTACTTTTGTGATTAAGATCTTTAGATGTGGATTGCAATATTTTAGAGGTGATGATTTCAATGTTTTAGATCTGTGAGCCCCTGCTGTTTTCAAACCTCTTTCAGAGTGACTGCCTGTTTGTTTTGCTTGAGGACAAGCAAAAGGGTAAGTCTGGGGGAGTTTGATATACCATGGATTTTACCCATTTTCAGCCATGGTATATATATGTTTTAATCTCAATAACTATTATGTTTTAGAGTCTTTCAAGTTATTTATAGGTTCAGGAATGTTTTGGACTAAAGCGATGATTTTGGAGAATTTTGGAGATAATTGAAGATGACACCCGAGATGGACATCGACCAAGCCTTGAGGTCGACACGGAGCACTCACCGTCGATCGACATGCACCTTGCACCGTCGATCTACATGAACCCACACGAAGACCACATTTGGCCCAGCCAACTTGAAGCCCAAGACTTCCCAAATTACGGAATTACCCCTGACGAGTTTTAACCTAATATTAAATACTCTGCCAAAGTGTTTAGGCAGGAGGGAGAGCTTTATTGTATTCATACTTTTCACAGCAAAGAGGGAGAGATTGAGAGTTGGAGAGAAGATCCAAAGAGATTTGTGATTGGAACTCCATTGATTTTATTCTATCTATTTATGCTTTCTCTTTACCTTGCTTGTGCTATGTGTTACTTGGCTATGTCTGCGTAATCTACTTGTTAGATTTAGGGTTCAAATAGGTTGAAGGGATTAGCCCCAACTATAGATTGCTAGTTGTGATATTCATCAACTAGGTTGTTCTTAAAGCTTTATTCTAGATTAGCTAACTAGAATATTGATCTTAGGAGTTTGGTAGATTTAAGCATCCTTAAAGTATTGTCCTGAGCTAACCTGTTGAGCTAAGATTGCTAGAAGAAAACGAGAGTCGGTCTAGGAAGATTAGTGGGCATTATCAACTCGTGCCAAGGCTTAGCTAGAAGCCGTCGATCGATATCCCAACTAGACAATCGATCGACGTTGCGAAAGGTGTATCGATCGATATCTCTAAAGGATCATCGATCGACACTTTCTTGTGATCAACATACGACGGTTGAGATCCAAGATCTAGTTAATTAACTAGTGAGACATCACTGTTGTTAAGCGATTGAGCTCTATTTTATCATGCAAGCAACTGTCAAGCATCTATAGCATTATAATCTCTGATTTCTGAATAGAAACCATAAGTCTAGCGCTTGTTTAATTAAAGTCTCCACCGCTTCATTTTCTGATAGTAGAGCAACTGCCTTGCTCAATTAGGATTTTATTGCTGTTTCACATTTAAAACTGCAACTACCTAGAATTAATAGTCTAATTAGATTTTAATTGGTTCCCTAGCTCCTTGTGGATTCGATCCCTAAGTACTACATCTGAACCTCTTATTTGAGAGAGTAATTGGTAAGTCTTTAGGGTAATTTGACAATGTATCAAGGAGCTCTCCTTGGACAATTGATGGATTGATCATCATCTTCGAGAGAATCTTCTCGGATTTCAAAGTCGGACCGGCTGTGTCTCCTTGGACGGTCACGTCTGGCTCTGGATCGGGGCTGAGTCAGATGGGTCTGAAGTTCATCTAGCCTTTGATGGATCGCCTCCAAACCTGTATTCGACAAGTTAGATAATCCGGCATGTGAGTTTCCGGGCCGGTTTCTTTCTTCACTACTCATGGTTTCCTGAAAACTTAAACAAGGTAAAGTTAGAGTAAAAACCTCACACTCTCAGGTGTTTATCCTCACCCACACACGTGTTTCACTCAAATTTTTGGTAATCACACAAGAGAGTTCCTCCCAAAGTTCTAAGAGAGAAAACTAGATCACCCCAATGAGAAATCCATGTGAACCACAAAAGATCAAGAGAAAAAGACAAGAGATTTAAAAAGGGAATCCGTATTAACCACCTCTAAGGCCGGATTTCTCTTAGGCCAGCATGCTTTCTCTTCCACCACCAAACCACAAGAACAACCTTGAAATATATATATATATATATTTTGAATCGAAACTCTTTTTTTTAAATGGTTGGTAAAGAGGGGCCCGGATTCAAAGATAGATAGAAAATATTTTTTTTATATATATGAAGAAGATGAAAGATGAGAAAGATGGATTGAAAAAGAGTTACCGAGAGAGTGGCTCTGATTCCACTTGATAGAACCAAAATAAGGATCACTCTTTCGGTGTGGATGATATGGAAACAGATCCGGATGAGAACTGATGGATCGAGAGGTGACACAATGGATTGCGGAATGGCCCAAAGATACTACCAGAGATTCGAAGGTTGCCGGATGTGACGCACCTGTCCAACACAACGAAGTGATTCACTCGGAGATAACCTCACCAAGAGAAATATGAATGTTCTAAGCAAAGAACAATGAGAGAAAACTCAATAAGATCAAAGGAAAATCGATGTGATTTTATTCATGGGATCATCACATATTTATAAGATTTTTGAGTCAAAGAAACATAAAGAGAAATGTGGGGAAAGACAACATAGAAAATGGAAATGTAAGAAAACAAGGCATGGAAATTATAACTTGGACTAGATCTGGTCAAACACGGAAAAACAAGGGAGACTTTGACCAGACCCTTCGACTGCCATGTCCAGGTTCATGCTGTGGTGATCGGTTCGTCCGCGGTAAGGAGCAGGACGTAAGGACGGTTGTGATCAACGTTGATCACCGATGATCCATGCACGGATGAAGAGATCACTCGTCCCAAATCTTCAGAAAGCTTAAGTATCATTCCTTTGGAGTAGTTGGAAGCATCGATTATCATGAATTCATCAAAGTGGTCGGGAAGGTCGTGATCACATTGATCCGGGTGTGCAGGATGTCCCAAACGGGCCAGGAAAGATAGGCTGTGTCCTGAGTCGGATTCTTCACGATGATCATGGGTTTTGGCTTGAGTGTTGGCTCTAGAATGATGAATGGGTTGGGGAAGAACGCCTGTGGTTTGGTAGATTTGGTCATCTGGTCGTGGATCAATCCTTAGGGCCCGTTCGGGTGCACGCGGGTCGATCCGGTACACGGCTTTGTCCGATGATCTGGTACGGCCGGATGACTGAACCTCAGTTGGGTTGATCTGATCGTCCTGATCACTGTGCTCCACGTCCTGATCCTTGTCCTGGGGTCTATCACTGTCTGCCTCGACCAGCTCTCCGTAAACAAGCTCGGTCTCTCTCGACCAGCTTGCAATATGGCCAGCTCGGTCCTTCTCGACCAGTAAAAAAAAATAGAGTTGATTTCTATAAACTCACTCGAAATCTAAACTGGTTAACTAAGAAGTTTTCCGACACCTAAAATTAAACGTCGCTGCGGACTCTCGACTTTTCCCCACTAAGCTTACTTCGGAGAAACTACTGAAAACTCGTTCGGATCAATCCTACGGAAACGAGAAAATTTCTGATAAAGTCTAGTCACAAATATTACATCTCACCGCAGCGAGAATTTCTGATATTAAAACTCGACAATATTTAACGAGACAGCTTTTGTACGAATAAACTCGACAGCATTTTACAAAACAGCTTCCGTAAAATTAACTCGAAAAAAGTTTGCGGAATAACTCTCGTAAATTAAAAGCTCGACAACATTTTAGGAAACAACTGCCGTAAGATCAAGCTGAGAAATATTTTACAAGACATCATTCGTAAAATCAAACAAGATCATATGAAACAATAAGGTCCAGGACCTGACCAGTTAGCTTATAGCTTGATGAACTAAGAGACTCACTCGAGTGACGTCTTGCCCATTGTTTCCAATTGTCTAAACGCCCACCTTAGCCTTCTTCGAGATATCGCCTACTTCTCCTCCCTTTGTTTCAACGATTTTGTAATGTTCCTTCGGTACATAAAACGCAATCTGGTTTTACAAAATTCTGCCACGTTGAGTCGAAAACATCTATTCATAACGTTTGATAGACTTTTCAACAATATGCAAAGGGCACATGGTCAATTTAACCAGCAGTACGAAGAAACGAGAACAGAAACTTGGGCATTGATATCTCTCTTGCTCCGATATTCTTGTCAGAATTCCATCGAAAATCAATTCTCATTCAGTATCAGACTTTTCGAAGTCCTTTGACAATGAATCGAAAGTGGCCATTCCTAAACGCCTAATAAACTTTTGATAAATTACTAACTCATACTCGAGAAAATCCTTCGACGAAATACACACTATGAAAGTTGAAATTCGGGTTAGAAGACACGAGACAAAGAGGAACGGACAAGAGGCAATCTCGACTAATCGATGAGACTAAGGTACGTCCAGCTTAGAAAATTTTGTCAAGGTTTTAATTTTTCGTAGGAAAGGAATGAAAACGTCTTGAGAGCTGCCGTAAAGTTTAGGGAACTTAGAACCTAGGTGGATAGTCTAGCAAGCTAAGTCTTAGGCAATTTTTTTCCAGCCTTGTTCTATTGTTCCTTGACTGTCTAGGCAGAACATGCAAACCGATCTAATCTCTCGAAAACCGAGAAACGATCGCCATGCATTCTATCATACTCATCCTGCTTCCTAAAGAAAGAAAAAACATACACAAGCCTTCGAAAGAACGGTTAACCCATTTTCTTTCGTAAAAAAAAGAGGGAGTAGGTACGTATACTATACTCGTATACTCCCATCTTCAAAAACTTATTTCTTCAGCATTAAGAGAACGCTTTTGACAAAGCAAACTCTCGCAGCAATAAGCAGAAGAACATTTAGGCAATAAAATGCCCCTGTCAAAATCATTTCAAAAGGCAAATGACACTCTAAGATTCGTCCAAAACGCTAGCGGCGTAGCCGAACCGTTACAAACATACTATTGAAAACTCTACGTCGTCTCTTGTCGCAAACTCGCGACAAGAATCTTGTACAACCGTCAGACTAATAGCACGACGGTGAGCTACTAAAATAACGAAATAACCTTCGGTAAAACTCCATGAGTAATTCGAAGCAACTTTCGCCAAAGGTTGAAATCAAAGCAGAAACGTTTCCCGTGTAATCCACGGAAACATCGCTACTTTGACAATCTGCGATTTTCTATCTCCATGAAACCGGTCCTCCATTGCTTCCGTATAACAAAAAAATTTTATACAAAACAGCCTATGGAAAAACACGATCGGTCTCATGCAAAACGACATCGCAATACGGAAAAGTGAGTGAGGAAAACATACTCCATGGTCGCACATATCACGAGTAATTTGTGAGAAACACTCTCCAGTTACTTTTACGAAAACCCCCTCTCACAATACTTTTACGAAAAATCCTCTGTATGGTCGAATCAATTCATAGGAAGCAACTTTGGTAAAATTAAACATAACGGGTCTAACAGATAACTGTCGTAGATAAATTTTTGCTCCATGAGGTTGCTGGCTCCTGCTTTCACTCCCCTCGGTTACGTCCGAGCAGGAAATGACCACGCAACCGAACCCGCACGTGTTCTACGTTGATCCTTTAAATTTTCTCCCCCTCGGATAAAATGAAAAAAATTTCATACAACCAAAGTAAATTTATACGAACCATTCATCGTATAACTGAAACGTAAAGTGGAAAATCATTTTTAACAGCCATCAGCCATAACTCGAAAAACTCCGCTATGCTTGGTCTGTCAATCTCGACGAACGCTATTCGCCCCTCGGCCAACTATTCCTTTCCATCAAGCCCGAACCTGAATTCGACATCCCTTTAAAAGACAATTGTAATTTAACATGACCTTAATGTTAAAACGAAAGGGTCATGGTCTGATCCTTTACCAACAACTTCCTTGGCTATACGGCTGAACACAGCCTTCATGCCACGCCAAAACAATTGGGCGACCACTGCTCCAACCACTTAACGGCTAAACGACAATCCACGATTTGTCATAAAACGCCAAGTGACTATCAAACAAGCAATTTTGTCGCATAGCCTAGAAGCAGAAATCATACGATAAATTCCTCATAACAAAACTCAGTCCTAACAACCATACGGTTAACGGAAAAATTTGAACTTATCATCGACCAATTAAGTTCTATACGCCCTGTAAACACGTCATGAAAAGAAACACTCGTGACAAAGCTCCAAGAGTTATACGAGTCACCCTTAAAAATATACAAAACAAATCCCTGAAGGCCAACACTTCACGAATCACAGTGAAGGTAGACGCTTCTCCCTGGGTAAAATTTATGCAACCCCTCGGTCCTAATTCCTTGATCAAAAATAAAAAATAAAAAAAATTTTGCGTCCAAACTGAAACAACAGTTTCTGACTGCGAACATTCGCAAAACATCTCCAAAGCCCGCGAACATTTCAACCACGAAATGCGGCACAAGAAAAACTCAACCTTCAGCACTGCGAGACGTCGGTAACTGTTACAGGCTGGGAAGCTTGTCGATGGGGTAGATGGATGTTGGGTCGATTTTATCGACAAAGATGGAGATCGGATGGGAAAATGTAAGAGATGGCCGACTTGCTAACCTTTTGAATCCAATCTAACCTGAAAACAAAGAAATAAAAATGAGTTTATGGATAATTAAAATAAGAACAAAAACTAAAAGACATAAAGGATGGAATGGTTGATGGATTGAAGGTAAAAGATGGATGAATGGATAGATGATGTTGGATAGATGATGATTGACTCTCTCAATCCGTGGGTGCTGATTGACTCTCTCAATCTGTGCCTCAAGGCTCCTGAATCACCGAAAGAACCTATGAACCACGAGTTCTATAGTCTTCAAATGTATCTCACACTTAGAAACTAAAGAACAGATTTTTATGCAGAAACTCTTTGATAAAAGATAAACTGGATATTATTTCTTAGAGATTGAAAGGTAGTTCTTACAAGGCACGACCAAGAGCTTATATAGGCTCTGGAGACAATGATTACAAATCTAAAAATCAGAAAGAAATCAAAGGAAATAAAAACTAGCTGTTGGAATATAATAAATAGATTTTTGGCTTAAAATGGGGATCTTGATGAACTCCTTGAATCTGGAAAGTTTGGGCAGTAAGGCAAGGTGTCTTGGGACGTCTAGGTTCCTTGAAAGTGTCTTCAGAAGGCTCTGATCTTGTAAAAATAGCCGTTGGTGATTTATTCTCCAAATTGGGAGTGGTACCGAAAAAGGAAACTTGGAGTAAATGAAGATCCTCTTGATCACATGCTGGCTGGTGTATGGTGGAAGGGTGGAATGCTCTTCTGGACGGTTGAATGTGTACTCTGGATGTCTCTGATAATGTAGAAACTCTCCTGGTCGCCATAACTTGGTTTGGGATTGGTTGAACCGGTTAGACTTCAAATTAGGCAATTGCAGAACTGGTTTGATCGGTTTAGGGAAATGGGCCATAACTCCATAATTCCGTGGACTTTTCTCCTCATTATTGGCTTTTTGTAAAGCTAAGAGATCCATCTTGAAGTTAATGGGCTGTCTTGTGTCGGAACGCCTCTTAGTTGGGCTTGAAACAACTTCAAATTTGGGATACTCGTAGATGGATGGACTGGAGAACATCCGGTTTGTAAAATTCATATCTTACTGTTCCGAGTAGCTTTGAAGATGATTCTAATTGTGGTTGACTCCTTGTTGAGTTTAGATTGCATGAAAATTTATTTGATGGCAAAATTTCTCAGAGTTGGTGAGATACGCCGTTTTTACTGAGCACATATCCTGGTTTGTCCTTCGGTTGGCTGAATGGTGCATCCGGGTGGCCTCTGGTTCAGGTGTCATTTCTGTGCCAACAACATCCCCTCTCTCTTGGAAAGGTTTCGACCTCGAAACTGGATAACCTTGGTATTTGATTGGTTTGATCTTTGATGGCACATCTGGTGGCTCTCCTTTGAGTAGGAACGACAAGACTACTCTTTCATATTGGTCTGGCCTTCTGGATGTTTTTTTATGAAGTGGTGGGGTCTCTGGAGTCAAGAAGTTGCTGATGGTAACTTCTTGCTTTCCTTTGGCATCTAAACACCTTGTGAACTCTTTTTGTGGATCGCCTATGGGATCTTTAGCCTCTGTTCCTGAAATGATCTCAACACTTTTGGCAGAAAACAAGTGAATTATATCTGTGTTTGAGACTTTATAAGTTGGATAAGTAAAATTTGGAAAACTAAAATTTAGACTTACCCAAATGGTTTCAGCTAGTTGAAGAATGATTTGCTCTTTGACAGCTTGTGTACTCTTATTGTTTCTTGTATCCTCTTCCAACGTTTTGTGGACAAGTCAGGTGCTGTCCATGGCTTTCTTTCAACCTCTCAGCATTTTTTTGTTGTCCATCTCCTTGCCTTATACCTGGATCAAAACTCTTTGGCAAAGACAAGTGCATTAATCCAGAATTTGAAAGTTCTAAAGGAGCGTGACTATCACTTGTTTTACTTGGCTCTGGTTTCAACTCTAATAACTTTCTAGATGGACAATTTACAGCAAAATATCCCCTCTTATGACATCTATAACATGTCTGAATTTTAATATTTTTAGAATTAGAGGACTTACTTTGATTTGATGGAGCTGGTGGCTTTTGCAAACCTTGTGGCGTAGGTTCATCTTCAGTTTGAGGTTTCCCACTCTCAAGAACAACTCCAGCCTTCTTTCTATCTGGTTCTAAAGTTCCTTTTGAATATGAGAATGTGTCAGGTACCTTTGTACACTGGAGTGAACTTAGCTGTAAACCCTCTTGCCTCTTGACAGTTTTCTTCTCTACAGCCGGTTCCATCTTTTGTGGGCTGTGATGTTGATTAACTTGCTCACTTCCAGCCTTAAAGATTCTAGGGTTGCTGAGAGCATAGATTGTGTGAGCAGGACACATAGAAGGTTGATCTGGATCTTTTTTAACGAACTCCTCAAGAATCTCCAATTTGAAACTCTCCCAAGTATGATCCGGATCATCATAATACCATTGAGCATGCTGCTCTCTTTGCCACCATGCTAGAGCAGGTCCTACAAGTGTCTTGGTGGCATATGACACCTTCTCCTCTTCTGGAACGTGGTGACTCTGGAATAAGGTTTCCAGTTCGTCTTCCCACTTGGGGTAAGTTTCTTCTCTTTGGCCATAACCGGAAAAGTATGTGGAGTGTACTTCAGGTTCAGTAACATTTCTTCCGGCCTCACTTTCAACTTCTTCCTCTTCAGCCAAGACGAGTTGTGAATCTTCAACATTTCTTCCCGCCTCACTTATGGCTTCCTCCTCATTTTCGGACTTAGTACCAAAGCTATCTGGCTCAGCTTCTCGATAAGAGTAATCACACCATGGTCTTTCTCCTGCATAGGAATCTTCTTCAGGCTCACATGCTTCTTCTAAGATGATTTCAGTACCAGATTCCTCTTCCCATGAGTCTTCCTGGTCAACTTCTTGATCATCACGTTCTGTATTATCTCCAGGAAATTCATCTCCTTCACTGAAACTGATATCTGGTTCAGTTTCTCCTTCATACTCTCCTTGGTGGCTGGCATCTTCATGCGAGTGATCAGGTGGTTCCGGTTCAGGATATGCTTCGTCAGGGTCGTCTCCATACTCAGACATAGAGTAGTTATCATCAGAACATGACCCATCACAGCCGTCCTCCTCACTAGACCATGCTTGGTCAGTTTCATCAAAATCGGAGTCTTGGCTTGAATCATAAGATCTTTCCTCGTCTGAATAATCTGCCATTGCTTTTCCTCTGTATTTTCTTAATTTGTACCTTGCACAGACAGAAAAGAAAAGTATCAATTCGTGGCTTAGCAAAAAATAAAGAAAGAAGAATAAACAAAATTGGGAAATTACTTCTTTTTTTTTTGAAATAAGGAAATTAAAGGGAATTTTTTTTTAATTTATCAGAAACACGAAATAAAAGAAGACAAGGAATTAAATTTTTATTTTGGTTTTCAATTTAAGAATTAAAACAAAACAAGAAATCAGATTTTTTTTTTTGTATAAAATGCAAACAACCGAAAATGGAAATAATTCTATGAAATGAATGCAAACAAACCTAATGATTTTTTTTAATGCAAAAATGATATGCACGAAATAAATCAGAGTGATATGAAAATATGCAAGAAAATATGAACAATAATGTTAAGAAGAAAATTCAATGACGAAGCAAATTATTATTCTTTTTTTTTTTGAATTTTTAATAAGGAATGTAAACAAACCGAAATGGACAAATATGAAATGCAATTTTTTTTTGATGCAATATAAGATTGATACAAACTAAATGTATGCAATATGAAAATATGGTAAGCAAATTCGAAAATGATTATATGCTCTTTTTTTTTAAAGTGCAAATAAACCAAACAGGGAAGCTAAGAAATGAACTAAATGCAAAAATTTAAATATGGCAATGGGAGCTGGGGGGATGAATGCAAACAACTAGACTGATACTTCAAAAGAATTTCGTGGATCAAAACCACTTAACTCCTTCTCTTTCTTTTTCTTTTTATCAAGAACACAAAAAATGCAGAAATTAAAACTTGAAGCAAATAACAATTTTTAAGAATTTTTGGTTTTATAAAATGAAAACAAAGCAAGAATGAAAATATAGAGATGATAGAAAGGATTTATATAACCTGGGTCAGGAGCTTTTAAAGCTCTGATACCAAATGTTACAGGCTGGGAAGGTGGTCGATGGGGTAGATGGATGTTGGGTCGATCTTATCGATAAAGATGGAGATCGGATGGGAAAATGGAAGAGATGGCCGACTTTCTAACCTTTTAAATCCAATCTAACCTGAAAAAAGGAAGAAAAATGAGTTTATGGATAATTAAAATAAGAACAAAATCTAAAAGAGATAAATGATGGAATGGTTGATGGATTGAAGGTAGAAGATGGATGAATGGATAGATGGTGTTGGATAGATGATGATTGACTCTCTAAATTCGTGGGTGCTGATTGACTCTCTCAATCTGTGCCTCAAGGCTCCTGAATCACACAAAGAACCTATGAACCACGAGCTCTATAGTCTTCAAATGTATCTCACACTTAGAAACTAAAGAACAGATTTTTATGCAAAGAAACTCTTTGATAAAAGATAAACTGAATATTATTTCTTAGAGATTGAAAGGTGGTTCTTACAAGGCACTTCCAAGAGCTTATATAGGCTCTGGAGACAATTATTACAAAGCTAAAAATCAGAAAGAAATCAAAGGAAATAAAAACTAGCTGTTGGAATATAATAAATAGATTTTTGGCTTAGAATAGGGATCTTGATGAACTCCTTGAATCTGGAAAGTTTGGGCAGGAAGGCATGGTGTCTTGGGACGTCTAGGTTCCTTGAAAGTGTCTTCAGAAGGCTCTGATCTTGGAAAAATAGCCGTTGGTGATTTATTCTCCAAATTGGGAGTGGTACCGAAAAAGGAAACTTGGAGTAAATGAAGATCCTCTTGATCACATTCTGGCTGGTGTATGGTGGAAGGGTGGAATGCTCTTCTGGACGGTTGAATGTGTACTCTGGATGTCTCTGATAATGTAGATACTCTCCTGGTCGCCATAACTTGGTTTGGGATTGGTTGAACCGGTTAGACTTCAATTTAGGCAATTGCAGAACTGGTTTGACCGGTTTAGGGAAATGGGCCATAACTCCATAATTCCATGGACTTTTCTCCTAATTATTGGCTTTTTGTAAATCTAAGAGATCCATCTTGAAGTTAATGGGCTGGATTGGGTAGGAACGCTTCTTATTTGGGCTTGTAACAACTTCAAATTTGGGATACTCGCAGATAGATGGACTGGAGAACCTCCGGTTTGTAAAATTCATATCTTTCTGTTCCGAGTAGCTTTGAAGATGATTACAATTTTGGTGGACTCCTTTTTGAGTGTAGATTGCATGAAAATTTATTTCATGGCAAAATGTCTCAGAGTTGATGAGATACGCCGTTTTTACTGAGCACATATCCTGGTTGGTCCTTCGGTTGGCTGAATGGTGCATCCGGGTGGCCTCTGGTTCAGGTGTCGTTTCTGTGCAAACAACATCCCCTCTCTCTTGGAAAGGTTTCGACCTCGAAAATGGATAACCTTGGTATTTGATTGGTTTGATCTTTGATGGCACATCTGGTGGATCTCCTTTGAGTAGGAACGACAAGACTACTCCTTTATATTGGTCTGGCCTTCTGGATGTTTTTTTTATAAAGTGGTGGGGCGTCTGGAGTCAAGAAGTTGTTGATGGTAAATTCTTGCTTTCCTTTGGCATCTAAACACCTTGTGAACTCCTTTTGTGGATCGCTGATAGCTTGCATATTTACATGTTTTTAGCATCCATATCTTATGCATTTTGATCATATAAGTTAGGCATTAGGCATGTTTAGGTCCATTTTGCATTCATTTGTCCTTATCAGGTGTTGGAGTATGTTTTGGTGTGATTTGAGGTGTTTGGAAGACTTATGGCCCCAAAAGAGATGAAGTATCATGTTTGGCCATGAAAAGAGAAGTCAAACCATGATCTGGTCAAGACAAAGATGAGCATGGACAGAGGTCTTAGAGATGTCTCCTGCTGCTAAGATTTTGTGGAGACACAGAAAATTTAGTTAGCTTTCCAATGGAAGTGGTTTCAAGTCATTTGGACCTGTATTTGAGAAGTTATGATCAATTCACTTGAAGCATGTCAGGATGACCGGGTAGAGACAGCCGGGTAGAGACAGCCGGCCGGGAAAAGGACAGATGGATGGAAGTGGTCCAGTCCGGGATGACTGAGCCTGGGACAGGTACCCGGTCGTTTGGCTTGTGCTGGAGGTGACCAGACCGGGTAGACAGGTCCGGGTTGGTGAAGCCGGACGGGAAGAGACGGATCAATGAAGAGGACGGCCGGGACTGATGAACCGAGGAACACAACCCGGACGGGCTGGACAGAACACAAGAGCATGCACTGGACCGGGGAACACAGACCGGTTGGATGACCCCGATAGGGAGAAGCAACACACAACCAGGAAGAAGCCGGCCGGGTAGAAACGTCCGGGTGCAAGAAGCCGGCCGGCTTGGACGCGGACTGACTGGACAGGCCGGGGAGCACTGACCGGGTAGGATGGTGCTGATCTACCCTGACCGAATTCCAAGCCTCATTTTGATTGGCTGAAGACCTAAAGACCTCATGGGCTTTTTAGTAATCTTAATCTATGTTTCTAGGGCTTTTAAGCCTAACTATAAGTACCCTTGTTATCCCTAATGTGGGAGGGATCTCATTTTCTATCTAAGACACATAAACCTCTTGAGAAAAGTTTCATCTTGATTCATAATCTCATCTTGTCTTTGTGCTCTGGATTGTTTGATTTCATATCCTTTCTTTCTCTATATGTTTAAGCTTGAATCTCTCATGGGTTTAAGAGTAAGCATGTGGATTAGTGAGTAAATCCTTCTAAGATCCATGGGCTAGGGTGATAGAGAGTGATTAAGTGTAGATCCAAGGTGCTTAGTGTTAGATCTATTCTTTCCTTGCATTGATTTGGTGTTCTTCAAGCTATATTTGAGTTGGCCTCTCAAACATAGAGCTATAGGCATTTCATGCCCGGAAGGTGTTCTATGAAATGCCAGAACCAACTCATCTATGCTTTTAGCTTGCTTTGCCTAAGGGATTAGTTGTCAAAGGAGCTAGGATTGCTATTAGACTCATTCTCCATGTTTGCTTTGATCATTACAGCCAAAGGGATTTGGTGTACTTGGGTGATCATTGCAAAAGAGCATTCATCTAGGGATAGAGCTTGTTTAGTTTTGTTGTCTAGGCATAAGGATTAGATTGATTGAAAAGTTAGCATCTTGGATTGAAGCTTAATCATTTGATATCAAGTCCCTATACCCATGGGTCTCACTCTCCTCATAAGAAAGAAAGTTTTGCTTTTTGTTGCATTTTGCTTATTGTTCTAGTTTAATCATCATCCTCTCATCTTGATTGCTCTTAGATTAAGCATGAACTTGCATTCCCTTTGCATTAGAATCTCTTAGAATTGGATTGACATCTTGTATTCTACAACATTTGATTAGGACCCTACAAAAGGCCTATCATCAAATTGGCGCCGTTGCCAAGTTCTAAGTTGATTTTGACATTGGGATTTAGTTATTCGCTTGAGACTAAGTCATTTTTATTTTTATTGTATCTTGTGATATTGGTTCTTGCCTCTTCTATCTTTGACTTTCAGGTGTATGATCACAAGAAGCAGAGGGGTATCCAACTTGGTTCCTACTGTTGAAGAGATTGCTGCACTTGAGAGGGAGATAGCTAGACAAAGAAGAGAAGTAGAGCAACAGGCTCATCTTCATTGGTTGGGGTTTGAGATGGAGAATCTGCCTCAAGATGGTGATGTTCTAGGGGTCAATGGTCCAAGAGCTGACAATCCAAGACCACCAGACCAGCCACATCACCAACCACGCCAAGCTAGAGCCATTGGAGCCTATGATCAACCTCACATTCATGGTCATAGGTTTGGGATAAGGGCACCAGCTGTGGAGAACAACAACTTTGAGATCAAATCAGGGCTGCTGCATTTGATTGAGAACAACAAGTTTCATGGCCTTGCTGTGGAGGATCCCCTTGATCACTTGGACACATTTGATAGCTACTGTAGCTTGTCCAAGATTAATGGAGTCTCTGAAGATGCTTTCAAGCTGAGGTTGTTTCCATTCTCTTTGGGAGACAAGGCACATTTATGGGAGAAGGCTATTCCAAGTGACTCTATCACAACTTGGAATGAGTGCAAGAGGGCATTCCTAGAGAAATTCTTCTCTACCTCAAGAACAGCCAAGATCAGAAATGAGATCTCTAGCTTTCAGCAGAAGAACCTTGAGAGCTTTAGTGAAGCATGGGAGAGGTTCAAGGGCTATTGGTCTCAATGCCCACATCATGGCTTCACCAAGGAGAGTTTGCTTAGTACCTTCTACAGAGGTGCTCTACCAGAGTTCAGGAGCAGATTGGACACAGCCAGCAATGGGTTCTTCTTGGGCAGAACTGAGCAGGATGCTGAGGAGCTGGTGGAGAACATGGCCAGGAGTGACTCAGTCTACAGTGAGGAGCATGATAGGGCCAACAGAGGCACTGATGAAGATGATCAGCACACAAGAAAGACCCTGAAATCTCTCCAAGAAAAGTTGGACAAGCTTCTTGTAGAGAAAGCTAAGCAAGAGCAGCTTAACTCCATTGGGAACCAGCAACAAAAACAGCCTGCTAGAACTACTGAAGTTCATGGTGTAGAAGGTCAAGAGGAGCTGTGTTTCATCAATTCTAATGGCACATGGTATAGGAAAGAGCCCAACTTCCAATACCAAAACAACTACCAGCAAAGACCTTACTACAACAATCAACAAGGAGGGTACCAAGCAAACCAGCCTACTCAGCCCCAAGTAAGCTCTTCTCCAGCTCAGGCTCCAAGTTCAAATTTGGAGTCCATGTTCAAGCAACTCTTAGAAGCTCAAGAAAGAAATGCTAAGACCATTGGTGATGAGTTCAAGAACATCCATGCTAAGATTGATGGCACCTATTCTGACCTCAACAACAAGTAGATGCAACTTGCCTCTCACCTCAAAGCTTTGGAGAGCCAAGTTGCATCCATGTCTTCATCCTCCAAGAATCCAATGGAATCTCTACCAGGGAAACCAGAGAAGAACCCTAAGGAGACTTGCAATGTCATCCTCTCAACTTCTTCAAGGATTGCATTGAGTGATCATAAGAATGATGTTGATGAGATTGAGAGGCTAGTGCTTGGAAATCAGATTGAACATGATAAGAGACTGGTTGTGGCCACAGCTGAAGCTAGAGTTGTGAAGAGAGCTGATAAGAAGTTTCAAGGAAAGATTGATGAACCTAAGGTTGAGACACAAGTTGAGAAGAGTGCTAACCCCAAGCTGAAAGAAGTGAAGGAAGAAGACAATGAGTTTGAGCTATCACCCTATGATAAGCTCCCTTACCCTCAAAGGTTCCTCACCAAAGCTCAGAAAAAAGTGGTCTCCAAATTCAGAAAAGACCTCAGTGATATTGGAGTCAGCTTCCAGAAATCAGCAATATGCATACTGCTCATGTCCAAATGATGCTCATAAAGGACATTCTCACCCACCAAGCTGAAGTGGCTGAACTTTTGGACATCTCACTTCTGAAGATTGATCCACCAATCCCTCCCAAGTCCCTCCCTAAGCTTGAGTCTCAAGGGAAGTTCACATTGTCTTGCTCTCTTGGTAAACTAACTATGGATGATGCTCTTGTTGATAGTGGAGCTAGTGTGAATGTCATCTCCTTGGACATGGTGCAGAGTATTGGGATTGAAAGCATGGAAACAGATACTCCTCCTCTCACCTTTGGGGATTCCTCTTCTACAAACCCGCTTGGCATAATCAAGGACTTTCCCTTTAAGATTGGATCCTGCACCATACCTATTGACCTCACTGTTTTGAAGATGGCATCTGAAGAAAGAGTCCCTTTGATCCTTGGCACTCCTTTCCTCACAACAGTTGGAGCTTGCATTGACTTTCCCAACAAGAAGGTCACCCTCATGCATGTCAACAAGGCTGTCTCCTACCCTCTCCAACCTCCAATGGAATCAGACTATTGTGGGACAGTCACTTGTGATGCACAAGCTGTTGAGAAGCCCCATGATGTAGAGGTTGTTGGTCAGAAAGAAGGTCTTGATGGAGAGTGTTCTAAGGAGTTGTGTGTTGAGCACTTGGAAAGTGCTAAAAGAGAGGGGATGGGTGGAGCCTCAAAAGCCATTCATGGCAAGAAGAAGATAGTGAAAGAGCCTCATCCTCCACCTCTTGATTTGCTTCCACACACCCTCACTCTCCATCCAAAGAATCTCAAGGATGGAGCCATTGAGTACAAGATCAAGCACAAGGGCAGATCCACACCATTCTCAAGTGCTAGAGCCATCATCACTCCTCAGCTCCAAGATGACCCAATCAGGCTTCAAGAGCTTCTCTCTCAGGTCCTCACCATCACACTTGAAGGTGGGAAGGATCCTCCTTCTCACTAGTCCAAGAGACAAGGTAGTCAAGCTAAGTGACTCAAAACAAGCTCACTTGGGAGGAAGTCCCATGGTTATCCTTGTATATAGCTTTGCAATTTCAATTTTCCTTTTAAGTTTTTAATAAAAGTGGTCAAGGTTTTCAGGTTGAGCCAAGCACTAGAGGAGAGAAGAATGGTGGTGAACCACTTGAGCCCCATGATCCATGTAGCAGCCTCCTCTAGTTGCTAAGAACCAAGCCAGCTCCTAGCCCCGACACCAAACACCACACGCAAACACCCTTCTTAGGTATCACTCCAACCCTTCTTGTATATACATATGTTTTTGTCTTGTTGGGGTATCTCTTTCTCTCTTACTCACACAGAGACTGTGTGATTTAAGTGTGGGGGAGGTACCAAGTATTTGATCATGTTTGCTTTGTGATTTTGAGTCTCATGCATTGCATTGTACTTTCATAAGTGCATAGAAAACCCAAAAAATTTTAAATTTTTGAATCATGTAGATTGCATCACTTGCATCCTTAAGATTGAGTCTAGAGCATATAGGTTGCATTCACTTGCACATGGAGCATTGCTTAGTAAAGAACACTTGTTTGCACTGAATTTGGCACCCTAGTTAAACATATCAAGTAGCTTAAGCATCTTTTGAAAGGCTTGCATGCTTTGAGCCTTGAAAACTCTTCTTGAAACTTGCTTGCTTGCTTGATATTGGCATTGTTCTTAAGACCAGCTCCATCCTGAACATAGACTTGAATGAACTTAATTTCTCTTGCATATGGGCATTTGCATACTTGATCATGGGTCTCATACACATTTGGGTTATCTTTCCCCATTATACCACCCTTTGTTAACCCAAATGGCACTCCCTTACCCTTGAACCCTATCCATTCTTTGAAGCCTACATTGATTTGCTTGAGTGAGGCCTCTTTTGATAGCTTGTCATGTGCAAAATCTTGAGAGTATTGGGAGCGACATGGATTTGTTCTCATCTCTTGCTAGCATAGGGTCCTCATTTGAGCTAGCTTCTAGGATGGTGAGTGGGATTTTTGTTCCTTAATGGTCTAAATTTTGGGTTTGGAATGTAACAATGTTGAGATTGATGAGCAAATGAGTATCATAAGAAAGAAGAACCCTGGGGACCTAAAATAAAAAGATAAGAAGCTCTTAGCTAATGTTTTTGACCTTCCCCCTTCATAATAAAAAAAAAAAAAAAAAAAAAAAAAAGAAAAGAAAAAGAAAAGAAAAAGAAAAATAAAGATTCAATAAGATAGTGGGGAAGGGAAAACCAAAAGAGTTAGAGCTTAGAAAAATGAATAGAGGTCCTTAGTGGTTGAATCATGAGAAAGAGAATTGTTCATTGGGTGAGTGATGTGAGAATATTTTTCATTTTGGGTTATGGGATGAATAAAGGGGAGTAGATCTTGTAATCACTTAGGAATTGGGTAGAATGATGAGGATGGATCCATGTATGCATGAATTGCTCCTAGTCTTAGATAAATTTTGCATAATGATCAAGCTCCTTGATTTTGAGTGATTGCCGCCTTGAAATGATACATTGAACCCCCATTATCATCCATATTAGACCATTTGATCACCTAGCCAAATGATTGAGATCATGTGCCCATATGTGAGACTTCACCTTGTGTGTGTGTGTGAATCAATGTGAGGGCTGGTTAAGAGAACTTGTTGGTTGATAAGCATTGCATCTTGTGTAGAGGCATAAGAGTCATTGATAGGCCTTGTGAAGCTAGAGCATAATAAGAAAGTTTTGCTCATGCTATTTGCTATGTTTCTTTAGGATGTCAAGTTGAGTGCTATGAGTGTTTCTTTTGGCTTTGCTTCAATCTTTATGTCTCTCCTCCTTGTGTTTTGAAAAGATTACTTGAGGACAAGTAAAGGTCTAGTGTGGAGGAGTTGATAGCTTGCATATTTACATGTTTTTAGCATCCATATCTTATGCATTTTGATCATATAAGTTAGGCATTAGGCATGTTTAGGTCCATTTTGCATTCATTTGTCCTTATCAGGTGTTGGAGTATGTTTTGGTGTGATTTGAGGTGTTTGGAAGACTTATGGCCCCAAAAGAGATGAAGTATCATGTTTGGCCATGAAAAGAGAAGTCAAACCATGATCTGGTCAAGACAAAGATGAGCATGGACAGAGGTCTTAGAGATGTCTCCTGCTGCTAAGATTTTGTGGAGACACAGCAAATTTAGTTAGCTTTCCAATGGAAGTGGTTTCAAGTCATTTGGACCTGTATTTGAGAAGTTATGATCAATTCACTTGAAGCATGTCAGGATGACCGGGTAGAGACAGCCGGGTAGAGACAGCCGGCCGGGAAAAGGACAGATGGATGGAAGTGGTCCAGTCCGGGATGACTGAGCCTGGGACAGGTACCCGGTCGTTTGGCTTGTGCTGGAGGTGACCAGACCGGGTAGACAGGTCCGGGTTGGTGAAGCCGGACGGGAAGAGACGGATCAATGAAGAGGACGGCCGGGACTGATGAACCGAGGAACACAACCCGGACGGGCTGGACAGAACACAAGAGCATGCACTGGACCGGGGAACACAGACCGGTTGGATGACCCCGATCGGGAGAAGCAACACACAACCAGGAAGAAGCCGGCCGGGTAGAAACGTCCGGGTGCAAGAAGCCGGCCGGCTTGGACGCGGACTGACTGGACAGGCCGGGGAGCACTGACCGGGTAGGATGGTGCTGATCTACCCTGACCGAATTCCAAGCCTCATTTTGATTGGCTGAAGACCTAAAGACCTCATGGGCTTTTTAGTAATCTTAATCTATGTTTCTAGGGCTTTTAAGCCTAACTATAAGTACCCTTGTTATCCCTAATGTGGGAGGGATCTCATTTTCTATCTAAGACACATAAACCTCTTGAGAAAAGTTTCATCTTGATTCATAATCTCATCTTGTCTTTGTGCTCTGGATTGTTTGATTTCATATCCTTTCTTTCTCTATATGTTTAAGCTTGAATCTCTCATGGGTTTAAGAGTAAGCATGTGGATTAGTGAGTAAATCCTTCTAAGATCCATGGGTTAGGGTGATAGAGAGTGATTAAGTGTAGATCCAAGGTGCTTAGTGTTAGATCTATTCTTTCCTTGCATTGATTTGGTGTTCTTCAAGCTATATTTGAGTTGGCCTCTCAAACATAGAGCTATAGGCATTTCATGCCCGGAAGGTGTTCTATGAAATGCCTGAACCAACTCATCTATGCTTTTAGCTTGCTTTGCCTAAGGGATTAGTTGTCAAAGGAGCTAGGATTGCTATTAGACTCATTCTCCATGTTTGCTTTGATCATTACAGCCAAAGGGATTTGGTGTACTTGGGTGATCATTGCAAAAGAGCATTCATCTAGGGATAGAGCTTGTTTAGTTTTGTTGTCTAGGCATAAGGATTAGATTGATTGAAAAGTTAGCATCTTGGATTGAAGCTTAATCATTTGATATCAAGTCCCTATACCCATGGGTCTCACTCTCCTCATAAGAAAGAAAGTTTTGCTTTTTGTTGCATTTTGCTTATTGTTCTAGTCTAATAATCATCCTCTCATCTTGATTGCTCTTAGATTAAGCATGAACTTGCATTCCCTTTGCATTAGAATCTCTTAGAATTGGATTGACATCTTGTATTCTACAACATTTGATTAGGACCCTACAAAAGGCCTATCATCAATCGCCTATGGGATCTTTAGCCTCTGTTCCTGAAATGATCTCAACACTTTTGGCAGAAAACAAGTGAATTATATCTTTGTTTGAGACTTTATAAGTTGGATAAGTAAAATTTAGAAAACTAAAATTTAGAAAACTAAAATTAGACTTACCCAAATGGTTTCAGCTAGTTGAAGAATGATTTGCTCTTTGACAGCTTGTGTTCTCTTATTGTTTCTTGTATCCTCTTCAACGTTTTGTGGACAAGTCAGGTGCTGTCCATGGCTTTCTTTCAGCCTCTCAGCATTTTTTGGTTGTCCATCTCCTTGCCTTATACCTGGATCAAAACTCTTTGGCAAAGACAAGTGCATAAATCCAGAATTTGAAAGTTCTAAAGGAGCAAGACTATCACTTGTTTTACTTGGCTCTAGTTTCAACTCTAATAACTTTCTAGAGGCACAAAATTCCTCAGAGTTGGTGAGATACGCCGTTTTTACTGAGCACATATCCTGGTTGGTCCTTCGGTTGGCTGAATGGTGCATCCGGGTGGCCTCTGGTTCAGGTGTCGTTTCTGTGCCCACAACAGTAACGCTCGAAGGACATTTTTTTTCCTCAAAACATTCCAGACGAAATTTTCGTCTCAGGAACTCAAAACATTCAAACACGCCTCTAAACGGTAACATGCCTCTAAAATGGTATTATTTCGTTGTTGCTGATGACAACAAACGAACTCTAACGTCCTAAACAGACATTAGCCGCCGTCGAAAGGATAGGCTCTCTTACATCCGACAAGGATAACATAGCGCGCTATACAAGAAATCTAAAATTTCTGTTAGCACCTCCAAACGGCCTTTGGAAGTAGCTCGATTCGTGCCAAGACAAGTCATATAAGCCGATAACAATTTGCGGACTTTAAATCGGGATGAACCAGGTTAAAATCGCAAACAGGCAAAACGAGAGCCGACTTGTCATCGCAAAGCCTTAGTCCTAGAGTAAACCTAGGTCTTGCCCTAAACCCATCCATGCTGGATCTTGACATCTCAAAGGCATAGTATCAACACCCCGATACGAGATCCCAAAAATTTGTCTCTTCATTTATATTTGTACGTTTATGAGTCTCCGCGAACCAAAAGACTTCGGCAATTCTCATCTTATACAAAGACCGGTATGGTGATCGTCTAAGAGGCAGGAATGAGACGACAACTTACACCCTGTCCCTCTAACTTCGAAAAACGGAAGTTCTCTCAATCTATAAAGACCTTATAGATTTCAGCAAAATATTTTTTACAGGCCCTGAAACGGGCAGGGATTCAGAGCAACCAATGGCCACTCCCCAAAACATAAAAGAACAGGCCAAACTTGGCCAAAATAAACAGCCTCCAAGGCTACTCTTGTGGCCGACAAAGGTCAAATACGAAATGCCATCGACAGCAACATGTTCGAAAGTCTCTACACGACACATAACCAGACGATAAAGTATCGCTGGAAAACAGTTCACCAGGGTCTTAAACTCCAAAATGGACTACGAAAGGCTTAATCCCTTCAACAAGGGTGCGTAGGCAGCCTTCGAAAGGCGCAGCCCCAATCTTACCACTTTCAACGGAGCTTTTCAACCATTAATTCCGTCTAACTTACCTAACATGTCTTACCGCTCACAAGAACATCGCGAAAGTTCTAACGAGCTGGGAGACTAACTGTTGGGGTCAACATCGGTCACGACGGAATTAACTCTTAGGAAACAAACGGCAAAACGAAAGGAGGTCGTATCTTGGTCTTACCAGGTCAACTCGTCATGGGGAAAGCTCAGTCTTCCCAGTTCGCCCTAGGACAAGCTCACTTTGTTCTCCTTTGAGTATAGATCAAAATGACTTTCGTTTTGCCTCAATCGGAGTTTCTGTTGAGATTTAACGAAGAGAACAAAGTCACTGTCCTGGCAGCCCCGCCCATGGGCGAGGAGAGCTCCGTCATGGCCACCTCGCCCATGGTACCTCGCCTAAGGCAATTTCAATTTGTTCTCCTTTCAGTATAAATCAAAATGGCTTTCGTTTCGCCTCAGTCGGAGTTTCCGCTGAGATTTAAGATATTAAAGTCACTGTCCCGGCCACCTCACCCATGAGCGAGGAGATCTTCATCATGGCCACCTCGTCCATGGCCACCTCGCCTAGGGCAAGCTCACTTTTCTCTCCTTTTAGTATATACATAAATGGCTTTCGTTTTGCCTTAATCGGAGTTTCCGTTGAGATTTTACGAAGAGAAGAAGGCGCCGTCTTGAACCATCTCGCCCATGGGCGAGGACGACCCACACCAAGGTCACCTCGCCCACGGGCGAGGACGACCCGCGCCGAGGTCACCTCCCCCACAGGCGAGGATGACCCGTGCCGAGATCACCTCGACCACGAGCGAGGACGACGCGCCGAGGTCACCTCGCCCACAGGCGAGGACGACCCGCGCCAAGGTCACCTCGCCCACGGCGAGGAAAACCCGCGCCGAGGTCACCTCGCCCACGGGAGAGGACTACCCGCACCTAGGTCACCTCGTTCATGGGCGAGGACGACCCGCGCCGAGGTCACCTCGCCCACGGGCGAGGACGACCCGCGCATAGGTCACCTCACCCACGGGCGAGAATGACCCACGCCAAGGTCACCTCGCCCACGGGCGAGGACGACCCACGCCGAGGTCACCTCGCCCTAGGGCGAGGACAATCTGGTCTCGGACCATCTTTCCCTAGAGCAAACCCGGTCCCATCCCAAAACCATGCATCCTCGTCCAAGTTCCCGTAACTCTCCCCTCAGGTCCATGGACACAATACCCATGTCTCATCTCGCTCAGGATTATCAAAGAAAGACGTCGGGAAAATTATAAAAGACTTGGTTGTCGAGATGGATTCCCGCCTGTTGTATAAAACGGCTTTGTATAGCTTGAACACCAGTTGTCTTAACTATACAAGGAGTTGGAATCTTTTCGGAAAAACCAATGTCATGCAGAAGGCGATCTCTTAAAAAAAATCGTAAAAATGTCTAAAGTCCCAAAACGGCCCAAAAGGGTCTGGATCACGGCTAAACGGTCCACTTATGATTTTAAGACAGGATTGAGCCCAAGGCTGGTATGACTGTATATTTTTATTTGCAGGAAAAGAAAAATGTCAAGTTTTCGAAGATAATCACGAAAGATGACGAAAAATGGAAAAGCCCGTCTCGCGATGAATACGGCCAAAGAGAAGGGGTAAACCGACCTAGAGAGAGTATATAAGGAGGGCTTAAGGCGAGGATCAAGGGGAGAAGCTTTCTCAGAGCAAACTTAGCACTTAGAGCAATTTAGGCATTTTTCTGTTTTTACTATCAAGCTGCGACTCAACTAGGTTAGAACTTAGGTGGCTAGATTAGCGAACGTACCGACAGCTCTCGTGGGCTAGGTTCCTACCTGTTATTCACGCGCAAACGCGAATTCGGAAATAAGATCTTTTTGTTCTATTTTGCTCTTTTCTGATTTATTATTTTCTACTCTTTCGTATTGACTGTGTTGTGTGTGGCCCAGCAGATAGCCGGGACCTCCAGGGAAGGCTAGGTTAGCTTGGCTTTCCTCCGATTAGCAAATCTCGACGGTGTGAATTCCGGTTCCCACAATGCACATCATGTGCCATCGATCGATATCGAGGCGCGAAAAGCTTGATTTGGTTCCAGCCGACTTATAGCCCAAGACTTCAACAAATTACAAGATTACCCCTGACGAGTTTTTAACCTAATAGATAAATACTTGCCTAGGTGTTAGGAGGCTAGAGAGCTTTTATTGTATTCCTATTTTCACAGCCAAAGATTAGAGAGATTTTGAGAGTTGGAGAGAAGATCCAGAGAGATTTGTGATTGGAACTCCATTACTATTATTAACTATACTATGCAATTTTCTTACCTTGCTTGTGTTATGAATTGCTTAGCCATGTCTGAGTAGTTTCATTGTTAGATTTAGGGTTTAAATAGGATAAAGGGATTAGCCCCAGCTATAGATTTCTAAGTTGTGGTATTCATCAATAGGTTGTTCTTAATGCTTGTTCTAGAATTGCTAACCAGAATATTGAACCGTTGGAATTTGTATGTTTGAGCACTCTTGAATAATAGTGTCCTGACCTATCTTTTGAGCTAAGATTGCTAGATTAAGGTGATTTTCTGATCTAGGAAGCTTAGTGAACGTCATTCAACCCGTGCATAAAGCTTACCTGGAAGCTCGTCGATCGATATCCCTACTGGACAATCGATCGACAGCGTGAAAGGTGTATCGATCGATATCTCTCTAAGATCATCGATCAACACTGCTGGTGATCGAACATTCTTGTTCTGGTCATTAGATCTAGTTAATAGTCTCGTCCAAAAATTGCTAGAGCTGATTGACTTGTTGTTAAATAAAGTAGTTGAGCTCTAATATATCATCCATGCAACTATTAGGCATTTATAGGATTATAATATCTGAATACCTGAATAGAGACCCTAAGTCTAGCACTTTCCAATTAAAGTTTCAACCCAATCATCTTGTTAGTCGAGCAACTGCCCTACTCACATAGGATTATTTATGTTGCTTTAAACTATAAAAACCACAACTCACCTAGAATTGATTCTCTGATTATATTTAAATGGTTCCCTAGCTCTTTGGATTCGATCCCTAAGTATTACAACTGAACCTCTTATTTGAGAGAGTAATTCACTCCTTAGGGTAATTTGAGTGAGATCACACACAAGAGAGATATCATCCGAGCTGACCATCAATCCAGACCAGAGGTCGATATTCTGGGTTTATAATCGATCGATGCAAACTCTATGCCATCGATCAATATTAAAGAGAAGGGTCCACGATTGAAGATAATAATCGATCAATGCACATCCTGTGACATCGGTCGATTCTGAACCAAACTGAAGACAGCCGACTTAAAGCCCAAGACTTCACCAAATTACAAGATTGCCCCTGGCGAGTTTTTAACCTAATATATATACTCTTTTTATGGTTTTGAGAAAATAGAGCTTTTTGAAAGAGATTTTATATTCTATTGTTCTAGGGATTTTAGTTGGAGAGAAGGCCTAAAGAGATTTATGATTTGAACCCCATTATTATTTATCTATCTATCTATGCAGTTTTCTTATTACTTTGTTATTATGAATTGCTTGGCCATGTCTGAGTAGTTCTATTGTTAGATTTATGGTTTAAATAGGTAATGAGGGATTACCCCACACTATAGATTGCTAAGTTGTGATATTCATCATTACGATGCTCGTAATGCTTGTGTTCTTGAGTAGCTAACTAGAACATTGACATAGGATATAAGTTATTACTTAACCATGTCTTGAATCTATCCTAATTGAGCTAAGATTACTAGAAACAAGCGGAAGTTGATCTAGGAGTTATTAGTGATCATTCATTGAACCCGATCTCAAAGCTTGGTTAGAGCGCATCGATCGATACTCCTATAGAGTAATTGGTCGACGGTGCCAAAGGAGTATTGATCGATATTCTTATAGAATAATCGATAGACACTTTCTAATTGAACGAACCGAAAGGTAAGATCATTAGATCTAGTTATTAGATGAATCTAGAAGGCAGAAGTTGATCGATTTGTTCTTATGAAGTTGAGCTCTACAATATCATGCATACAACTTGTTAGGCATCTATAGGATTATAATCTTGATTACCTGAATAGAAACCCTAAGTCTAGCTACTTTCCTTTATTTATCAAAACCCCTGAATCAATCATCTGAGCAATTTACTTGCTCAACAACCTGCTATTTAACTTTAATCATAGTCAATCTAGCTTAATCCCCTTGATTAGATCTTATTGGTTCCTTAGCTCCTTGTTGATTAGATCCCTAAGTATTACAACTGAACCTCTTACTTGAGAGAGTAATTCACTCCTTAGGGTAAATTGAGGGATATCAATAGTTGGTTGTCTCCCACTCAGCGCTTGTTTATAGTCATTTAGCTTGACTCTGGAGGTGTTTGGCTAGTATGGAGGTGAGAAACTGCTTGCTGGAAGGCATGTGTCTACATCTTCTTTGTCCTTCTGGAACCAAGTGCCAATGAAGCTTCTCATGGCTTCTTCTGCTCTGGTCCAATGATTCTTCAATACTGCCATTGTACAACTCAATACATGCATCCTTTCCTCAAGATTTCCAATGCTCCTCTGATGCATTATGAGTCTGGCATAGATGTATTCTGAAATAACCCCCAATTCCTGAGTGAACTCTTACTTCATCAAGTCCTGAGAAAAACTAATCTCAAAAAGACCATCATCGAATGAATGTAGCCTCTCCTCTAGCGATGCAAGACGAGAATCGATCGATTTCAGGATGGTTCCATTGATCAATTTTGATGCCTTAAGATGACTCGCGATGCCTCTATGAATCTCAAATATTTCCTTTTTCATGTCTTCTGTGAGAAAAGTCAAAGAACTGATGTTGAGGTAGAATGGAAAATAGATGTCATCACATTGATCTCTTGCATATTTTCATTTATTTAGCCATCTTTATATTGCATTCTTTGTCTTGTAGGCTAAGGTTTATGCATTTTTAAGATCATTTTGCATTCATTTGTCCTTATCAGGTGTTGGAGTATGCTTTGGTGTGATTTGGGGTTAGGGTGATTGAGAGTGATTAAGTGTAGATCTAAGGTGCCTAGTGTTAGATCTATCCTTTCCTTGCATGATTTGGTGTTCTTAATGCTATATTTGAGTTGGCCTCTCAAACATAGAGCCATAGGCATTTCTTTTCCGGAAGGTGTTCTATGAAATGCCTGAACCAACTCATCTATGCTTTTAGCTTGCTTTACCTAAGGGAGTAGTTGTTAAAGAAGGTAGGATTGCTATTAGACTCTTTCTTAATGTTTGCTTTGATCATTACAGTCAAAGGGATTTGATGTATTTGGGTGATCATTGCAAAAGAGCATTCATCTATGGATAGAGTTTGTTCAAGCATAGTGTCTAGGCGTAAGGAATTAGATTGATTGAAAAGTTGGCATCTTGGATTGAACCTTAATCATTTAAGATCAAGTCCCTATACCCATGGGTCTCATCTCCTCATAAAGAAAGAAAGTTTTATATTTCATTGCATTTTAGATATTGTTCTAGTTTAATAATCATCTCCCTTAATGATTGCATTTAGATTAAGCATAGGCTTGCATTCCCTTTGCTTTGTGATCACTTAGAACTGGTTCGACAATCTTATATACTACATCATTTGATTAGGACACCTTGAAAAGTCCTTTCATCAAATTGGCGCCGTTGCCAAATTCTAAATTGATTGTGACATTGAGATTTAGTCACTTGCTTGAGACTAAATCATTTTTCTTTTCTTGTGATATTGATTCTCCTTTTGTCTCTTCCTTTGATTTTCAGGTGTATCAACACAAGAAGCAGGGGTGCAACTAACCTGGTTCCCACTGTTGAAGAGATAGCTACACTTGAGAGGGAAATAGCAAGAAGGAGAAGAGAAGAAGAGCAACAGGCTCACATTCAGAGGTTGGGGTTTGAGATGGATGAACACCAGCATCAACCTCAAGACAGAGTTGCTCAAGATGGCAATGGTCAAGGAGCTGATAGCCTTGTACCACAGCGCCACCAACAACACCCACAGCGGCCAGCTAGAGCTATTGGCACCTATGACCGTCCTCACATTCATGGTCATAGGACGGGCATCCGTGCACCAGCTGTGGAAGCTAACAACTTTGAGATCAAGTCAGGGTTGTTGAATGTGATTGAGAACAACAAGTACCACGGCCTGGCTGTAGAAGACCCATTTGATCACTTGGACAAGTTTGATAGCTATTGTGGCTTGTCCAAGACCAATGGTGTGTCAGAAGATGCCTTCAAGCTCAAGATGTTTCCTTTCTCTCTAGGAGACAAGGCACGCCAATGGGAGAAATTTCTACCATGTGACTCCATCACCACTTGGGATGATTGCAAGAAAGCCTTCTTGGAGAAGTTCTTCTCTACATCAAGGACAGTCAAGTTGAGAAATGAGATCTCTAGCTTCCAGCGGAAGAATTTGGAAAGCTTTAGTGAAGCATGGGAGAGGTTCAAAAGCTATCAAGCTCAATGCCCCCACCATGGCTTCTCAAAGGAGAGCTTGCTAAGCACATTCTACAGAGGTGCCCTTCCTAAGTACAGAGCTAGATTGGATACACCAAGCAATGGATTCTTCTTGGCAGGTCTGAAGAAGATGCTGAGGAGCTTGTTGACAACATGGTGAAAAGTGACTCAGTTTACAGTGGAGAGCACGACAGAGCTGATAGAACCACCAGAGCTGATGACAACCAGACCAAGAAGGAAATCAAATCCTTGCAGGAGAAGATAGACTTTCTGATTGCTAACCAAGCCAAGCAGGAGCAGATAAACTTTGTGGGTGGTCCTAGTCAAGAAACTCCTCCTAAGGTTAATGAGGTTGATGGTTTAGAAGGGCAGGAAGAGCTTTGCTTCATCAACAACAATGGTACTTGGTACAGGAAGGAGCCTAACTTTCAGTACAACAACTACCAGCAGAGGTCTTATCCTAACAACCAGCAAGGTGGCTATCAACCCAAGCAAAACACTCAGCAAGGGAACTACCAGCCTAGGCAGAATCCTCCTCCAGGTTTTACCAATCAAGGCAATCAGCCTACTCAAACTCAAGGTAGCTCTTCCCAAGCTAAAGCTCCAGATTCAAATATGGAAGCTATGTTCAAACAACTACTGGAAGGTCAAGCTAGAACAGCAAAGGACATTTGCCATGAGTTCAAGACTGTTCACTCCAAGATTGATAGCAGCTATACTGAGCTAAACAACAAGATAAGAGCTTTGGAGAGTCAGTTTGCTTCTATGAACTCTCAGCCAAGTCGCCAACAAGGAACACTACTAGGAAAGGCTGAGCAAAACTCCAAGGAGCCAATAAAAGCAATCACCTTGAGAAGTGGTAGAGAGTTACCTCCAAGAGCTCTCCCCAAGGATGATGAGCAACTAGGTGGGGGGGGGGGGTGGCCATCAACATTGATGATGATGTTGTAATTGTAGATGAGAAGGTTGATGAAGAGATTCTAGAAAAGATTGTTGAAGCTAAGGGTAAAGGAAAGGTTGGAGAAGAGAAGAGAACACTAAAACATGGTGAAGTTGCCACTCCAACAAAAGAGTCTTCCTTTGTTCCTCCTCCCTATGAACCTAAGCTGCCATTTCCTGGAAGATTCAAGAAGCAACTTTTGGAGAAGTACAAAGCACTCTTTGAGAAGCAAATGAGTGAAGTTCAAGTCACAATGCCCATCATTGATGCCTTCATGCTTGTCCCTCAATACAGCAAGTTCTTGAAGGATGCTGTGGCTGCTAAGAAGAAGGAAATGGAGGGCATGATGGTTCTTACTCATGAGTGCAGTGCCATCATCCAGAGATTGACAATCCCTAAGAAGCTAGAGGATCCAGGCTGCTTTACTCTGCCTTGTGCCATTGGTCCTTTGATGTTTGAGAGGTGTCTATGTGATTTGGGAGCCAGTGTCAGTCTCATTCCTCTATCTGTTGCCAAGAAGCTTGGATTCAGCCAATACAAGAAGTGTAAACTCTCTTTGGTGCTTGCTGATCGCTCGGTCAAATTCCCTATTGGTATCCTTGAAGACTTCCCTGTGATGGTGGGAAATTGTGAGTTTCCTACTGATTTTGTGGTGCTAGAGATGGATGAAGAAGCTAGAGACGCCTTGATCCTTGGAAGACCATTTTTAGCCACAACAGGAGCCCCTATCAATGTGAAGGAACGCAAGATTGATCTTCATTTGGGGAAAGAGCACACTCTCCATTTTGACATCAAGGAAGTGATGAAGAGGTCAACTGTGCAAGGCCAAGTGTTTTACATTGAAGAGATGGAAGCTCTTGCTGATGAGCTTCTTGAGGAATTGGCACTTGAAGAGTTGGCAATAAAGGACCCCTTGCAACATGCTTTGACAGTGGATAAAGAGGTCCAAGTGGTTGAGAACAAAGAGAGTGATGCTATTGTGAGAATGCTGGATTCTCACAAGGAGATTGATGGTGAAAGCAAGTATGAGGAGCTTACACAAGAGGTTCACCAAGCTGCTTCAGCCACTCAACAAGAGGACACCCAACAAGATGATTGGAGTGAGCTCAAAGCACCAAAAGTGGAGCAAAAACCTCTTCCCCATGGTGTAAGGTACGCATTTCTAGGCCCTAATGAGTCATATCCTCTTATTGTGGGTAGTGAACTTACTGAACTTGAGCTTTCTCAACTTTTAAATGCACTTAAAAAGTTTAGAAAAGCAATTGGATACTCACTAGATGATATTAAGGGGATATCACCTTCTTTGTGCATGCATAGGATACATCTAGAGGATGAATCAATGACTTCTATAGAGCATCAAAGAAGGTTAAATCCTAACCTGAAGGATGTTGTAAAGAAGGAGATTCTTAAACTCTTAGATGCTGGTGTTATCTACCCTATTTCAGATTCTAAATGGGTATCTCCTGTGCATGTTGTCCCAAAGAAAGGTGGTATCACTGTGGTTAAAAATGACAAGGATGAATTGATACCAACTAGAACCATAACTGGCCATAGGATGTGTATTGATTATAGAAAACTCAACTCTGCATCTAGAAAGGATCCTTTTCCATTGCCATTTATTGATCAATTGCTTGAGAGAATTGCAAACCATCCTTTCTATTGCTTTCTTGATGGGTATTCAGGGTTCTTCCAGATCCCCATACATCCCAATGATCAAGAGAAGACAACATTCACATGCCCCTATGGCACCTTTGCTTATCGAAGGATGCCATTTGGGTTATGTAATGCTCCAGCAACCTTTCAAAGGTGCATGATGTCTATCTTCTCGGATCTAATTGAGGATATAGTGGAGGTATTCATGGATGATTTCTCTGTCTACGGATCTTCGTTTTCTGCTTGTTTGTCCAACTTCTGCAGGGTCCTATGGAGATGTGAGGACACCAACCTTGTGCTGAATTGGGAGAAGTGTCACTTCATGGTCAAAGAGGGGATTGTGCTTGGACATAAAATTTCAGAAAAGGGCATTGAAGTGGACAAGGCTAAGATTGAAGTGATGGTTAGCTTGCCTCCACCAAAGACAGTGAAAGACATCAGGAGCTTTCTTGGCCATGCTGGGTTCTATAGAAGATTAAATCAAGGACTTCTCAAATATTGCTAGACCAATGACCAAGTTGTTGTGCAAGGAGACCACTTTCAGCTTTGATGAAGAGTGTCTTGAAGCCTTCAAGAAGATAAAGGGTGAACTTGTTAGTGCTCCCATTGTCCAGCCACCTGATTGGGACCTCCCCTTTGAGATAATGTGTGATGCTAGTGACTTTGCTGTTGGGGCTGTCTTGGGGCAGAAGAAGGATGGCAAGACTCATGTGATTTATTATGCGAGCCAAACCCTGAATGATGCACAGATGAAGTACGCCACAACTGAGAAAGAGATGCTGGCCATTGTCTTCGCCTTTGAGAAATTCAGAATTTACCTGGTGGGTTCCAAGGTCATTGTGTATACTGACCATGCAGCCTTGAGACATCTTCTAGCAAAGAAGGATGCCAAGCCAAGACTACTAAGGTGGATCATTTTGCTTCAAGAGTTTGACTTATAGATTAGAGACAAGCCAGGGATTGAGAATGGAGTTGCTGATCACTTGTCCAAGATGAGGATTGAAGGTGGAATCCCTATTGATGAGGGACTTAGACAGGGGCATGTCATGGCTATCATGTCAGTGGTGGCAGTTATTGAAACTGGAAATAAGATTGAAGAGGTTAAGGCAGCTGAAGAGAAGGGACCTTGGTATGCTGATTTGGTTAACTACTTAGCCACTGGGAAGGAGCCATTGGGTCTTGCGGGGTATGAGAAGAAGAAGTTCTACAAAGATTTGAAGAGATACTATTGAGATGAACCATACCTCTACACTCTTTGCAAGGATCAGATCTATAGAAGAGTGGTGGCTGATGAAGAAGTTGAAGGAATCCTTACACATTGCCATGGATCTTCCTATGGAGGCCATTTTGCTACCTTCAAGACTGTCTCAAAGGTGTTACAAGCTGGATTTTGGTGGCCACACATGTTCAGGGACACACAAGACTTCATCTCAAGATGTGACTCTTGCCAAAGGAGAGGGAACATTACTAAGAGGAATGAGATGCCTCAAAACCATATCCTTGAAGTGGAAGTGTTTGATGTTTGGGGGATAGACTTTATGGGACCCTTCCCTTCTTCTTATGGCAACAAGTACATCTTGGTGGCTGTAGACTATGTGTCAAAGTGGGTAGAAGCCATAGCAAGTCCCACAAATGATTCAAGAGTGGTGATCAAAATGTTCAAGAGCAATATCTTCCCAAGATTTGGAGTACCAAGAGTAGTCATAAGTGATGGAGGTTCACATTTCATCAACAAGCTATTTGAGGGTCTTCTCAAGAAGAAGGGAGTGAAACACAAGGTTGAAACACCTTATCACCCTCAAACAAGTGGTCAAGTGGAAGTTTCCAACAAGCAAATCAAGGGCATCTTGGAGAAGATTGTGGGAACTAAGAGGAAGGATTGGTCAGACAAGCTTGATGATGCTCTTTGGGCATATAGAACAGCCTTCAAGACTCCTCTAGGCACTACCCCTTTCAACCTTGTCTATGGGAAGTCTTGCCATTTACCAGTTGAGCTTGAATACAAAGCATTGTGGGCTGTGAAGCTTCTAAACTTTGACATCAAGAGTGCAAAGGAGAAGAGACTTCTTCAATTCAATGAACTGGATGAGATAAGGATGGATGCCTTTGAGAACTCAAGGATTTACAAGGAAAAGACTAAAGCCTTTCATGACAGGCACATCCTCAAGAGAGAGTTCAAGGCTGGAGATCAAGTTCTTCTCTATAACTCTAGACTGAAGATATTTCCAGGGAAGCTCTCAAAGTGGTCTGGTCCATTTGTGGTTAAGGAAGTGAGGCCTTATGGAGCCATTGTGCTTTGGAACAAGCAAGGTGGAGACTTCACAGTGAATGGCCAGAGACTCAAGCAATACATGGCCACTATATCAAAGGAGGATGGGACATCAACCCCACTCTCTGATGCTCCCCTTGCCTAACCTCAAAGGAGGCAAAGTCAAGCTAGTGACTTTAAACAAGCTCACTTGGGAGGAAGTCCTATGGTTATCCTTGTAAATATTGCTTTAGGATTTCTTTTCAAAGTCCCTTGGAAGTTGTTGGGGCCAGAGGAAGGTGGTGGCTTGGAGGTTGAATAAAAAAAAAAAGGGGGGGGGTTTGAGGTTTGGACCGGGTAGGATGGACCGGGGTGACCTACCCGGTCCGATTGCTCATTGGAATGGACCGGGTGCATCCGTCATGGATGGGGAACCCGGTCGTGAAGCTTCATTGGAACGGACCTGGATGACCTGTCCGGGGAAGCACACCCGGTCAGGAAGCCAAGAAGATGGACCGGGATGGCCTGTCCGGGGAAGCACACCCGGTCGGGAACATCCAGCCACAAGATCCGCGCACCAGACCCACGGAGCTCCATGACCCGCGCCTGACCCGGCCGCAACCCAGGTGAGTTTTCTTCCCCTAAACCTGACCCAAACCCATCCATCCTGACCCAGACCCGACCCAGACCCGCCCAAACCACTCCTAAAGCCCTAATTCACCCTCTCTCTCCTCATTTCATCTTCTTCCTCACATCAAAATCCTCTCTAACCTCCAAGAACCAAAAACACCATAACTCTCTCCAAACTCAACCAAATCACCCAATTCTTTTTCCTAAATCAAAGTCTTTCAACCTTTAGTCTACTTCCCTGAATCTTTTCTTCATTTCCCTTCATCCATAGCAAGGTATGAGTTCTTTAAGTTCAAATTCGTAACTCTCATGAACCCTAAAAATTTGATCTTGAAATTTGAGCTCTTTCTTGCTAGATTCTTGTAAAATAGACTAGGGAAAGCTTATATATCATGCTGGCTAGTTGATTTCATGGTGGAATTGAGATTAATTTGAACTTTGAGAAATTAGGGTTCATGAGATTTGGGGGTTTTTCATAAAGTGCTTGTTTTAGGTTGATTTTGGGGTAGATTGGATGCTAGGTTGCTGGAGAACTTCAATTTAGGCTGATTTCAAGCTTGATAGTGTTTGATTGAGGGGTTTTGCTTCTTGGAGATTCTCATTGTCCATTAAAAATAATAATAATAATAATAATAATAATAATTTGAGCATGAGAATTGCAATCTTATGCTTTTGATCTTGTCTCTCTTCTTGAGAAGTGTTTCCTTCTCAAGCTCATTCTTTTCCAAGGTTTAAATTTCAGGTACCAATGGGGCGAAAGAATGAAGCTGAGATAGAAGTTGAGAAGCAAGAGCTTGAAGCAAGAGCTTGAAGCAAGACACACTGTTCAGTTTGGGAAAATTTTGGGTTCACAGCCTGGTTCAGAAGAGGAGCGTCGACAGCAAGCTTTGGCAATGCTAAGGAAGAAAGCACAAGCCAAGAGAGATGGGAAGAGAGCTGTTGTTGATAGTAGTGTGGCTGATGTTGCTCACAAGCAAGCCATGAGGGATGGAAAGAGAATAGCTGTGGAGGACAGTGTGACAGATGGTGCTAACAAGCAGGCTCCTCCCAAGAGAGATAAGGCACCAAGAAACACTAGTGTGGGAGCTCTTGTTCTGGAGAAAACCAACAACAAAGGTGATCATGCACTTGCTCCCACTATGAGGGCTATGACTCCACCTAAGAGAGCACCAGATCCTGTGCAAGAGAATGTAGAAAAACTTACTCAGCACACCATGGAAGAGAAGTTGGCAAGGGCTAGAGCAAAGAAGAAGGGCAAGAAGCCAATAGTTGAAGAGAGTGAAGGTGAAGAGGCTGAGATGTCTTCTGATCATGAGCATGCTGACCCTAAATCGAAGTATGACAAGAGGGACAGGTCCAAGACACCTACTGAGGATGAGCTGGTAGATCTCTTGAGGAATGGCATTGTTTGGCTTCCTACCAGATTTGTTGATAAGATGATCTTGCAAGAGATGTACTTTGATGATGATGTTAAAACCATGCTTGAGCACATGAAGGTGGGAAGTCTCTACACAGTAGCTTATCCTACTCACAAAGAAGTCTCTTGCCAATTCTTGGTTTAATTGGAAGAAACCTTTCACACTTCAAAGCATGCACAGCAAGGATGGGAGGAGATCAAATTCAAGATTGAGGGCGAGGTGTACTCCATGTCTTTCACAGAGATTGGTGAAGTTCTTGGCCTTGAGGATCAGAAAAACCCTTCACTTCCCAAACTCAAGACAGCCCCTAAGGAGAAGACCATTGCTGAATCAATGTGGACCTTGTTAACAGGACAAGGGAGAGAAGGCAACAAGAAAGAGAAGACCGGCTCTATTAGACATCCCACTGTGCGTTATCTCCATAGGCTGCTTAACCACACCCTTTTCCAAAAGAAAGAGATATGGAATGTTGCTGGAGAAGAGCTGAGATTCCTTCACCAAACCGCACGACACTTTGCCTCCTTTCCTCAGCTCCCTGCTGTCCCGGATGACTTCTACTCAAATTTTGGTATGGTTGGCTTCCTTGTTCAGCTCTTAATGCACTACAAGAGTTGGGCTTGGACCAACCGTGACTCAGGTCCTCAGATTGGTATTGGTGGATGGATAACTCCATTATTGACTTACCAGGGAATTGATTTGGGTGATGATGAAGTAGGTCCTACTTTCTTGGATGGATCTTACCTAAAGAAGGCTCAGTTCCTAAGTGGAAGGTTTAATGGGAGATGTGTCTATTCCTATTCGAGAGGTGGCAAAAGGGCTGAGCTGTTGCTTCCTAACTCTGCGCTCACCTCATTGGACACTTCAGGAGACATCAGCTTTGACATCAGTGAGGAGCACCTCCTTAGGAGTCATGGAGCCCTTGGCCCTATGGCCCTTCCCAAAGGTGGGAAGGCAGCAAGAAAAGTGTCTGCTTATGATCAGGAACACACCAGAAGAGCCACTGCACATCTCTTTGGTCCTCCTCGTTACAAGTTCGAGCAATGCACCGGTGTTTTGCCTCTTGGGCCCATTCGCCAAGCTCATTGTGGGAACCGAAATTCACACCGTCAATTTCCGATAAATAAGATTGCGGAGGAAAGCCAAGTAAACCCGACTTTCCTTGAAGGTCCGGATTCTCTGCGTTGCCACACGAAATCGGGAAAGTTCAATAGATAAAAATAAGATGTGGAAATATTTGCCCGAAGGCGTTTTATTAGATAAGAGAAACGAGTACAAGGATTCTCCGAAAGACAAAGAGATTTGCGATTTAAAGAAAAAGATAGAGTTGCAGGCAGCCAAACGTCCTAAGCCTTGCTCCGCTAGTCTAACCACCTAAACCCTAGTTCTTCTAAGCTAGCAGGATGCTCTATGTCTAATTCTCGGATTTTCAGGATGCCCTTCTCCTCTGCTCTTGCTCTCCTTATATACCCACTCCTAGGTCGGTTTGCCTTAGGATGATGGGCCTCGCCTTTGGGCCCAACCTTATCTCTTCAGGAAATGTTCCATTTTCGTCGGTCTTCGTAATCATCCTCGAGTTTTCCGCTATCTTTCGGTGACTTGATGTTTATCCGATGTTTCGGGAAATTGGATAAACCGTCATAGCTTGATTGGGCCTGAATTCTGAAAAATCGTAAGTAAGTCTGTGGACTTGTCTTAAGTCGTTAAACGTTTTATACGATTTCTCGGAAAGATGATCTTTCTCGGAGAATAAACCGTATAGCTTAAAGGGTCGATGTTCAAGTTAACCGATCTTTGTTTTATACGATATCTTCTACGAGAAATCCAATCCCTCTAGTTTATATCCTAAAACATCGAGGACGATTCCAACCGAATCGAAAGATGTTTATTCCGTAGCCTTGATTGTCCCAAACTCACGATGATTGATCCAAACAAGTCAAGATGGGATCAGACCGAACACGATGGGACCGAGACCAGGACGAGGGCCGTTGACCGTCGCCAGTCCGGGGTGCCGCCGGCGCCAGGCCGGCCCGCGTGACGGGTGCCGCCGGCGCCAGGCCGGGGTGCCGCCGGCGCCAGGCCAGCCCGTGCGACGGGTGCCGCCGGCGCCAGGCCGGGTGCCGCCGGCGCCAGGCCGGCCCGCGTCACGGGTGCCGCCGGCGCTAGGCCAGCCCGCGTGACGGATGCCGCCGGCGCCAGGCCAGCCCGTGCGACGGGTGCCGCCGGCGCCAGGCCGGCCCGCGTGACGGGTGCCGCCGGCGCCAGGCCAGGGGCCGCCGGCGCCAGGCCAGCCTGTGCGACGGGTGCCGCCGGCGCCAGGCCGGGTGCCGCCGGCGCCAGGCCGGCCCGCGTCACGGGTGCCGCCGGCGCCAGGCCGGCCCGCGTCACGGGTGCCGCCGGCGCCAGGTCGGGTGCCGCCGGCGCCAGGCCAGCCCACGTGATGGGTGCCGCCGGCGCCAGGTCGGGTGCCGCCGGCGCTAGGCCGGCCCGCGTCACGGGTGCCGCCGGCGCCAGGCCGGCCCGCGTCACGGGTGCCGTCGGCGCCAGGTCGGGTGCCGCCGGTCGTCAGGCCATCTCGCCGTCCGTGGGTTTTTCCGTTGTTTGATCTCTTTCCCCGTTAGTCGCTCGTGCGGGAATTCTTCGAGTTTGGAAGGATCTTTAGCCGTAGATTTCGAGATAATCGTTTTTGACCCCAACAGTTAGCCCCCCAGCTCGTAAGATCGGAGACGATTTTGCGGGCGAGTGTTTTGAATTTTTTGAAAATCGAAATTTTTGGCTAAAGATTTTTCCGCAGGAAACCTGTGTCTTCACCTCCCTTTTTCTTATAAATATCCGTTCTTATTCCTCACATCTTTTCAAATTCTCTCTTCTCCTCACATCTTTTCAAATTCTCTCTTCTTCTCTCTTAAGAAAGAAAATGTCTTCATCCCAAGTTGAAAAGAATGATTCTGATGTTGAGATGGGTGAGGCCGGCCAAGCTCCGTCGGTTCCGGTCAGCCAAGCTCCGGCCGTTCAGGCCGTTCAGGAGGCTACTCCGTCCCTCATTGATGGGTTTGATTCTTTCAAGGCTAAGCTGTCCAGGCGTAGTGCTGCAAAAGGCTCAAAGCGGGCGAGGACTGAGATGTCCGATGTTCCTTCCGCGGCTCCAACTCCTTTGCCTGCTCCTTCGGTTCCCAGCCCCGAAGTCCCATCCGATGCCCTCCCGTCTACAGAAGGGGTTATTGTTCCTGAACAGACTCTTGATGTTCAGGTCCATCCATCGGGTTCTTCGACTGCTCCGATCGTGATCTCCGGAAGAGAGGACGCGATAGAATCTGCACCTCTTCCCCCGGCGAAGAGGGAACTTGTCTTGGGACTGCCAGCGGCTGGTGCCGCGCCGTTGCCCGAGGGAAGGGCAAGGGTTGGCGCGGCGTCCGGAGCGAAAAAGAAGCGGGGTGCGAAGAGCGAGGAAAGCGAACTTTCAGAGCCGTTGGCGCGTCATCGTTCCAAGGTTCGATTTTAATTTGTCTGCAATTCTTGCACTGTTTTGTTTTTACGATGATACTTACTCCTTCGTTTTTGCGGGCAGTTTGTGTCGCTGATTGACGGAATGCTTGGCGAGTGCGGGTCGGAAGTCATTCGTCTATCGAAGGAGCTGGAGTCGTCGCAGGAAGCGCTGAAGCGTACTAAGGCTGCATTGCAGACTGTCGAGGACACCCATGCTGCCCAGACGTCCCAGCTTGAGGTTCGTATCAGCGATCTTGAGCGCGACCTTGGGAAGACCGCGAGTTCGTTACTCAAGGTGAAGAAAGAGAAGAGGAGTAAATCCTCGGAAGTCCGCCGTCTTCAGGAGAAGGTTCAGGCTCACGAGGAGATGAACGCCCGTAGATCCTCGGAGGTTGCCGATGCCAGTGACGACTTCTTTGGTCGTCTGACGAGGATGGCCATCCTGTTTGAGTCCTTGATAGCCATCCGCAAGAGGGACTTGGCTTTATCGGGGATCGAAGGGAGTTTGAATGAGCTCGAGTTGCTTCGAGGTAACGAGGCCCCGTCTTTGGATTTGGAGGAAGCCAGATTATCGTCCTGTAAAGGAGAGTGGGCGGCCACCGAGGGAGATTTTGATTCAATCTTTGCCGGCCTGCAAGCCGAATGCACCCTTGCTCCGACCTCCGAAGACTCAGAAGATCAGGAGCGCACGGGAGAGGATCGCGAGGTTGGCGCGGACGAGGCGGGTAATGGCGAAGCGACTGAGGGAGGCTACGGCGAGGCTATCCCTGTCGCGAGTGAGGATGAAGATGACGCTCCTGGGAGCGTCTAGGTTTATCAATCCCTTCTGGGATTTTGTTTTTTTTTATATGTTTCGGCCGTTAAGAGGCCATGATGTATTTGCCGGGACTGGCCGTTGGTGGCTTCGAATCCCTGCCCCTCTTTTGGGGTTTTGTTTGAATTTCGGCAGTCTCAATCTATGAAACGTTTTCGATTATTTATGAACTTCAGTTTTTTCGAAGTATGAGAAAGAGGGTGTGAGTTGTCGTCTCATTCCTAGTTCCCTGATGATCACCGTACCCATTGTCTGCGTAAAGCGAGATTTTCCGCGGTTTACCGATGTACGCGAAAAACTCGTGAAACGAATAGGCTTAAGTGAAGAGACAAGTTTTTGGATCTCGTATACCATACTATGTCTGTGAGATGTCAAGATCCAGCGTGGCTGGGTTTAGGGCAAGACCTAGGTTTACTCTCAGACTGAGGCTTTGCGATGACAAATCGGCTTTCGTTTTGCCTGTTTGCGATTTTAACCAGACTCGTACCGTTTAAAATCCGCGAATTGCTGTCGGCTTATATGATTTGTTTGGGCTTGAGTCGAGCTACTTCCTTTACGAAGAGCTAGACCAAAATTTTGGATTTCTTGTATAGCGCGCTATGTTTATCCTTGTCGGATGTAAGAGAGCCTACCCCTTGAAGGGCGGCTATTTGTCTGTTTAGGACGTTAGAGTTCGTTTGTTGTGATCAGCAACAACGAAATGATACCGTTTTGAGGTGCGTTTGTATGTTCAGAGACGAAGATTTCGTCTGCATTGTTTTGCGGAAAAGAATGTCCTTCAAGCGTTAGCGACGTCTCGCAGTGCTGAAGGTTGATTTTTCCTTATGCCGCATCTCGTGTTGAAACGCTTGCGGGCATTGGGGATGTCTTTTACGAATGTTCGCAGCCAGAAAACTGTTGTTTCCGTTTCGGACGCGGGACCAAGGGGTCGCGTAAGTTTGACCCAGGGAGAAGCGTCTACATTCACAGTGCTTCGTGAAGTGTTGGCCATCCGGGATTTGTTTTTGGATATGATAATTTCTTAGTGGATACTAGATCCGTTGTTGTGGCCGTTTCGGCCGATTTTGAAAAAGTCGTGAAAAAGTTTCGAAAATTTTAGAGTCTTCAAAATTTGTGGGAGTATACGAGTATACGTACCCACTCCCCCCCCTTTTTTTAAATTGGGGGGATAGCTGAATCCGCCGGTTGGCGAGTTGCCTACGTACCCTTGTCTAGGGATCAAGCCATCTCGTAGTTCTTTTGTACCACGTTTTATCGTTTAGTGGTAGTATTTTTTGAGGTGCATCGCATTCCAAGTTCTCGGGATTTTGACGTCTTGCATGTTTGCGATTTGGTATGAACCTGGTCGGACTACTTTTATGACTTTGTACGGTCCTTTCCAGTTTGCTCCCAATTTTCCTGCGTTTTGTTCGGCAGTGTTTTGGAAGACTTTGCGTAAGACTAAATTGCCTTCTTTGAACCTGCGATGTCGTACGTTTGAGTTGTAGTATCTTGCGGCCGCGTGCTGGTAATTCTGGATTCGAATAAGTGCCCGGTCGCGGCGTTCATTGATGAGATCGAGATTGTCCAGCATCATAGCGTCGTTTAAATCCTCTCTTTCGGGGAGGAATCTTCTCCGTACTCCGGGGAATTCTACTTCCGCGGGGATCATACATTCCGTTCCGTAAACGAGGGCGAATGGAGTTTCACCCGTAGCCCGTCTTGGGGTTGTACGATGCGACCAAAGAACTCCTTCGAGCTCCTCTGCCCATCACCCCTTTTTGGCGTCTAGGTGTTTCTTGAGTCCGTCAAGGACGGTTTTGTTGATGGTTTCTGCCTGTCCGTTGCATTGCGGATATCTGGGAGTTGACTTTGTTAGTCGTATTTTCCATTTTTCGCAGAATGCTTCGAATCGAGCAGAGATAAATTGAGATCCATTGTCTGTTACGATTTCGTACGGGACCCCATGTCTAGTTATGATATGTTTCCAGACGAAGTTCTCGACTTGTGTGTCTTTGATACTTGCGTAGGATTCTGCATCTACCAATTTGGAAAAGAAATCCGTAAGGACTAGGAGGAAGCGCTTTTGTTTTGATGGGTGCATAGGTCCGACGATGTCCATGGACCATCGCATGAAAGGATAGGGGGACGAGATTGAGGAGAGGATCTTCGCGGGTTGATGGATCGTTGGAGCATGCCTTTGGCATTTCTCGCACTTCCGGGCGAACTTCTCGCAGTCTTTTACCATGGTCGGCCAATAATAACCGTGGCGTTTGATTTTGACCGCGAGAGATCTTCTGCCAGAATGATTTCCGCATGATCCAGAATGGACCTCCTCCATGATTTTTCTCGCCCTTTCCCCTTCTGCGCATGTCATGAGAGGACCAGAGAAACACCACTTATAAATTTCTCCCTCTATCGTGACGTACCGTGCCGCTTGGGTTTTCACTTTACGAGCCGCCCATTTTTCGGCGGGTAAGGTTCCATTCACGATATAGGCTCGGATTGGTTCTATCCAAGGGCTGTCGCAGCCATACTCGATTGGGTTCACATTCGCTTCCGGTTGATCCTCGACTTCTTCCACATTTTCAATCTCGTCCCGGATTAGATTGACGACCACTGGTGGTCCGATGCTTGGATGTTCGATGAATTCGACTGGGATTACTCTTTGGAGCCCTGGATCTGAGCTCGAGGCGAGGGCAGCCAAGGCGTCGGCCTGGGCGTTTTCCGAGCAAGGAATTCTGGTGAGCCAGTTCTTGGACGAGTTTTAGATATGCGTCCATCCTTTCGTCTCTTGCCTCATATTCTCCGCTGTATTGATTGGCGACTAACTGAGAATCGCAGTAAGCGTGAATATTACGGATTTTTAACCCATGGGCCAGCCGCAAGCCTGCGATGAGTGCTTCGTATTCTGCCTCATTGTTTGAAGCATGAAAAGCCAATCGGAAAGACTGTTCTAGGATTTCCCCGTTAGGAGAGGTGAGTCGTATTCCGATTCCGGATCCTTGTTTGGATGAAGATCCGTCGACGTGGAGAACCCAAGTTGAGTTTGGTTCCTCGTTAGTCATGCTTCTAGTGGGTAACTCTACCAAGAAATCCGCAAGTACTTGGGACTTTGCACATGTCCTTGGGCGATATTCGACGTCGTATTCACTCAGTTCGATTGCCCATTTTGCGAGCCTACCGGATTGACTCGGACTATGCAGGATTATCCGCAGCGGGAACGTGGTGAGAACCACTATAGTATGAGACTGGAAATATGGTCTTAGTTTTCTTGCCGAGGTTATGAAGGCGAATGCTAATTTTTCCATTAGCGGGTATCGAGTTTCCGCATCCAGTAACGTCTTGCTTACGTAAAAGATTGGCTTTTGTTCGCCGCGTTCTTCTCGTATCAAGACGCCACTGACTGCCGTTGCGGAAACTGCGATATAGAGGAAAAGAGGTTCACCTTCCACCGGTTCTGCGAGGACTGGTGGAGTGGCCAGGTAATGTTTCAACTGTTGGAAAGCTTTTTTCACATTTCTCGGACCATTCGAACTTCTTGTTTCCCTTCAATGTTTCGTAAAACGGTAGGCACTTATCCGTGGAGCGCGAGATGAAACGGTTTAAAGCCGCGACCCTTCCGGTTAGCCTCTGGACTTCTGGCTTGGTTCTCGGGGAGGTCATCTCTATCAGTGCGTCGATTTGTTTAGGGTTGGCCTCGATTCCGCGATACGTTACGAGGTATCCGAGGAATTCTCCCGATGCCACCGCGAATCTACATTTCGCCGGGTTGAGTTTCATGTTATGCTGGTTGAGTCGTGCAAAACATTCCTCTAGGTGGGCAATATGATCGTGTTCGTCAAGAGACTTTACGAGCATATCATCGATGTATACTTCCATAGTTTTTCCGAGTTGCTCGGCAAACATTTTGTTGACGAGTCGCTGATATGTTGCACTCGCGTTTTTAAGACCGAAAGGCATTACCTTGTAGCAATACGTTCCGCGGTCTGTGATAAATGCAGTTTTGTCGCGGTCGTCGGGATTCATCATGATCTGATTGTATCCGGAAAAAGCATCCATGAATGACAGAAGCTTGTTTCCCGCGGTTGCTTCGACCAGTCGGTCGATGTGTGGGAGCGGGAAGCAATCCTTTGGACAGGCTTTATTCAGATCCGTGAAATCGACACAGACTCGCCACTTGCCGTTCTTCTTTTTTACCACGACAGGGTTGGCAAGCCAGTCCGGATACCTGACTTCTGTTACCGACCCAACTTTGAGGAGTCTTTCGACTTCCTCGTTGACTGCGGTGGCACGCTCAGGTCCCAGCTTTCGTCTCTTTTGCTTTACGAGTTTGTGAGTCGGGTCGATGTTAAGTTCATGACATATTACGTTAATGTCAATTCCGGGCATGTCCTCCGCAGTCCAAGCGAACGTACTGAGGTTCTTTTTGAGGCATGCGATGAGCTCTGCCTTTATCGGTTCGCGGAGGTTGGCTCCGATTTCGACGCACCGTTACGGGAAGGAATCGTCGAGGCAGATTGAGACCACCGGTTCGCAGGTTGGTTCACGCTTCCCTTCCAGGGCCTCAGCTCTTTGGGACTGCCAGGAATTTTCCGGCGAATCGTGAATCGTTTGCTTTTTCCGAGAGGTCTCGATTTCAGAATTTTTCTGTTTTAGTTTGGTAGCGAGGTAGATTTGTGCTGCTCCGTGACGACCATGTATTGTTTCGACCCCGAAAGGTGTCGGGAACTTGAGGCATAGGTGAAATGTCGATGGGATCGCTCTCATGGAGTTTAACCAGGGTGTTCCAACTATCGCGTTGTATGATGTTGGACCATCGATCACCAGGAATTCCACGTTTTTGGTGACGCTCCCGCCTCTGACTGAGAGTTCAGTCGAACCGAGGGTCATAACTTGCCCTGAGAGTCCGAATACTGGGCTGGGGTCATCTGTAAGGATGCTTAGATCGACGCCCATCCTCTCGAGGGTGCTTTTATAGATAATATTAGCCGAGCATCCGGTGTCGACTAATACCCTTGCTACGTCAATACCCTGGATCGTAAGTTCTATTACGAGGAGATTGTTGTGAGGTTTGGCTATACTAGCCGTTGCTCGATCCTCGAAAGATACGATGTTGCGGACTGACGAAGTAGCCATACTGAACTTCGATCGATTGGTGGTTTTTCGAGTTAGAGAATCCGTCCCCCCCTCCTTCTAGCGCCAAACTGTGGGAACCGAAATTCACACCGTCAATTTCCGATAAATAAGATTGCGGAGGAAAGCCAAGTAAACCCGACTTTCCTTGAAGGTCCGGATTCTCTGCGTTGCCACACGAAATCGGGAAAGTTCAATAGATAAAAATAAGATGTGGAAATATTTGCCCGAAGGCGTTTTATTAGATAAGAGAAACGAGTACAAGGATTCTCCGAAAGACAAAGAGATTTGCGATTTACAGAAAAAGATAGAGTTGCAGGCAGCCAAACGTCCTAAGCCTTGCTCCGCTAGTCTAACCACCTAAACCCTAGTTCTTCTAAGCTAGCAGGATGCTCTAAGTCTAATTCTCGGATTTTCAGGATGCCCTTCTCCTCTGCTCTTTCTCTCCTTATATACCCACTCCTAGGTCGGTTTGCCTTAGGATGATGGGCCTCGCCTTTGGGCCCAAGCTTATCTCTTCAGGAAATGTTCCATTTTCGTCGGTTTTCGTAATCATCCTCGAGTTTTCCGCTATCTTTCGGTGACTGTATGTTTATCCGATGTTTCGGGAAATCGGATAAACCGCCATAGCTTGATTGGGCCTGAATTCTGAAAAATCGTAAGTAAGTCTGTGGACTTGTCTTAAGTCGTTAAAGGTTTTATACGATTTCTCGGAAAGATGATCTTTCTCGGAGAATAAACCGTATAGCTTAAAGGGTCGATGTTCAAGTTAACCGATCTTTGTTTTATACGATATCTTCTACGAGAAATCCAATCCCTCTAGTTTCTATCGTAAAACATCGAGGACGATTCCAACCGAATCGAAAGATGTTTATTCCGTAGCCTTGATTGTCCCAAACTCACGATGATTGATCCAAACAAGTCAAGATGGGATCAGACCGAACACGATGGGACCGAGACCAGGACGAGGGCCGTTGACCGTTGCCAGTCCGGGGTGCCGCCGGCGCCAGGCCGGCCCGCGTGACGGGTGCCGCCGGCGCCAGGCCGGGGTGCCGCCGGCGCCAGGCCGGGGTGCCGCCGGCGCCTGGCCAGCCCGTGCAACGGGTGCCGCCGGCGCCAGGCCGGCCCGCGTCACGGGTGCAGCCGGCGCCAGGCCAGCCCTCGTGACGGGTGCCGCCGGTGCCAGGCCGGGTGCCGCCGGCGCGAGGCCAGCCCGTGCGATGGGTGCCGCCGGCGCCAGGCCGGCCCGCGTGACGGGTGCCGCCGGCGCCAGGCCGTGTGCCGCTGGCGCCAGGCCGGGTGCCGCTGGCGCCAGGCCAGCCCGTGCGACGGGTGCCGCCGGCGCCAGGCCGGGTGCCGCCGGCGCCAGGCCGGCCCGCGTCACGGGTGCCGCCGGCGCCAGGTCGGTGCCGCCGGCGCCAGGCCAGCCCGCGTGATGGGTGCCGCCGGCGCCAGGTCGGGTGCCGCCGGTCGTCAGGCCATCTCGCCGTCCGTGGGTTTTTCCGTTGTTTGATCTCTTTCCCCGTTAGTCGCTCGTGCGGGAATTCTTCGAGTTTGGAAGGATCTTTACTCGTAGATTTCGAGATAACCGTTTTTGACCCCAACACTCATGACCAGAGTAGCACTCTCCAGAGGTGGAAGAGAGCTCAAGATAGGACTATTTTCAAGCTCACCAACCAGTGCAAAGAATTGAAAAGAACTGTGAAGAGGCAAGCTGAAGCTTCAGCTAGGTTTTTGAGGAAAGTAGATGATGTTCAGGCTAGGGAGCTGTAGCTTTCTGTAAGGCTGAGGACTTTGATCTTGATGCTTTCAATGCACCGCCTCCTCAGCCACTTTATGACCCCTCTGCACCACAAACCAAGAAGCAAGCTCTCCGCCGCTTGAGGAACCCATACATCGCCCCATCCGAGTCCGGAAACCTGTCACCTTCTCTAGCCACCACTGCTGATGAAGATGATTCTGAGGGTGAGGCATCAGCCTCATCCCACGCTCCATAGAGGTACTCCAACCCCTTATCATTGTATATACCATTTCTCATTACATTTATCTTTCCTCTTTTGGGTCCTTCTCTACATTTAACAAACACAGAGACTGTGTGAATTAAGTGTGGGGGAGGTGTCAAGTTGCTGATAGTTTTGTGTTTTATGTCATATGCATGCATTTGTAGATAGTTATTGCATAGAAAAACCAAAAAAAAAATTGAAAAATTTGAAAAGCACAAAAAGAATCATGTAGTTGCATTAGGATTGAGTCTAGATCATTCACTTGCATAAAAAAAATCATCATATAGGTTGCATCATGCATAAGGGGACAAGGATGATAGTTGCCTTGTAAAGATGCTCATGCTAAGTTCTTAAAGTGATAACCTTTATAATCATAGTAAGTAGCTTGAGCAATCTTAGGATAGCTTGTAAACTTCGAGCCTTGAAAACTCTTCCTAAAGCTCATTTGATTGATTGATGCTCTCTCTTTGAAGTTTGCTCCTGTCATATTTAGACTCTAAGTCTCTTTCCCATGGTCCCTTGTGTACTGAGTCATGGATAGAACACTTGAGTTGTCTCTCCCATTCTATGACTATCTTTTTGACAAACTCAAGTGGTACTCCACTCCCTTAAACCCTTTCCTCCTTTCAAGCTTTCATTGTTTGTTGAGTGAGGCCTTATTTGGAAAGCTTTACATGTGCATAATGTTGAGAGTATTGGGAACGACAATGCTTGGTCTCCATTTTAGCTAGATTAGACACTCATATTGTCTAGCTTCTAGGATGGGGGTGAGTGTTGTATGGTGTGACCTTGGGAGTGTGAAATGTTTATGAAAGAAATGGTAGACTCATGGGACTCTAAAGTTATAAGTGATTAAGTCTAGAAGGGATAAGAGAAATGAAAAATTGTAAGCTCTAAATTAATAAGAAAGTCTTGGCCCCCATATATAAAAAAAAGAAAAAAAATAGAGAAAAAGAATAATGAAAAGGGGGCTAGCAATGTTTAGAAAGAGCTGATAAGAATTTAAAATGTGAAAAAATCTCTTGTAGACTTCAATAAGAAAGAGTTCTAAGTGAGAAAGTATATTTAAGTATTTTGGGAGAATCTTTGGGTGAGAGATGTGAGTGGTATTTTGACATTGGGAATGAGGATGTAACTTATGTATTTAGGGATAGGGTAGAACAATGGAGATTGAGCATTGTATGCATGACTTGATCCCTTTCTTAGATATATTATGTGCAATGTCAAAGCTACTTTGTTTTGAGAGTAAACCACCTTTAAAGATCTTTCTTAAACCCCTTGATTCACTTTGCATCAAAGCCTTTTTAACCAAACCAAATGGCTTGGACCATTTGACCATTTGCAAGAGATCTTTTGAGTTTTCTTAATGATTGTTAGAGAGTAAATGGATTTGTGGTTTGTGGATTCTTGATGAATGAGTGTAGGGATCAAAAGAGTTGAGATAGGCCTTGAGAAGTTAGAGTTGGATAAAGTATTTGCTCTAGCTAGTTGGTATGATTATACAATGTTATCAAGTTGAGAACTAATAAGAGCATTCTTTTGGTTATGAGTCCCCTCCTTCAAACCTCTCCTCCTTAGTCCTTGCTAGTTTATTTGTGGACAAGTAAAAGACTAGTGTGGGGGAGTTGATGTCTTGCATATTTTCATTTATTTAGCCATCTTTATATTGCATTCTTTGTCTTGTAGGCTAAGTTTTAGGCATTTTTAGGATCATTTTGCATTCATTTGTCCTTATAAGGTGTTGGAGTATGCTTTGGTGTGATTTGGGGTGTTTGGAAGCCTTATCACCCAAGAAGAAGTGAAGATTCAAGTTTGGCCATGAAAAGAGAAGTGAAATCATTAGATGGAGAGATGGACTGGGGAGACCAGACCGGGTACACATACCCGGTCGGCTGGAGATCGATCAAGACGCGTCTGACCGGGGAGGACGGACCGGCTAGACATGCCCGGTCGGGAAGCACACGAGTAGGACGCAGTCCGGACGGCCGGGGACAATGGACCGGTGTGATGAACCCGGTTGGGAAGAAGCTGATCAAGACGCATCCGGACGACCGGGATGGATGGACCGGTGTGACGAACCCGGTCGGGAGAAGCACACGAGCAGGACGTCCGGACGACCGGGAAGGATGGACCGGGATGCTGAACCCGGACGGGCTGGACCGCGACAAGAACAAGGGCAGACCGGCTTGTCATGACCGGGTTAGGCCATGTGGCTTACCCCTGACCGAAAACTCAAGCCTTCTTCCTATTGGCTGAGGCTAATTAGACTCCAAGGACTTTTTAGTAATTTATAATAATGTCCCTAGGTTTTCTAAACCTAGTATAAATACTCTTGTTATCCCTAATATGGGACTTATGTTATTTTCTCTTTAAGAACACAAACCTTTGAGTAAAACTTTAGATTTGAATCATAATCTCATCTCATCTTTGTGTTCTTGATTGTTTGATTTCATCTCTTTTCTTTCTCTACATGTTTAAGCTTGAATCTCTTATGGGTTTAAGAGTAAGCATGTGGATTAGTGAGTAGATCCATTTAAGATTCATGGGTTAGGGTGATTGAGAGTGATTAAGTGTAGATCCAAGGTGCCTAGTTTTAGATCTATCCTTTCCTTGCATGATTTGGTGTTCTTAATGCTATATTTGAGTTGGCCTCTCAAACATAGAGCCATAGGCATTTCATGCCTAGAAGGGGTTCTATGAAATGCCTGAACCAACTCATCTATGCTTTTAGTTTGCTTTACCTAAGGGATTAGTTGTTAAAGAAGCTAGGATTGCTATTAGACTCATTCTTAATGTTTGCTTTGATCATTACATACAAAGGGATTTGATGTATTTGGGTGATTATTGCAAAAGAGCATTCATCTAGGGATAGAGTTTGTTCAAGCATAGTGTCTAGGCATAAGGAATTAGATTGATTGAAAAGTTGGCATCTTGGATTGAACCTTAATCATTTAAGATCAAGTCCCTATACCCATGGGTCTCATCTCCTCATAAAAAAAAGAAAGTTTTATATTTCATTGCATTTTAGATATTGTTCTAGTTTAATAATCATCTCCCTTAATGATTGCATTTTAGATTAAGCATAGGCTTGCATTCCCTTTGCTTTGTGATCAGTTAGAACTGGTTCGACAATCTTATATACTACATCATTTGATTAGGACACCTTGAAAAGTCCTTTCATCACACATCTCTTATCAAGACTGTATTATGTTGTTCCCAAAGCTCTCTAGATCTCGTCTACTAGCTGATCAACATCCGCTTTTGTGTAGGTAGTTGGCTCAAACTCGGTTATGTTCGATGGTGGGTGCCGACTGTAGATCCATGGTTGGATGTTACTGTCGATCAATGCTGATGTTGTGGCTTCGGTCACGCAATGTGTCTGCATCGTGGCTATGTATTTCTTCATCTCCTCCATGCATGTAGTTAACCAACTGATGCTGTCATTCAATGGGTAAAAGACACAATCAAGCTTCATCTTGAAATCATCTTTTATACCTTCCTGAGCTCCATTGATTCCGTGTATCATGCATCAATCTCATCTTTGCTGTAGGTATCTTGTGCTGGCTTGATCTGTTTGAATAACTCTGCGTCTTCTGGAAGGCATATGTAAGTGCATTCAAGTGTTGAAGCTCTCTCCAGAATCGCTCTGATGTCCTCTTTTGACACATGAATGGCTCTACCATCTGGAGCTCGTGCATATCCATACTCGTCTCTGAATACACCAAACTCATCTTTCTTTTCTCAAAGAAATCTCCTCTGGCCATTTTGGATAGGATCATAGTGGACGGTAGAGTCAATGAGTGTGAGGCATAGTTGGTTGGTCTGCATGTTGCAAACTTCTCCCATATTAGCCAAAAAGACTGTTCCAAGTAGTAGCGAGAAATTCCAGTTCAGCTTAATGTCTAGAACATTGAAGTCTACAAGAACTAGTGCATTACCAATCTGCACCTCAAGATCTCTGATAATTTCTCCTGAGTTCCTTTGAGAAAAGTCCACAAAAGTGAATGAATCCTCTGAAGGTTCTATCTTCAAACCCAGATGGTCTGCCATCACCTTAGGCAGAATTCTGACTGAAGCACCTGTGTCATAGAGCACGCATGGGAATTCAATGCCTTTTATGAGGCAAGGGATCGCAAACTTCCCTTGATCACTCTTCTTCTCCAGTGTAATCCTCTACTTCATCTTTTCTCTGACTTGATGGAACATTCTCCTAATGTCTTCCTCAGTCTCCTTGATCTCTTTGAAGAACATCCACAATCTTTTAAAGTTAGCCTCCTAGAATGGCTTATCCAATGGGATTCTAAGAACCCTGTTAGTAAAGCTGTCCATCTCCTTCTCATTGACTACCCTCTTCAGATGCTTAGGAATCCTCTGTTTTTTCTGTAGGGTTCTGGTATTGTGAACTCTGGTTGTAGCTGCCTCTTTGTCCAAAGAGATTCTTGTTTCCACTCTTATTTCCAAACTTCTGACTCTGAAATCCGGTACCACTGATGAAGTTCACATCCTCCTTTACATCTCCATTGCTGTCCGCATCTATAGCTTCCACATCTTGTGCAAAGCTCACCCGCTTCTTGAGAAGCTTATGAACACTGTCTAACTTTGCCCTTACATCATCCATCTGCTCCGTTCCAAAGGCAGTAGTCGATTTTCTTCTCTAAAAATCAGTGTTCTTGGTGCTGTTGTGGATGTTAAGTTCTGAATCAGTCTCACAGCTTCCTCTGGGTTCCTAGTGTTGAATTTGCCTTAACTAGCTGTGTCAAGAGCCATCTCATATGCCAGCTCGATGCCTCTTAAGAAGGTGCTAAGCAGCTGCACTTCATTGAATCCATGGTGTGGGAAATTTCTCTAATAGGACTTGAATCTGGTCCAAGAGTCTCTGAATGACTCTCTAGGCTTCTGTGTGAATGTAGCAATCTTGCTCCTCATGTTTGTTGGAGTACAAAAAAGACACTACACAAAAATGCCATAACAGTTTGGCGCTAGAAGGAGGGGAGTAATCCAAACTACGTGACGATGGCATTAGATGATCTTGGCGACCAGTCCGAAGCCACTCCAAGGGAAATCGAGCTGCTCAATCGACTAGACGCCCCCCAAAGTCAGATCACCGAGCTCCACAAAACTCAAGAGATGACGGTGGGCAATCCAGAGCTTATTCAAGAAGACCAAACCATAAAGGACAAGCTTGACGAGCACTCCAAACACCTGCAGCAGACCGCCAAGAAGATGGGGACTCTTGAAGCCGAAATCCTCACTCTCCGAAAAGAGAATCACGCCCTTGGAGAAACCAGCAACAAGCGACGAAGGTTTCGGACCCAAGTTCGACCCATACCTTCCCTCGACACACCAACAGGCGAAGAAGGAGCGGCTCATCGGCCCATCCCCATCAGCGAAGAGCCCGAGAACGAAGAAACGGTTTCCAGGAGAACCCGGACGCTAGAGGATAGCGACTCCAAGATGGAGGACGAAGAATACTCACCTGACGATCCAGCGATCTCATATCCCGCCATGGCGGCCCATCTCGAGAAGATGTTCTCCAAGAGATTCAGCACCATCCAGTCTATGGTAGAGAGGCTCTCTGGAGTAGCTCCCCTCATCTGGAGAAGCGAACCTGGCTCCAACTCCGATACCCCGTTTGTAGAGGAGATCGCCTCAATTGAAATGCCTCGAAAGTTCTCCTTCCCTGTATTGAAGATGTGTGATAGGACCAGCGATCCAGATGACCATGTCGCCCAATACAAGCAGCGGATGCTAGCCGTAGCAATCCCTAAGGAGTTGAGAGAACTTACCATGTGTAATGGCTTCGGCTCGACTTTGACTGGTCCTGCTCTCCAGTGGTATATCAACCCCCCTATGAAGTCCATAAGGTCCTTTGCAGCACTCAGTGACAAGTTCGTGGAGCAGTTTGCTAGCAGCAGGAGCATAGAGAAGAGCTCTGACGACCTCTACGAGGTTGTCCAGCACAGAGGTGAACCACTCCGATCCTACATCGCGCACTTCAATCAGGAGAAGGTCACCATCCCGGAGTGCAACGCGGGGACATCTATATCTGCCTTCAAGAGAGGCCTGCTCCCCGACGGAGATCTGTACAAGGAGCTGACCAAGTATCAATGCAAAACTATGGAAGATGTCTTGTCTCGAGCCTGGGCGCAGGTGAGATGGGAAGAGGACGTTACGAGTCGAGCCAAAGCCTAGCAGAAGCAGGGTCACAAGCTAGCTAGGAAGTCAAGAAACAATTGCGACGAGGGATCCCACTCCAGGCCTGCACGAGAAGCAAGCGGTCATAGCAGGGGCAGGTATCAGAATCGTCCCCTGGCCCGGGCTGAAGAAATAGCTGTATCAACCTGGCCCGATATCTCTCACCTGTCGATCTCGAAGCCTGAGCTAGTCAAAGTCCTAAGGCAGATAGGCCAGTAGGTCAAATGGCCTCCAGAACTGAAGGCCTCTGATTCTAACCGAAATCCCAACTGATGGTGTGATTTCCACAACGATCACGTTCATAAAATGGAGGACTGCGTTGCCCTAAAGATAGAGATTAACGAGCTCCTCAGGAAAGGGCATTTGAGGGAATTTCTCTCTGACAAGGCCAAGAACCTTCTAAGCAAAGGTAACGCTAACCGCCCTATCGAAGTGGCCCCTGCCTCACAACAACGCAAAGATAGAGTCATCCACGTTATCTCGGGTTGTTCGGAAATAGGTTGAATCAATCGCGCAGCCGCGAAGAGAAGCACCAGAAACGCCAAGAACGACCAAGAGATGGGAAACCCAAAGCACGTGCTCCTGGTTACAGATGAGATCAGTTTCACCGCCAAGTAGCAGGAGAGGGTCCTGGCCCTCATCACGATGCTCTGGTCATATCGCTCACCGTAGCAAATTTCCTAGTAAAGCGAATACTGGTAGACAATGGGAGCTCTAGCAACATTATCTTCCAACCCACCTATGTCGTCCTAGGGCTGGAGGAAAGGGAACTTACGAGGAAAGTCACCCTGCTCATAGGCTTCAGCGGAGAGATGAATCAAACCCTTGGGGAGATCATCCTCTCGGTATACGCTGAGGGCGTGAACCAGGCGACCAAATTCCTGGTCATCGACTGCTCGTCCTCCTACAACATGATACTCGGCCGGCCTTGGATCCACGACATGGGAGCCGTCCCCTCGACTCTCCACTAGATGGTCAAGTTCCCAACCCACTGGGGCATCAGAATGATCAAAGGATATCAGGAGAACTCTAGATCCTGCTATCAGACCACCCTGAAGGGAAAGACCCATGTCTTATAGCAATTAGAGAAGAAGCTTCCGGCTCTACATACAGAGGAGCCGGAAGTGGAAGAAATGGACGAGGTACCCTTGATAGAAGGGGACCCGGCACGGAACCTACATATAGGGTCCAAACTCCCTGAGGGACTGAGGCGAAGGTTAATTGATTTCTTGCGATCTAACTCCAACTGCTTCGCCTGGTCCCACGAGGATATGCCAGGGATTGATCATTAGATCATCATGCACAAGCTTCAAGTAGACCATCAGTATCCACCTGTTCGACAAAAAAGAGGAAATTCGGCCCAGAAAGGGACAAATTCATCAACAAAGAAGTAAAGAACCTGCTCGACGCCGGGTTCATACGAGAAGTACAGTATCCAGAATGGCTGGCCATTGTGGTAGTGGTGAAAAAGAAGAATTGGAAATGGAGGTTCTGCATTGACTTTACAGATCTCAACAAATCGTGTCCCAACGATCCTTTCCCCTGCCTCATATCGACAAGCTAGTTTACGCCACCGAAGGCCACTAGCTTATGAGCTTCACAGATGCATTCTCTGGCTACAACCAAATCCTCATGCACCCGGAGGACCAGGGGAAGACGTCATTCATGACCTCCAGGGGCATCTATTGTTACAAAGTTATGCCTTCCGGCCTAAAGAATGCCGAATCGACCTACCAAAGGCTTGTAAACATGATGTTCGCCGATCAGATCGGACAAACCATGGAGGTCTATATCGACGATATGTTGGTCAAGTCCCTCGAAGCGGAAGACCACATCTCTCACATGCATCAAGCTTTCACCACCCTCAAGAAGTATAACATGAAGCTAAACCCCACAAAATGTTCATTTAGAGTCAGCTCGGGAAAATTCCTTGGGTACATAGTCACCCACCGGGGCATTGAGGCCAATCCAGAGCAAATAAGGGCCATCCAGGAGATACCTTCTCCCCGAAATGTGAAAGAGGTGCAGAGGCTGATAGGCAGGATGGCCGCGTTGAGTAGATTCATCTCTAGGCTATCTGACAAATCTCATGCCTTCTTCGAGGCTCTAAAAGATATGAAGGACTTCCAATGGAATGATAAGCGTGAACTCGCCCTGGCCGACCTAAAGGCCTACCTGACCACACCGCCTCTCCTGTCAAAACCTCTGGACGGAGAAACTCTGCTACTCTACCTGGCAGTATCGAAACATGCGGTAAGCGGAGTTCTTGTAAGGGAAGAAGGCAGAAAGCAGCATCCTATCTACTATTTAAGCAAATCACTATTGGATTCGGAGACTCGCTACAGCCATCTCGAGAAGCTGGCACTGGCGCTGGTTACAGCAGCCCGAAAGTTACGCCCTTACTTCCAGGCCCACACAGTCGTGGTAGTGACTTCGTTCCCCATCAAAGCAGTTCTCCATAAGCCCGAAGTATCACGACGACTCACCAAGTGGGCAGTAGAGCTGGGGGAACACGACGTTATCTTCTGGCCTGCCACCGCTATCAAGTCACAGGTCCTGCCATGCTTCCAGCCCTGGAGAAAGAAGTAAGTCTTCAAGATAAGGGAGGAGAAAAGGGAGAATGGACCCTGCACGTTGATGGCTCGAGTAACGTCAGAGGCGCTGGCGTGGGTTTTGTCCTAACCTCCCCTACCGGAGAATCGGCATCGAGGACCGTAAGATGCAACTTCAAGGCGAAAAACAACGAAGCCGAGTATGAAGCCTTGATCGCAGGCCTGACACTCGCAAAACAGATGGGAGTGGACGATGTTCAGGTTTGCAGCGATTCACAGCCGATCATAAGCCAGGTCCAAGGCGATTACCAAGCCAAGGACGCAAGCATGATAGGTATCTGGCCGTCGCCAAGCGCCTAATCAAAAGGTTCCAAAGCTGCAAGCTCCCTCAGATCCCTAGGGAGCTAAATTCCCAGGCCGACGCTTTGGCCAACCTAGGATCCGCCCTAGAGACCACAAGTCAAATGAGCCTTCCACTGCTGATACTCCAAAGGCCAGCAACTGAAAAAGGGGCAGACCCCGAGGAAATCTCCGCCATAGATGAAGGAGAAGCCTGGATGACCCCCATCACCAATTACCTTGCACACGACCTCCTCCCTGAGGATCGAGATGAGAATCGGAAAATAAGGAGGCAAGCGGCCAGGTACTACATCTCAGAACGGAAGTTATACAGGAGGTCCTTCTCAGGACCGTACCTACGATGTCTCACCCCCAGGGAAGCTGCAAGAATCCTGGAGGAGCTTCACAAAGGAGAATGTGGCTCTCACTCCAGAGGTCGAAGCCTGGTACTCAGGGCCAGGAGAGCCGGTTATTACTGGCCTATGATGGCAAATGATGCCCTCAAGCAGGCTAAGTCCTGTGATCAGCACCAAAGGCACGCACCAGTCTCCAACCTCCCTCCGAAGAATCTCAAATATCTGAGTTGCTCCTGGCCATTCCGAAAAATGGGGCATGAATATCGTAGGGAAGTTCCCAATGGCACCGGGGCAAAAGGTTTTCCTCCTAGTGGTAATAGACTACTTCACCTAGTGGGTGGAGGCCGAGGCCTTGGCCAAGATAAAAGATGTCCAAATCAGAAGATTCCGATGGACGAAAGTGATCACACGCTTCGGATCCCTCACGAGATCATCACGGACAACGGGCCCCAGTTCACGAGTCACAACTTCAGAGAATTCTGCAGGGACTGGAACATAAAGCTCTCTTTCTCCGTACCACGGCACCCCCAGTCCAACGGACAGGCGGAATCCACCAACAAAACAGTGGTGAACATGATCAGAAAATGCCTAGAGAACGCCCATCGGCGATGGGCCGAAGAGCTGCACGGAGTACTCTAGGCTTATCGGACTACCCCAAAAGCAGCCACACAAAAGACTCCCTTCTCGCTGGTCTACGCCATGGAATCTGTGGTACCCACCGAGGTACACGTCAGAACGACAGTCTCCGGACCCATATCACAAGAAGAGAACGTCGAGCTAATGACCATGAGCCTAGACCTGCTCGATGAAAAAAGGGAGACAACACGCCTAAGGAACGCATCCAATCAACAAAAAGTAGCCAGGAGCTACAATAAAAGGGTCAGAACCAGCAAGGGGACTGGGTTCTGAGACGAGTCTGCGATCATACAAGAGACGAATCAGCAGGAAAACTCGCCCCTGGATGGGAAGGTCCTTATAAGGTAATCGAGGTGCAGAGGGCAGCAGCCTATAAACTGCAAGACAGTAACGGCAAGATCTAATCTAACTGCTGGAATGCCCTGCATCTCAAACTCTATCACTTTTAAATACGATCTCCGGATCAGGCTTTCTATAGCTATATTACTATCTATATCTATTTAAGTACACTGGTTTCCTACTCCTATGTATGCTGAAAACATCTCCGGACTAAGCTTATATAATGCATTTAGTTTCGACTAGAGTCACAGGAACTCCACTGTACTTAAAGGGGCAAAGTAACTGGATCAGGTCCCATGGGACCCCCCCATCCTGGCCAACCCTATGTCTCCGTGACACGACAAAAAATGTATGACATACAGGAACGGGCCTGCGCAACCCTAGTACGCTGTCAAAAACACCTCAGTCCCTATGTAGAGGCTTCGAGCTAAAAACATACGTAGGGACCACACGTACTAGTGCACAAAACCCTGCATTAAAAACGCTACGACCTATACACAATAATGGGGGCATGACATATAATTGAAGAGTACTGTAATCAGCTTCAGGGCTGATGCAGGAAGCAAACGGTGCAAAAAAACCCGGGAGCACTTCTTATTACCTACTTCTCGAGACGTGGAAAGTAGCAAGTCTGGCACATGGACCCCTACTTACAGTAGACCCACACCAGCACCAAATAAAAGACTGAGAGTGGCTTTCTGCAGAAAGCAGAGTGCAGCACGATAGGATCTCGATAGTGACCTACTTCTGAGTGGCAGAGTGCGAATTTTTGACCCGAGATCGGTAGTGGCCTACCTAAGGGTGGTAGAATACTATCTTGATAAAAACAACCTTCGGGTTTAAATAAAAACCTCCACGTTTAAATAAAAACCTCCAGGTTTAACTTGAACCTCCGGGTTTAAATGAAAAACCTCCGGGTTTAACTTGAACCTCCGGGTTTAAAAGAAAAACCTTTGAGTTTAACTTGAACCTCCGGATTTAAATAAAAACATCCGGGTTTAAATAAAAACCTTCGGGTTTAACTTGAGCCTTCGGGTTTTAATAATAAAATCCGGGTTTACAACCTCCGGGTTTATTAAGAAACCTTCGGGTTTTCTCAAGCAAGAACCTCAGGGTTCTGGGCAAAATCCTTGAAATCCAAGGATAGACCTCTGGGTCCCAGGTGTTAAAACTCAGAGTCTTACACTTTATAATTTGTTGCTTACAGGTCTTAAAAGTTAACCTCCGGGCCCAAACTAAGTTCGAAGCAATTCAAAGGCGTTCCTGGCGCCAAGGATCTTCCTTATGGTGAACCTACCTAAGAGTATCAGGACCCAGGGTCTAGGAGAGCAAGGATCTCACGAAAACACTCCAACCTTCAAGAACATTAGAAACATGCGAGAAAACCCTACTCTAAACCAGGCGTACGAAAGCAATAGCATTTCAAGCAAAATCTGAGGAATATTATTAATGGCTACTAAGAGTCCTTATTTCGCAACAGAAAGCATCGTAAAAAAACAACAATATAGCAAAGAAACAAGGAGACAGGTGATACGAGGCCTAAATCCGTTCGAAGGAGGCGCCATCGGAGGAAAGCCTCCAGTCCAAGTCCCTAGCGACAGTAGTCGACGATACTCCCCGTCAGGATCCCAATAGCTGATGTTCCTTTCCGACCATTCCTTCATAAGCTACCAACGAGCAAACGCCCTAGCCCGTGGCACCACTAGGACCTGATGTGGCACCACATCCCGAAGCTGAGCGCGGAGAAAAATGACCTCCTCGTGAGATGGCACGCACCGACGGAGACCTATCGGTCTGTCACCACCAGAACGCTCTGGAACAAACGACATGGAAGGAGTAACAGACGGGGAGACCAACGAACCCGCTCTTGGCACAGGCGGAAAGTAAGATTGCCTCTTCCAGGATCTAGTCTTATGATAGTCATCGTATATCGACAATATCGGAGCCCTGGGGATCCCACCCAGAGTCAAAAAAAACTACAATATTGTTAGGCACGGATCAGCGGCAATCAGAAACGAAAAGAGTATCTCACCCCAGATGCGGCTGTGATGCAAAACCGCCCGACTCACTAATAATGGAACCCATCGAAATTGCCTCGGAATCTCCATGGCCGGTTTTACCAAAGCTTCACCGGCAAAGGGCACAGGTCGAGCTACATCTGCAAAGCAAAATAGAAGAAGTGAAAAAACGGATAATGATGCAGGCAGAGACCACCCTAAAACTAGCAGGGAACTAATCAACAGAACGCCAGAACAGTGGATAGCCAAGAGTCCCATTGACTTTCATTAACACGTATCTTCTGTTCCATAGGTCACCCAAAGGAAAACCGCCTCGAACACCACGGGGTGGCTCATTCACTAGGGGCTCACCATCTTAGGACCAAATATTGTAAAACCTTTTCTTGTTCATCAAAGGGACGAAGTTATAAGAGTACAAAATTTTGGACACTCCAAACGGTATACCGTAGAACTCTCCCAACACCTGGATGGCGATCACCGTGCGCCATGTCGATGGCGTGAGCTGCGAAGAAGAAAAAGTGAAATATGATGACACCTCCGCTATCAGAGATAGGATACCGCCCCTGAAGCCATCCTCCAGATATGCCTCGAAGATGGCCACCTCATTTGTCCCACCATCCGGAGCACGCTCGAACTACCCGGCACACCTCAACTCCACCGACTCAGGAATCAAGTACCTTCTTTGAATCTCAACCAGATCCCTTCTCTGATATCTGACCTAGGGCCATCATCGTCTTCCTCGTCGGAGAGGCAGAAATGTAGGCGCCGCAGAGGAGCCCTTGGGATCGCCTCGCTGCTCGCTTCAAGAGTGGCCCCGGGAGACATCGTGGGCGAAGAAAACGGGTCAGCAGAGGGATGGCAAGGCCTAGCACGACCGCTGCACACGGAGCTGGGAATAATGGGAAAGGAGGCTGGTTGCTCATCTCGACGAGTCCAAGAAAAAGATGCAATCTTTGATAGGGATGAGGTATATATGGTCGATCCAAAGCCCCCCCCCCCCCCCCCCCGTCAGTTCTAAAAATGGAAAGGTGGACCTACCAAAATGGATATGCAAAAAAAAGAATTGGAAAGGCCCTCTGATTTCCCTTTTTGATAAAAATGGAAAATGTCTAAAGATTCTTCCAAAGAGCGGCCAGATGACTTAATAAAGCCTTACGCGAGCGGCTAGGGTTTTCCTTCTTCTTTTCATCCAAAGGATGATCGCGCAAGACTCAGATGATTTAAGACATGTGGTATGCCTCACATGATCGAACGACCGGGCTATCCCTCCCTCGGTTCGATTGAAGTCAGTTACATCACATCCCAACGGCTCGGGGACCAGGCGCGATTAAGTCACACCGTTAGCCAAGTCTCGTATACCAGGCCCGATGCCTGCCTATCATTACTCCCGGCCATGGAGGCGACGAAATCAAGGTTAAAACCTTGCGCAATCGACTCCAACCAGATCCAAGACCTGAAGACACCTACTAAGCTCCGGTTTGCCCAAGGAAAAATGGTTTCATTTCAGGTTCCAGGCAACAGCTCTGGCCTAAAAAAGAACCGTGGGAATAAGGCATCTGGAGCAATTTCCTGCCTAAGGGAAATCTGCTGAGATAGGGCGACTCCGGTTGACTCAAGTTGACAGGTTATCCCTCGATTTCGACGACAAAATCAAGGAATAAGGGGCAAAATGTTGGGGAAAATATCCAGGTAGCAGATTTCTCCAGCTTCTGGCAGGATACCGGCCTCCATACCCCTGCATCAAAGAACCCTGGTTTCGACCCCTGCTACCGAACCGACCCATGGGTAAAATGGAAGTTTTCTATCTAAGGGAATTCTTCCATATTCAAGAATATGGAAGAGTTTAACCTACTTCAGCCGACATCCACATGTATAAAAGGGGAGCCCAAACCCTAGAACAAGGGATCGACATTCAGAGACTAAGAGATTAGGGTTTAGGCGGCTAGAATTAGGGTTTATACACAAAAACATTGTAGTCCCTGCTCAAATCATCAATAAACATCTCCTTAGTCTCGATTCTCTTGTTTTCGCACAAATCTTATAGTGTTCCGTAGTTCTAAAACGACCCTACAAAAAAATACCATAACAATGTCCACAACACGTGCTTCGTCAAAGAAATGCTGTAGGAATGCATTCTTGACGTCGGCCTAGGATGTAAGGATCCTGGTGGTAACAACTTTAGCCAATTGGAAGCATCTCCAGCAAGTGAGTACTTGAAGAGCTTGCAGAATAGGTAGTCCTCAGGGACTCCATTGTCTTTATTAGCAGAAACCAAATCCTCGAACCTCTCCAGATGATCCATATGATGCTCATGGGATAACCCACAGTAGGGTGTTTGTCCCACAAGTGTATAGTAGTGAGGCTTAAGCTCGAAATCGTTCCTCTGGATAGCTGGAGGAGGAATAGCAGACCTGTCAATCGATGTTGAGTAGGGACTGTCGATATTCATCTCTTGGTGTTGATCGACACAAGTGTGAACTGTTGAAACTCATGGATCTTTCGACTTCTAAATCTCCCTCTTGAAGCTTCTCCTCCTTGACCACTTGCCAAAAGTCATCATCTATGATTGCATTCACGTGGTTCTTCAAAGCTTCATCTCCTTTTCTCTTCACCAAGGCTTCCTGCCTCCTAACAGCTTCTCCTGTCTGAACCACCTGTATCTCCAACTTCTTCACATGTGTACTCAAAGTCTCAAACTTCGAGTTCCGGTTGGTGGAGACAGAATCAATATTCCCATTGGAATCCACTGTCAGCTTCTGCTGGCCCTCAAGAACCTGATCTAGCATTGCTTCTATATTTCTCACTTAAGTCTGTGGTGGTGGGATATGGTAGGAAGAGTTTCCATAGCCTCTGTTGTTGATGTAGCTGCTGTTGTAGGGTATCTGGTACTGCGAACTCTGGTTGTAGGTGCTCCTCTTTCCATTGCCATAGAAGTTCCTGTTTCCACTCTGATTCCCAGACTTCTGATTCCCAGACTTCTGATTCTGAAATCCAGTGCCACTGATGAAGTTCACGTCCTCCTCTACTTGTCTGTCACTGTCAATGTATACAGCTTCTACATCTTTTGCAAAGCTAACCTGCTTATTAAGAAGCCTGTGAATACTTTCCAGCTTTGCCCTGACATTGTCCATCTGCTCCTTCCCAAGGACGGTGGCCGATTTTCTCCTCTCAAAATCAGTGTTCTTGGTGCTACCGATGGATGCTAAGTTCTCAATGAGTCTCACAACCTCTTCTGGATTCCTAGTGTTGAAATTCCTTTCACTAGCTGTGTCCAGAGCAATCTGATATGCCAGCTCGAGGCCTCTGAAGAAAGTGCTGGGCAGCTGCACTTGGTTGAATCCATGGTGTGGACAATCCCTCTGATATGAATTTAATCTTATCTAGGAGCTTCTAAATGATTTTGCAGTCTCCTGTGAGAAATGTAGCAATCTTTCTCCTCAAGTCTTCAGCATGTACCTCATCAAAGAAGTTACACAGGATTGCGTTCTTGATGTCAGCCCAGGATGTAAGAGATCCTGTTGGTAACTCCTTAAGCCATTGCGGAGCTTCTCCAGCAAGTGAGTACTTGAAGAGCATGCAGAATAAATAGTCCTCAGGGATTCTATTTGCTTTAATGGCAGAAACTAGATCCTCGAACCGCTCCAGATGGTCCATAGGATGCTCATGGGATAACCCACAGTAGGGTGTCGGTCCCTCAAGTTTATAGTACTGAGGCTTCAGCTCGAAATCATTCCTCTCGATAGCTTGAGGACGAATAGCAGATCTTTTGGCGCAGTATTAGTCTGAGCGGTTGTGGTCAGCCAACTTTCTTGTTCGAGCAGCTTCTTCTAAAGCATGAGCAGAAGCTGTAGTAGCTTCAGTATCAGGATCAGGGATTACAGCCCCCTGATAATCAATCTTCTCACCTGCTGCATTACACAGATGACCCTCCTTGTTATGCCGGTCTCCATTCTCGTCCTGAATAAGAACTAGAGTTGCAACCATGTCTCGCGGTTGAGTGTCGATCGACATTCGAGATGAAGTACCGATCGATGTCGGATGTAAGATGTCGGTCGATGGTCAAGGGGTCTCGGTCGACGGTGGAATGCGAGTATCAGTCGATGGACAAGTTTTGATGTCGATCGATGTGGAGCATCTCTCTTTGCGGATTGAACGTTCTAAGCGTGTAGGATCTGAGAAGAATAGAGTTTATTCCTTGTTGCTTCTGGTACTGCTAGGCATGCACCTGAAAAGACAATAAAAATTTTTGTGAGTATGTCTGTAAGAAAAAATACCTAGACTCAATTGAACTAGATAAAATCTAATAGCGATCAAAGCTCCCCGGCAATGGCGCCAAATTTGATACGTGCTCAAATTACCCTAGGAGCAACTTTACTCTCATCAAAAGTGGCCAGGTTGTAGTACATAAGGATCGAATCCACAGAGAGCTAGGGCACACACTAGATCCTAATCAGCAATGATTAAGCTAGGTCAACATTATTAGTAAAAGCAAACAAGGTAGTTGTTCAAGTAACTGGATTAAGGTTTGTAAGAAATAAAAGAAAGCGTTAGACATAGGGTTTCTATTCAAGTAATCAGGATTATAATGATATAGAGACTAACTGATGCTTGCAATATATCAACTTTTGTGTGTTTAGATTGTCTAATATCTAGATCCTGGATCTCAACTTTCGCTTGTTGATCACAAGAAAGTGACGATCGATTATTCTATATGAATAGCGATCGATACACCTTTCACAATATCGATCAATCAACATATATGATTGTCGATCGATATCGTTTTTAGCAAGCTTTAAGATCGGGTTGAATGAATGTTCACTAGGCTTCCTAGATCAACTGTCGTTTGTTTCTAGCAATCCTAGCTCAATAAGATTAGTTTCAAATAAAAACCAAGCTATCGCTTGTGCTTGATGATTCTAAGATCATGGGTCTAGTTAGCTATTCTAGAACACAAGAAATAAGAACAATCTCTATATTTGAGGCTAATCCTTCATAACCTATTTGAACTCTAAACCTAACAAGTGAATTACTCAGACATAGCTAAGCAAAACATAGCAATAAACATAAAACACTGCTTAGATAGATTATAGGTATAAAACTAGAGTTCCAATACAATGCTCTGAAGGAGTCTTCGATCTTCTCTCCAAATCTAAAAACCCTAAAAATATTTTGCTGTGAAAGGAGAATAATGAAAAGAGTAGAGAAAGCGTGTGTTGCCTAATACAATGGCAAAGCACAAGAATACAATGTTAAAACTCGTCAGGGGCAATCTTGTAATTAAGGGGAGTCTTGGGCTCTAAGTCGGCTGGAACCATGTCGGGCCTTGCGCGGTTCTCCGTCAATTTCTGGCACAGGATGTGCATCAATCAATTATTAATTCTGAATGTCGACATCTGGTCTGGTTCGATGGTCAACTCGGGTGAAATCTCTTTTATGCTCCTGAATGCACCAAAAACACCATTTTCTTCCAAAACACTCCTGAACCTGTAAATATGCTAAATAGACTCCAAAAAGGACCTAATATATTATAAAACACTTATATACCATGGGTGAAAATGGGAAAAATCCATGGTATATCAGATTGTTCTCAGAGGAGCTCAGGAGGAATCATCAGAGACCTTGAGCTGCAGATTGGTAATGCCCTAGTTCCATTAGACTTTCATGTCCTGGATATCAAACTGAACTAGAATTCTTCTCTACTTATTGGGAGAGCTTTCTTGGCTACTGTATGAGCATCTGCAACATGCAGACTAATCAGTTGTGTCTGACATTCATCGACCCAAATGTCTACTTTGATCAAGTATTAGTTGTCAAGTCACAGACGTCCTACATAGAGATTGGGAATGATCAAGGATTCATAGCAGCATGCCATTGTGGAGACGAGTACGAATCAGAAGTTGAAGCATCAATCAACACTCAACATCATCCATCGATCAATATTAACCATCAAACCCCGATCGACATCAACAATCAGACATCGATCGATAGTAATTCTGCGAATGAGGTAGACGATTGTCTAAAAGGTAATTATTCGATTGGCAGTAGGGCAGATGATAGTTATCAGCCAACTTGTGCAGTGGATACCGCAGTACCTGAGATGTGACCTGATGATTACGATGAGGACTACAGAGAGCAAGAGATCATCGAATACCAATACCGTGGTCTCCTCATGGCAGAAGATGAAAGAGTTTTCACATCCTCCCTCGTACCCAAGGACACAACATCGATTGACAGCAACAAAAGGCCATTGATTGACATTCATCACAAACCAGAATTCGAGCTCCTTGGTGGCTCCTGCCGCAGCTAGAGAAGTAGATTTGAAGAGCTTCTTACGAGCTCCTTGTTTCCTCTCCACCTCTACTGAACCTTCATTTTTAGTTCCTATCTCAGCCATTTCCTCATTCTCCGTATGTCCCATCCTTATAACCCCTCCTGAGTTGTATCATAATCTTCATCCATAGCGTTATCACCACTCCCGAAGGCTTTATTGACTAGATCGGAGATATTCTCTACTGTTCTAGTTTTGAGACTTACCTTAGGGTTAATGATTGACTATCTGGTAGCCTTAAGTATTCCTTCCATGGCACCTGAAAATAAAATACCTCAGAGCTATCGATAACATAATTTATTCCATGCCTTTTTGCCTAAGAACGCTGGATCTACTTATCAAAGACTAGTGAACATGATGTTAACCAAAATATCAGACTAGCTATGGAGGTCTACATAGACGATATGCTCGTCAAATCCTTGGAAGATGAAGATAATATCTCGGGCCACCAAAAGACCTTCTCCACCCTCAGAAAGTATAGCATGAAACTCAATCCTGCAAAATGCTCCTTCGGTGTCAGCTCCTGAAAATTTCTGGGGTACATCGTAACTCACCGTGGCATCGAGGCTAATCCAGAACAAATAAGGGCTATCCAAGTGATTCCCTCGCCGAGGAACGTGAAAGAGGTGCAAAGGCTGACCGGAAGAATGTCAGCCCTGAGTAGATCTATCTCCAGGCTATCAGAAAAGTCTCACGCCTTCTTCAAAGCCCTCAAGAACCCAAAGGACTTCCAGTGGAGTGATAAGTGCGAATCTGATAATGGACTTTTCAAGGGTCCAAATCAAATGATGTAGTATAAAAGATTGTCGAATCAATCCTAGGTGATTTCAATTCAAAGGGAATGCAAGTCTATGCATAATCTAAGTGCAATCAAAAGAGTGGAATGAAGTGAACTAAAACTAAGCTAAAATGCAATAAAGTAATGGTCTCTCTTTCAATTTGAAGCAATAGGACTCATGGGGCAAAGTAATTGACTTTGGGTGATCAAGCTTCAATCTAAGATGGCAAACTTTCAATCAATCTAACACCTTAAGCCTAGACACAATCCTAAGCAAGCTCTATCTCTAGATGAATGCTCATTCACAAACATATCTCAAGCATCTAATCTCTTAGGTTGAATAATATGAAAGCAGTCATTAAGAACTAGTCCATTAGCTATCTTAACACCTTTAACAACAAATCTCTTTGGTAAAGAATGTTAAAAGCATTGGAGAATTGGTTCAGGCATTTCATAGAACACCTTTCGGGCATTGAAATGCCTATAGCTCTATTTTGAAGAGGCCAACTCCAAAATAGCAAGAAGAATACTCTACAAGCAAGGATCAAGAAGGATCTACCCTAGAACATCTTAGATCTACACCTAGTCACCCTTAGTCTCCCAAGCCCATGAATCCTAGATAGATCTACTCCCTAATAGACATGATTTCCCTTAAACCCATGATAGATCCAAGGTTAACCATGATTAGAGAGCAACAATTCCTCAAGAACACAAGAATAAAAGAAGAAAAAGGACCCAAGATCCAAATTTTATTCAAGATCTAAAAGTGTTTTTGAGAGAAAAAGATACAAGTCCCAAATTGGGAGATATAAGAGTATTTATACAAGGCTTAGAAACCCTAAAAACATCATAGAAAAATACTAAAAGGTCCCTGGGGTCAATTAGGCTTCAACCAATAGGAAGAGAGGGTGATTGTCGGTCTGGGGTAGAGCAGCAGGTCCAACCCGGTCGAATCTTCCCGGCCAGCCTCGTCCAGCTCCCGACCAGGTGGCTGTACCCGGACCAGTCTTCCCGGCCAGATTGATGTGCTTCTAGTAAACTGATCATAACTGCTCCAATACAGCTCCAAATGACTTGAAACCACTTCCATTGGAAAGCAAACGCAATTTACTGTGTCTCTACAAAATCTTAGTAACAGAAGACATCTCTAAGGCCTCCGTCCATGCTCATCTTTGTCTCGACCAGATTATGGATTGACTTCTCTTTTAATAGCCAAACTTGATTCTTCACCTCTTTTTGGGCCATAAGACTCCCAAACACCTCAAATCACACCAAATCATGCTCCAACACCTGATAAGGACAAATGAATGCAAAATGGATCCTAATGAGGCCTAATCCCTAAATTATATGATCAAAATGCATAAGATATGAATGCTAAAAACATGTAAATATGCAAGACATCAACTCCCCCACACTAGACCTTTACTTGTCCTCAAGTAAACTTTTCAAAACTCGAGGGGGAAGGATGCAAAGATGGGAACAAAGCCGAAAGAAACACTCATAGCACTCAACCTTGACATCCTAAAGAAACATAGCAAATAGCATGAGCAAGACTCTCTTATTATGCTCTAGCTTCACAAGGCCTATCAAATACTCTTATGCCTCTTCACAAGATGCAATGCTTATCAACCAACATGTTCTCTTAACCAGCCCTCACATTGATTCACACACACACACACACACACACACACACACACACACACACACAAGGTGAAGTCTCACAAATGGGCACAAGATCTCAATCATTTGGCTAGGTGATCAAATGGTCTGATATGGATGAAAAGGAGGGTTTCAATGCATCATTTCAAGGTGGCAATCACTCAAAAATCAAGGAGCTTGATCATTATGCAAAATTTATCTAAGACTAGGAGCAGTTCATGCATACATGGATCCATCCTCACATACTACCCATTCCTAAGTGATTACAAGTTCTACACCCCTTTTATTCATCCCATAACCCAAAATGAAAAACACTAACATCACTCACCCAATGAACAACTTTCTTTCTTCGAGATTCAACCTCTAAGGACCTTTTATTCATAATTCACACTTCTAAGCTCTAACACTTTTTGTTTTCCCTTCTCCACTATCTTATTGAAACTTACTTTTTCTTTTTTTTTTCTTTCTTTTTTTTTTTTATTTTTTCTTCTCTTTTTCTTTTATATGAAGGGGGAAGGTCAAAAACATCAATCAAGAGCTTCTTATCTCTCTATTCTAGGTCCCTAGGGTTTTTCTTTCTCAATACATTTTTTTGTTCATCAATCTCAACATTGTCACATCCCAAAACCAAGATATAAACCTTTAAGGAACAAAAACCCCACTCACCATCCTATAAGCTAGCTCAAATGATGACCCTATGCTAGCAAGAGATGAGAACAAATCCATGTCGCCTCTAATACTCTCAAGATTTTGCACATGACAAACTATCAGAAAAGGCCTCACTCATGCAAATCAATGTAGGCTTCAAAGAATAGATAGGGTTCAAGGGTATGGAAGTGCCATTTGGGTTAACAAAGAGTGGTACAATGGGAAAAGATAACCCAAATGTGTATGAGATCCATGATCAAGTATGCAAATGCCCATATGCAAGAGAAATTAAGTTCATTCAAGTCTAAGTTCAGGATGGAGCTGGTCTTAAGAACAATGCCAATATCAAGCAAGCAAGCAAGTTTCAAGAAGAGTTTTCATGGCTCAAAGCATGCAAGCCTTTCAAAAGATGCTTACGCTACTTGATATGTTTAACTAGGGTGTCAAATTCAGTGCAAACAAGTGTTCTTTACAAGGCAATGCTCCATGTGCAAGTGAATGCAACCTATATGCTCTAGACTCAATCTTAAAGATGCAAGTGATGCAACTACATGATTCAAAAATTTTAATTTTTTTTAATGCATATATGAATGTACAATGCAATGCATGAGACTCTCAATCACAAGCAAACATGATCAAATACTTGGTACCTCCCCCACACTTAAATCACACAGTCTCTGTGTGATTAAGAGAGAAGGAGATACCCTAAAAGACAAAAACAAATGTATATACAAGAAGAGTTGGAGTGTTACCACATAAGGAGTGTTGGGCGCGGTGCTTGGTGCCTAGGGGAGCAATGTCTGGTCGCCTGCCTCTTCAGCCCAAGGGTCTTTAAAACAACAATCCTAGTGAAATATGTACAAAGGATAGCCATGGGACTTCCTCCTAAGTGAGCTTGTTTTGAGTCACTAGCTTGACTTTCCTTCCTCTGGCTAGTGAAGGCTGGTGTGTCTAGGCTCCTTACCCATGTAGTGAAAGCCTTCTTGCCAAACCGGATCACGAGGATCATACTCATCATAGAACCAACCCCTAAACTCGTTCATCCTGATCTCTTCAAAGGGTACCTTCCTTGGATCATCAACAATGAGCTCCTTGGTAGCGAGTATACCAAAATGGTAGGCAAAGGGCTTGTCCATAGGAGAGTCTTCTTGGTGCATCTCTTTGAGGGATTCTTCAATGTGAATAACTTGATTCTCCATAGACTCTTCACCACTTGTTCCTTCCTTGGAAGTAAACTTCACATGTGTTTCCTCCTTGATTGAGAACTCATCCATAACCAATGAGATCTCTCTTATCTCCTCTATGCATTCAACAACCAAACCATCATCACAAAGATCTTCAAAGATTCTTCCAACCAAGCTTAGTTCTTCATCCTTGCTTCTTGTCGAATAACTCTTGAATGGTGCTGGTTCAACTTGCTCTTCATATCTTTGCCCAAGATTTTCATATACCATGCATCCAAGGAGTAAGTCAAACTCATGTATATAGTTTTCAGCTTCTTGTTGAAATCCATCCTTGAGGTGCATGTCCTCTTCAACATCAATTTCCATATCCATGGAACATTCTTAGCAAGTGTTGGTGTTGTAAAGGGGAATGATGCTTTCTTCTTGATCTTGAATGATTTGAGACAGTATGTTGTTGATAGACTTCACATGTGTTATAGTTTCATCCATCCTTGAGCTAAGAGTCTTGCCATGAGCATCTACCTTGGTGGAAAGAGAGATCATTTGACTTTGTATCTCAAGCCTTCCTCTTTCTTGATTCTCCAACAACTTCTCAAGCATGTTGGTGATGTGTTCTTCATTGGAGGCTCGAGGGGATTTGACTTCTTGTTCTTCATACTCTAAAGCCCAAGATTGGTATCTCTCACCATATCCATATTGGCTTTCTTGACCAAGGTTTCCATGTGGTTGGTACTCCAATTGGGTGGTTGGCTCATAAGCTCTGTCACAATAAGCGGAGCTTTTAGATATCATTCTTTCTTGGCCCTCTAAAATAGCCTTGAACATTGATTCCAAGTCAAGAGACATGATCTTCCTCTCTTGTGATTGTACCTTGCAAAAGAACAACCACTTGAAAGGGAATTATTAACTAGATAAAAGTAACAAGACTTAGTCTCAAGCAAGTGACTAAATCCCAATGTCAAAATCAAACTAGAACCTGGCAACGGCGCCAGTTTGATGATGGACTTTTCAAGGGTCCAAATCAAATGATGTAGTATAAAAGATTGTCGAACCAATCCTAGGTGATTTCAATGCAAAGGGAATGCAAGTCTATGCTTAATCTAAGTGCAATCAAAAGAGTGGAATGAAGTGAACTAAAACTAAGCTAAAATACAATAAAGTAATGGTCTCTCTTTCAATTTGAAGCAATAGGACTCGTGGGGCAAAGGAATTGACTTTGGTTGATCAAGCTTCAATCTAAGATGGCAAACTTTCAATCAATCTAACACCTTAAGCCTAGACACAATCATAAGCAAGCTCTATCTCTAGATGAATGCTCATTCACAAACATATCTCAAGCAACTAATCTCTTAGGTCGAATAATATGAAAGCAATCATTAAGAACTAGTCCATTAGCTATCTTAACACCCTTAACAACAAATCTCTTTGGTAAAGAATGTTAAAAGCATTGGAGAGTTGGTTCAGGCATTTCATAGAACACCTTTCGGGCATGAAATGCCTATAGCTCTATTTTGAAGAAGCCAACTCCAAAATAGCAAGAAGAATACTCTACAAGCAAGGATCAAGAAGGATCTACCCTAGAACATCTTAGATCTACACCTAGTCACCCTTAGTCTCCGAAGCCCATGAATCCTAGATAGATCTACTCCCTGATAGACATGATTTCCCTTAAACCCATGATGGATCCAAGGTTAACCATGATTAGAGAGCAACAATTCCTCAAGAATACAAGAATAAAAGAAGAAAAAGGATCCAAGATCCAAATTTTATTCAAGATCTAAAAGTGTTTTTGAGAGAAAAATATACAAGTCCCAAATTGGGAGATATAAGAGTATTTATACAAGGCTTAGAAGCCCTAAAAACATCATAGAAAAATACTAAAAGGTCTCTAGGGTCAATTAGGCTTCAACCAATAGGAAGAGAGGGTGATTTTCGGTCTGGGGTACAGCAGCAGATCCAACCCGGTCGAATCTTCCCGGCCAGCCTCGTCCAGCTCCCGACCGGTTGGCTGTACCCGGACCAGTCTTCCCGGCCAGCTTGATGTTCTTCTAGTAAACTGATCATAACTGCTCCAATACAGCTCCAAATGACTTGAAACCACTTCCATTGGAAAGCTAACTCAATTTTCTGTGTCTCCACAATATCTTAGTAACAGAAGACATCTCTAAGGCCTCCGTCCATGCTCATCTTTGTCTCGACCAGATCATGGGTTGACTTCTCTTTTCAGCGCCAAACTTGATTCTTCACCTCTTTTTGGGCCATAAGACTCTCAAACACCTCAAATCACACCAAAGCATGCTCCAACACCTTATAAGGACAAATGAATGAAAAATGGATCCTAATGAGGCCTAATCCCTAAATTATATGATCAAAATGCATAAGATATGGATGCTAAAAACATGTAAATATGCAAGACATCAGAATCCGCCCTAACCGAGCTCAAAGCCTACCTTACTACGCTTCTCCTTTTGTCAAAACCGCTGGACGGAGAAATTCTGCCTTTGCTATGTCAGAAAGTCCCTCTTAGACGCGGAGGCCCGCTATAGCCATTTTGAGAAACTGGCTCTAGCCCTGGTCGTCGCAGTTCGAAAGCTATGTCCCTACTTCCAGGCTCATCAAGTCGTGGTTGTGGCCTCACTTCCTATAAAAACTTTGCTCCACAAGCCTGAGGTATTAGGACGCCTAGCCAAATGGGCAGTGGAATGGGAGAGCACAATGTATTCAGACCGCACCTACTATCAAGTCACAGTTCCTAGCAGACTTTGTCGCCGAATTTTCTCCATGTATGCTCCCGACCCTGGAGCAGGAAATTAACCTTTGGAGTGAACAAGGGGAGGTAGATAATGGACCCCGCACGTTAATAGGTCCAGCAACATAAGGGGGCAGAAGTAGGAATAGTACTCGCATCCCCAACGGGGGAGATGGTCTTGAGAGCCGTAAGATGCAACTTTAAGGCGACTAACAAAGAAAAGTGAATATGAAGCCTTGATTGCAAGGCTCACACTCGCCAAGCAAATGGGGGCAGAAAACATCCAGGTCTTCAGCGATTCTCAGCGGATAATAAATCAAGTTCAGGAAGAATATCAAGATAAAAACTCCAGTATGATTAAATATCTATCGCCAAGCGCCTAATCGAAAAAATGCCGGGTCTACCTATCAAAGACTAGTGAACATATAAAATACCAGATCTACCAGTAACATATTTTATTCATTATTCTTAAGCTCTCATAGAGTGGCTTCCACAAATAAATAAAAAAAAACTGGGTCATAACTTATGAAACTCAACTGGCGTTTTCGAAGCACAAGTCTTTAAAAACATGCACCATAACCCTCCTTCCCGTCATCCAAATCCACTTCTTGTACTTCACCTAAGGATTTCCCAATGCATTCATATGTGGGTAAGCCTAGTAATGGAGGGGTACACCAAGAACTCTTACTCAGAAAGTGATGGCTGAAGGGTATGTCCTGTCAACCACTGGATCCCACCACATAAACGAAACCATCTAGTTAGTCGAAATGATAATGTTGCATCTTTAAAACCTCTGTTATGTCCTCTTCTTGATCGAAGTTTAACTGAAATCTCCCAAGTCGTAGATCCGCACCAATCACTCTGTCTTCGACCTTCCAGATCTTAGGTAACATGATGAGTAATCCTTTCATGTTCTGTTGACACGGGTTCATACGCCTGCTAATCAAGGTTGTGGCATATCCCTCAATTAAATTTGAGTTATCAAAATGGGGGCACCGATATGTTCATTGTTTTCCCCATCGATTCCTTCATTTTATTACTCCTTCCCTCCCCAAAAGTCTTCCCTGCGACATCTATGCAAGAAAACAGAAGGCAACAAACAAAGTTGTGAATGTAGTGAAAAACATAAAAGAGAGACACTACAATTGAGTTGGGTTGGTAGCATTCGATAATCCTTCTTATATAGCTCCAAACTTGTCTTTTCTCTTCTGAGATATTTAGCTTCACGTAATTGATAATCCCGATCCACCTTCCCAAAATGAATCTTTAATTTGAACCATATCGCCTCTTGTACCAAATTTGTCCCCTATCAACCGAGAAAATGATATTGTGTTTCCCATGAGATCCTTTCTCAAATTTGATTGAGACTTTCTCTGATTCATTATCCAGAGGGTTTTCATTCTCAAAATGATACTGAATCCTTTTCTCGGTCTCGAGTTTACTATTAACGAATATTGCCATAAATAATAGCACCAATCCAACATTTAATTTTCCATATAGCGACAATAGATCCAAGCACCTAAATTGTATACCAGAACCGTGTATCTCAATCGAATACCACTTTCCAAAAGCTTTACCCAGAACCTACCACATGTTCCAAAAACAGCCACTGGAACTCTCTTCTCTTCCACAAAAATGATTCTTACCTTGATGATTCAATCGTAGAAATCTTCTTTCAAGAATCACCACATCTCCCAATCCTCCCAAATCTCCATGTCTATAATATCGATTCCTAGGAATATACCCTTGATAATCTGAGTCTCCACCTGAATCCCTTTTGAATTGATTGTCATATACCAAAGTCCGAACACCCTAACCCTTCTTTGCTTGATAAAATTTTCCTCCGGTACCCACTTCAATACTGAATCGTCCTATATCCTCCAAAGTATGATAAAGCCAAACAGAATCCTCTTAAGTCCTTTATGAGACTCAAATATTCGTCGTCGATTTCATAGTGAAACCCTAAAAGTCACCTTTGCTGTCGCCATTTAATTTTTTTTTTTGTCTATCACCCTTCGTTTTGCTCTAAAATAGAGTATAATTGGAGAAACCCCTACATCAACTGCACCTTTAATCATGTTTTATATTCACAATTCAATTTCATGCTAGATCATGCCAACATGTTTAAAAAAAAAATTAACCAACCATTTTATCTAAGGTGTGATTGGTTCGGGGGCAGATCTACTAAGGGAGTAGAGGGGTCAGCTGACCCCACTAAAATAATCAAATTTTTTTGTATTAATAATCAATAAGAATCTCAAGCTCAGAATAATTCTTGGGTTCACCCCTAGAGTGATCTATAGGTTCACCTAGTCAATAGTTGTTTGCCATATCAAATTTAGATTTTGAAAAAAAATAAAAATAAAAAATATAATTATCTACAAAAAAATAAAAGGAAAATAATAAAAAAAGCCCAAAACCTAAAACCCAAACCTAAACCCAAAACCCTAAACCCAAACATAAACCCTAAACTCTAAATCTAAACCCACATTCTAAACCCTAAACTCTAAATCTAAATCAAAACCCTAAACCCAAACTTAAATTTTAAACCCTAAACTCTAAATCTAAACCCACATTCTAAACCCTAAACCCAAACATAAACCCAAAACCCAAACCCTAAATCATTAATCCAAACATAAAGCCCAAAACCTAAAACCCAAACCTAATACCCTAAAGGGTTGGGTTAATGTTGATGTTGTTCCTTTAAGATTTAAGGTTTGGGTTTAGAGTCTAGGCCTGAGTTTAGGATCCAGGATTTGGATTTCGGGTTTAGGTTTTAAGGTTTGGGTTTAGGGTTTACGGTCTAGAGTTTGAGTTTACGATTTACAGTTTGAATTTAGGATCTAGGGCTTGGGTTTAGGGTATAGGGTTTGGGTTTAGGGTCTAGGGTTCTGGGTTTAGGGTTTTGGGTTTGGATTTAGTATCTAGGGTTTGAATTTTGGGTTTAGGTTTGGGTTTAGGTTCTAGGGTTTGGATTTAGGGCTTAGGTTTGGATTTAGGATCTCGGGTTTGGGTTCAGTGTTTAGAATCTGGGTTTAGATTGAGGATTTAGATTTGGGTTTATGGTTTAGAGTTTGGAATTAGTGTTTAGAATTTGGATTTAGATTTAGGATTTATGGTTTAGAATTTAAGATTTAGAGTATTAAACAATTTTGACGTCTTCTTTGGTTTCCTTTTTTTATTATTTTTTTATTTATTTTGTAGATAATTATATTTTTATTTTTATTTTATTTTTCTTCTAAAATCTAAATATGATGTGGCAAACAACTATTAGCTAGGTAAACCTATAACAACTTTGACGTCTTCTTTTGTTTTCATTTTATTTTTTATTTATTTTGTAGATAATTATATTTTAATTTTAATTTTATTTTTCTTCCAAAATCTAAATATAACATGATAAACAATTATTAGCTAGGTGAACCTATAGGTTCATCCTAAGGGGTAAATCCAAAAATAACTCTCAACTCAAACTGTTTTAGTTGTATTTCTGACTCCCCTAGACTCAGTTTCAATTCCCCAGTTTAAATATAATTTTTTTTACTTGACAAATATTCAGCCCATCGTAACATATTATCAGAAAAGTTCAAGGCCTATACGACATTTTAATGCCGTATTACATTTTTATATAGTAAAAACAATACTTTTTCTTTAATAAAACACGACCACACAACATTTAAAGGAAAACTTATGTTCCATACAAATTTTCAAATGGTTATTTCACTTTTTAATCTATTGAAAACAAAACAAACTACTGAGTTCTTTTGTTTTTGTTATAATCTTGTTGCGCGATATATTATGACCTTGGTAAAAATAATTTCTAGATTTGTCACTGATTGATTAATATCAGAGTTGGTAAAAAACTGAAATAGAAAAAAAGAGAAAAGAAACTATAACAGTTTGGTGTAAATGTTTTCACTTGTTTAAAGTGATGGGAAAATACTCTATTTTTGTTTATTTTTCTCCAATTTTAGAGTAAAATAGTTGAAATATTATTTCACTAGATTGATAAAAAATGTCAAAATGAAAGTAAAACCTATTTATAAAATATTATTATTATTTTATTAAGGTTAAATCACATTCTAAAGAATCAAACTGTATAGCATAATTAGAAAACAATAGAAAATGTGAAGAAAAAAAAATTCAGCTGGTTTATTCTCATTTCAACTAAGCCAAACAATAAATGTGGAAATAGTAACGACTTTACTTTTCTTTCAGCTTATATTTACTTTTATTTTCTGCCTTTTCCCTCTATCATATTAACCAATCAAACACTAATTTTTTTTAAGTATGAATAGTACCATTCTCCAAATATTCGTTGTAAGCTTCTTTCACATATATTAATTTGTATTCCTCGGGATATTCATATGAACGAAGACTTCTGGGCTAAAGTAGTACCGCAAATTCCCAATTTGTAAAAGAGGTTGACGTCTTTACTATTCAATAAGACAATATACATAAAAACATTTGTATAACTTTTCCGGGAATATTACACTTGCTTTAGTTGAATAAATAACAGACAACCTACGTGAGATTATATAATAACCGACCGGCATAATATTCTGTACATAATTCCCAAGAAAGTACTGAATGATTTACAACTTATGGAAAGTTTATTCCATTTAACGATATTTTTTTTATTTGTAGGGGTTCTTGAGGCTACAAAGATTTTTGTTATGCTTTCAATAAACTAGGAATCAAAAAGTCAACTCCAACTCAGATTAAAAAAATATCTGTTTTTGAATTTTGTCGGATCAAGTTAATGGGAACCAGTGGTACATTCCCATATATGGAACATGGTTCTCATATATACACAAATTTATTCATCACCAAATGCCACATTTATTTTATAAACTGGTTCAGCTTTGGTAGCTAGACTTTTATGAATAGCTTCACTACTTCGAATTAATTTTTAATTACCATATATAGTCCACTTGCAATAATTTGAATGTATGTTATGATTAACGTGATCGATAAAATTCTTAATGATAAACTAATTCAAGCTCAAATTAATCCTAGAGTCAACTCTCTCAAATAAAAAATCGGATATAATATTTAGAAATCGAAACCACAGAGAGCGGAGACACACAATAGAGCAGATCAAACATAAGATCAAACAAGACATATTTATATTAAAATAGTAAATAATAATTAAAGTAGTAAATAAGATAGATGAATTTGTGTTTATAGATTAAATAGAAACTAAACTTTCTAGTTAGGTAATCCAAATTATGATAAATTTGAAGTGCATGTGATAATCAGTCCTAGAACATTAAATAATAATGTAAGATATCTAACTCTTGCTGCGAGTCTACATGTTTGAATCTATATCTACACTCTCGTATGTGACACGAAACGAGTGTCGATCGACACACCTATAGGGTGTCGATTGATACGTCTTCCAAACAAGCTTTAAGCTTAGATCAATAAGTTCAGTTAAACTAGTTAGCTATAGCTCATGTCTAACAACCTAGCTCAGCAGAATTACTATCAGGGATGAGTCTATTCTTGCAGTTGTCAATTCCTGAATCATGATTCTAGTTAGCTACTCTAGAATGCAAGAATAAGATTTAACTCTATGGAGGATCTTAGATAATCACCTTAGCAGTTCTAATATCAATAATTCATCATAACCATATAAATCCTTAGTCTAACAAGGTAACTACTCAGACATAATCAAACAATACATAAAGATAAACTGAATGAATTGCATAATTAGCTTAGAGATAAAAAATAAATCAGAGTTCCAATACAATACTCTGAAGGATTTCTTAGATATTCTCTCCAATATCTTAAGCTTCTTAGAATACAACTATAAATCTTGGTATGTGTTGTTTCTTGCCCAAACAATGGCAGAACTTATATAATCTAGGTTATAACTTGTCAGGGATATTCTTGTAAATTATGTAGACTTGTGGGCCCAAATCTTGATCTTGGCTCATAAGTATTCTGGCATTGGGTGTTGATCGACACCAAAGATGTCACTACAAGAAAACATATCTTTAACGACGACGCATTTCGTAGTTAATTCCTCGTAAAAGCAGCTTTACGAGGAATTAACTACGAAATCCGTTTCGTCGTTAAACGTTCGTCGTAAAGCAATTTTCCTCACCAAATCCTCGTACAGTTACGAGGAAACATTTCTTCATAAAGTCAAGGTAAATATTTAGTCGTAAAAGACACGTACACTTTCCACGTAAAGTAGACGCTAGTTTTCCTCGTAAAGTGGTCGTAAAAGTTTCCTCGTAAAGTCGACGTAACATTTTCCACGTAAATTACTCGTAACATATTCCCCGTTAAGAACACATAAATGTTTCCTCATAAATTCTTCGTTAAAGATTTTCATGATTCCTCATTAATAAGTCATAATTTAGCTACAAATTTGCTTCGATACTTTATTTTCTAAAATAAAAAATATAATTAAATTAATTTTAAAATTCAATTCAAAATTATTGAAAATTTAAATACTAAATCAAAAAATAAGAAAATATGTTATAAATATTTAAGTTTGAAATTTATAATACAATAAAAAAAGAACTAAGTGTTGTTGTTCTGCATCCCGGAAAAGGTCTCCGCTCCTCTCTACTTCTTCCTCGTCCTCCTATGTGCGGGATGTCTCTAGAATGGGATGTTGTCGGCGCATTTCCCCCAACAAGGTCCAGAAAACCCTCCACTCCACCCATACGAGCTGTGAACGCAACCCGCGTCGGGTCCAACTCGGAACAGAGCTGAGTGACTTCATCTTTCCGTCTCTGACCATAAGACAATGTTGTTCTCGGGACATCGTTGACGGAACCAATCCCAAACGTACGTCCCTTTTTCTTAGGCACAACCTTAAAAAGAAAAAAAGATTAATGTTAATGAAAAAATTAAAGGTAGATTAAATAAATAATATAACAAATAAAAATTTTAAAATTTTTACCTCATCGTAAATCTGATCCACTTCAGGTGTGGATAATGTGACAGGTATTCCATCGGGGGACTGCTGGAACAGCTGGGTTTGGCGGTCTTCAACCCAAGCAACCACCTCAGTGTAGATATGCTCAGACTGCCCAGCCTTGTTCTTGTGGGTCCTCTCATAAAGATCCTTAAGAGACGGGAGTTGTCCCGTCTCTTTGGCCTAAAAACATTTAAAAAAGTTAGAATATATATATATATTACAAAATAATAATTAAAATACTTACCATCTCGAGATGGACACCAGCGTGGGATTTTTGACCCGTAGTGTGAAGCATCGGTCTGTGGCCTTGCTCATCTATCGTCATACGGGAGGCGGAGCAACTCTCTGGGACTTTAATGGACAATGGCAGCTTCCAATAACGGATGAGACCATCCCACACATCCTTGGTGAGCTCAGCGGGTTTTCCATGCTCATAACCCTTCACGATCCAATCATCCTTCCAGTTGGAGACCGTGTCCATCAATTGACCTTTCGCCTTCCCGATAAACGCTTTCTTCACCCTCTCGTTCACCTCGATAGACCAATGATATTTTTGTTGTACAGAAAAAAATTAGATTAATAATTAATTTAATTAAAAATAATTAGAAATCTTAACAATACAAAATAAAATCTATATAATTAATTAAAAGTAACTTACATCGAAACATTTGAACCACGTCTTTCTGACATGTTCCGGCGTCGACTTCCAGTTCGGATGTGGCTCGGTGAAGTAATGATATGTATTGTTTTTGGCACATTCTAACAATGTTTTCTAGAGTATTTATCGAGTCCTTTTAGTTCTTTTCGAGTCTTTACAGGTCTGGAGTTGCATTGGATGGGAAATATACCAGTTGGAGCAAAAGAGGCGGAAAGAATGCAATTTGGAGACTTTCACGAGGGGAACAACCTTGCAGGCTGTTCCCGATCGAGCGGGGCAACCCGAGTGCCTGCTCCTGCAGCAGAGATTTTTAAGGAAGTTTCCAAATATTTCGGGATTTTACCTAGGGCTTCCCCCTTTTCCACCTAGGCCGCCAGAGACCTGCAAATATATCTTTTCTTATTTTTTTTAGAAAGTCTACGCTACTTTGGAAAAAAGAAACAGAACCCTAAGACTCCATTGTTGGGATTTGCTTATTTGTAAAGGGAGAAGGATATCTACACTCTTGAGAAGAATTGAACCCTATCTCATTTAATTTTTATTCAACATGTTTTCTTCATCTGTTATCTCTGTATTCTCGGTTGCTATGGCTGAGTAGTCAATTTGCTTAGTCTAGGGTGTTAGGAGGTCATAGATTCATGAGCTAAACACAAATAAGGATTGATGTTTTGATTGTCTCCATTCATGATTGCGCTTACTGCCTGCATTAAACTAGCTACTTAGTGCCTGATTCTAGGTTTAATCTTAATCATCAAAAGTGTTTTAGGTTGCTAGAAATATCATGAATGGGCGATTTGTCCCTAACCAGCGAAAGTAGATGTTAGGGAAAATTGTGAATTTATCGAATCTGGTCTTAATGTTTATCATCTTTCTATGATTCAAACGACAGTTTAGATATTAGGAATGATTGATAAAAGGGGAGACGCCACGACAGTGGGTCGAACTTTACATGTTTTTCGAGTTTAAGACTTGCTGTGAATTGTTCCTTGAATAGATGTTTGGTTCATGCTCACTGATTTCCAATTATTCACCCTAGGCTAGCATTCTCTTTAATCTGAAACCTTATTCAATTCGTGTTATTTGCTATTTACGTTACCTCAAAACTCAAAATAATTTATTGTTTCAGCTAAGTCGAGAACCCACAGAAATAAAGTGTAAACTAGTTCTCTGGATTGAACCGTAAATACTTCAGTTACAACTATTAACTTGACAGTAGGAAAGGTCTAGTTTTAGTATACCAAGTTTTGGCGCCGTTGCGATGGGGACCAGCTTCTTACCTCAATTTTTCAGTTATTTACTTAGTCTAGGACCTCTAACTTGCTCTTTTCTCTTTGTTGCAGCTAATGTTCCAGGTGCATTACCAGTAGACATACTCGGAGCAACGCACAAGGACATTTAGTTACACTCAGCAACCAGGAGCTCGCAAGGTTAGAAAGAGAGAACAGACAACAGCCAAGGCCGACCAACACCACTATGGGTGATCACAGCCATCAGGATGATCTCGCTGCAGCAATGCAACTGATACAACAGAAGATGCAGCAGATGCAACAGACCATCCAAGCGCAACAAGCCGCTGCCCTACTCGCCGCGCAGCAGTAGCAGGAACAGCCGGCGCAAGCTGTTCGCGATTGGGCAGAGAAACCTTACGCGTAACTTCCCTACTACACGCTCTGCAATTTTTCCTCCACCCTGTATGAGGCAAGACTTCGAGATCAAGCCTGCTTAGATCGCTCTGGTGTAGAGGAAGGTGTTCACTGGTCTCCCTGCAGAGATCCCAACGGAGCACATTGAAAGCTTCGAAAAAGTCTGCAGCTTTACTCGCTCGAATGGAGTACCACCTTACCATGTCAAGTGCATCCTATTCTAATTCTCTCTTGATGGAAAATCTGCACGGTGGTTAAACTCTCTCCCTACCAGCTCTCTAACTTCATGGGAGCCGGTCAGATCAGCGTTCCTGAGCAACTTCTACACGAAGGCAAGGACTGTTGCATTGAGGAACAAGATCACCTCCTTTAGACAGCTCACTGATGAGCCTTTTTGTGATGCATGGGAGCGGTTCAATGACTACCGCAGAGAGTGCCCTCACCATGGATTTGAAGATGATTACTTTCTTGGCATTTTCTATGATGGAGTAGAATGGGAGTACCAAAGTGCTCTGAAATCTTCGAGCAATGGAGACTTAATGACAGACCACTGATGGAGTGTTTAAGCTGATTGAGAACATGGCTGCTAGTTCAGCCAACAAGGAATATGAGAGCAATCGCTCAAAGAAAGTGAACAGTGTTGACACCCATAAGATTGATGAGTTGACAGCGAAGATCGGTCAGCTACTGAAAAAATACCATGGACAATGCTTCATAATGGAGGGAGCTACAGCTGAGATGATTCAGAACCAGCAACAGTCGCAGAGCAACCAGCAAGCTGTTCCAGCCGCGAGTGTTCCGCAAGATGAACTGAAAAATCTCAACATTATGATGCAGCAGATGCTCTAGAGCCAGCACATTCAGGTCAAGGCAGTGAATCAGGTTACCACAAATATCAACTCTAAGATGGACAACATGTTCACTGATCTGAATACAAAATATGATACTGTGAGCAACCACATAAAGAGGATTGATGTTCAACTTGCCCAAACTGCTGAAACTGTTAAGAGGCAGCAAGAAACCCTTCGTGGAAAGAGTGTGGTGAATCCTAGGGTTGAGCACTGTAATGCAACAGATCTGGGATGTGAGAAAGCTGAGGGAAAAGAAACGGAACAGCCGTTTGCTGAGACTGCTTCTAGCGCAGAGGAGAGAACAGAGCACCATGTCGCCTGTAGAACAACTGCCCCCGATGAACCTACTGTGACTCCACCAGTGCGAGTCTATGTTCCTAAGGTTCCCTATCCAATTCCACCTAGACACTTGATGGATCCCATTAGTGCAGAGAAGTTGGCAGGTTTTAATAAGATGGTGAGAAAGCTTCCTAAAGAGCTTGCATTCGAGGATGCTCGGCAGATTCGTCCATTGCTTATGTTCTTTAAAAACTGTAGAGAGACTCAAGAGGAGATCAAAGCTCTCTAGAAAGAAGCATTGTCTACACCAGCACTGAAGGTATTACCTAAGGTTGCTGACCCTGGGAAGTTTGCTTTTCCCTGTTCTATTGCTGGAGTGGAATTCAAGGAAACTCTTTGAGATTCTGGGTCTAGTGTGAATCTTGTCTCAAGGGCGATTGTAGACAAGCTAGGCATTGCTGATGTTGAGCCTTCTCAGGTGACTCTGGCTTTTGCAAACTCTTCTAAAGCAGTTCCTTACGGCACCAGCCACAACCTTCCTGTCCAAGTAGGGGACTGCATTCTCCATTCTTAATTTCAGGTTGTTGAGATGAGCAAGGATTATGAGATGCCTTTGATCTTTGGAAGGCCATTTATGGCTGCAGTGGGAGCAATCATCGACATGCCTAATAAGAGAGTCCCATTCACTTACATCAACAAGAAGGTTTTCTACAAGGATCGAAGAAGTTCTGGATGGAGATCCTCACACTGATACCAAGAAACTCTGTGGGAATGCAAAGGCGAATGAAAAAGTCCAAAATAAAAAGGTCAGGGGCGATCCTACTATGACTTTGATACCTCGCTTGTGTGATGAGACATCCATTGAGTATGAGGTAAATTGCAAAGGTACCTCTAAACATTTCCCTAAAGTCAGAGTTATTCTCACTGATGAGCTGAAAAAGAAAGGAGAAGCTGCTGTGAAAGGGCTGTTGAGCAGAGTTTTGAAGCTGAACATGTCCGATTGTGGAGCTTGTTTTGGAACAAGCCCTCATGCTCAACCCGACTGATCCCTATCACCAACTCAAGCTAGTGACTTAAACCAAGCTCTTAGTGGTAGGCAACCCACTGGTATGTGTAAATATAAGTTGGTTTATTTTTGGTTGCTTATTTTGGTTTTAGTTTATTGAGTCTTAGGTCAAACAACAGAAAAATCCGAGATACTTCAAAATTCTGGGTTGCAGAAAGGAGCGATTGTTCCAGGCGGAGATCCTACGATGGAGCACCCTGAATTTTCATGGAGCACGCACTCCACTCAGGTAAGTATCTTGACCAAAAAAAGGTGTTTATTCTTGTTTACACCTTCTCTCTGATTTATTTCACACCGAGACATTGTGAAGTAAGTCTGGAGGAGGGTCTTCGTTGTTTACTAACTCAATTCTTTCTTTTGTTTTTCTTTTGATTCAGTTTATAGGATCGAATCAGTCAAAACTTTGTTGGAATTAGGACCTTATTCCGTGATGATCACTAACCACCTCGTGTTTTAGTTATCTTATTCAGTGACCTTAGCAGTGGCGAAAGACACACATGTGGACCTGGAACACCCTGATATTATCTCATTTGGTTCTCCAGAAGCTCTTGGCTTGTCGAGGTTACACTGGAAAGACTTAGCTTCATTTACCTTGAACCTAATCTTGACTGCAATTCTTCTTGTTATGGGCATTAGATCAGGGAAACGAGAATACACTCAGGACTTCTTAACCTTTTTTTATCAATCTTGCTGATCCTGAGTGGCTAACTCATCTTTAGCTAGTTCTCACCCTGCACCTTGGCCTTTATTCCACCTTCATGCATTTGTTTTTCAGTGTCATATGTGCAGATATGAGCAAAAAGGTTGGAGAGGAAAGGATCGACGCAGCCTCTTACTCGTTACTGCTGCAAAGTGTCAATCAGACAAGGAGAACAAGCGGATTAAGGGAGCAGTTGCTCCGTATCCTGACACCTGTGCAAGAGTAAGGGTGGAGAACCAGAATGGGTGCGAATCAGAACCACCAGTGGCATCCTTAGACATCACATGTTACCTCCTTCTTTGTCACCCCACCATCTCCTTTCCACCTTGTATAAGAAAAAAGAAAAAAAAAAACCAAAATCGTTCTTTTCATTATATTTAGCATAAGGTGATGGAGAAGGAGAAGAATTCAAGGTATCATGAGCCACTGGGAAGGTCGAGCAGAAGAGTGGATATCAAATTGAAGGGATGAGGAGCAGGCAGATGAACTGAGCAGCCTGATGGCTGATCCAGAGCAGAACAGTCGTTCCAGAGAAAGCAAAAACGAGTAGAGGTTGTGGACATCAATGGATCCATCCTCTCTTGCTATTTTGCGCGATTTCCTGCATCCTCTACAAGGAAATGGTAACCGCTAAACACTCTTAGCTCCACCATCAAATGGCCTCTTTAATACCTAGACTGTCTACCCTGAATAATGCATGTGATGAGAAGCTCACACTGATGTCTTGCATATTTACATGTTTTTAGCATCTATATCTTGTACATTTTGATCATATAAGTTAGGCATTAGGCATCATTAGGATCCATTTTGCATTCATTTGTCCTTATCAGGTGTTGGAGCATGCTTTGGTGTGATTTGAGCTGTTTGGGAGTCTTATGGCCCAAAAAGAGCTGAAGAATCAAGTTTGGCCATGAAAAGAGAAGTCAATCCATGATCTGGTCGAGACAAAGATGAGCATGGACGGAGGCCTTAGAAATTTTCTCTGTTGCTAAGATTTTGTGGAGACACAGAAAATTGAGTCAGATTTCCAGTGGAAGTGGTTTCAAGTCATTTGGAGCTATATTGGAGGAGTTATGATCAGTTTACTAGAAGCACATCAAGCTGGCCGGGAAGACTGGTCCAGGTACAGCTACCCGGTCGGGAGAGAAGCGCTGGATGAGACCAGGCCGGGAAGACTAGGCCCGGTTGGGCGGTTTTGCTCAACCCCTGACCGTTTTTCACCCTCTTTTCCTATTGGTTGAAGCCTAATTGACCCTAGAGACCTTTTAGTATTTTCTTTGATGTTTTTAGGGCTTCTAAGCCTTGTATAAATACTCTTATATCTCCCAAAGTGGGGGTATCTCATTTTCTCTCAAGACTTTGCCTCATATTGTAAAAGCTTGAATCTTTTTATCATTTTAAGGAAGTTTTTCATCTCATATCTTGTTTCTCTTAATCATTAACATGATTAGCCTTGAATCTCACATAGATTTAAGGTTTCTCATGCAGATTAGAGAGTAGACACACTTTGGATTCATGGGCTAGGGTGATTAAAGGTGATTAGTGAAGATATAGGGTGTTTAGTGTTAGATCTACTTGTTTCCTTGCTTTTTGAGGGTTCTTAATGCTATTTTGGTCTTGATCATATCAAAATAGATCTATAGGCATTTCCGCCCGGAAGGTGTTCGATGAAATGCCTGAACCATCTCTTCAATGCTTTTAGCTTGCTTTACCTAAGGGATTAGTTGTTAAAGGAGCTAAGATTTCTATTAGACTTGTTCTCCATGCTTGCTTTAGTCATTACAGTCAAAGGGATTTGATGTATTGGGTGATCATTGCAAAAGAGCATTCATCTAGGGATAGAGCTTGCTTAGTTTTGTTATTTAGGCATAAGGAGAGTGTTTGATTGATTGCTTGCCACCCTTAGATTGGATCTTAATCTCCTAAAGTCAAGTCCCTAGTCCCATGGATCCTACCTTAGAATTTGATTGAGTTCTTGCACTTATTTCTTGATTGGATTTGAGATCACCTTGTTTATATTTTTAGGATCTTAGCTTGTTACCTTTATCCATCTTCTTGTTTGCTTAGATTAAGGAAGCTTGTGTATTCTTGGTGCTATAAATCTCTAGTTCTCTGTGGGTTCGACAATCTTTTATACTACATTGATTTGATCTTGGACCCTTGAAAAGTCATGTATCAAATTTGGCGCTGTTGCCGGGGAACTAGTAGATATTTTTATTAGGATTTCAATCTTTCTTGAGACTAAGCTTTATTTTCTTGCTTTGTTTTGCTTTTGTACAGTTACTAACTTTCTATTCTAGAATTTCTGTTTTGTAGTAATGGCTTCAAGCTACCTTGAAAAGCCACAAGAAGAGGAAGATCACATTGAAGATGAGCCATATGTCTATGTGGAACCACCACCCTTTGATATACGCATACTCACACCAGACCAAAAGGTGAAGTTGCATCGGCTTCAGAGAATGAAAGAGAATTGGGGCAAGCCAATGAGATCCCTGGCACGAATGATCCGGGTACACCTCATTAGGGATCGAGCAGAATTTGAAGAAAGGGAGGTTAAACAACATGAGTTTGATGTTGCTTATGACCTTAAAGAGGTAATGTATTGGGTTCCACCATTCCAGCTGGAAGGTACAAGCATTTCCACTTTAGAACTTCAACTTGAGGAAATTTGCTTGCCTTGTGGTGAGAATATTGCCCATGATCTTGATTCTCATGTGCTCATAAATGAATGTCTTGATCTGATATGTGAAACTAGGAAACTAGATGAGTTGAGAATAGAAAAGCTTGTTAGAGATCATATTGAAGTTTGTTTTGACAAGAGTTATCTATGTGCTTTTCATTCGATCTTGAATCTGAGTTTTTCATTCTTAATGAACCTAGACCTCTTCTTGCACTTGCTGATCTAGGGGATGAACTTGATGTGGATAAGCTCTTGCTTGAGATACAAAACCCCCATGCTGAAAATTATCATGAGAATGTGAACATTGTGTATTATTTGGTTGATGGAGATAGAGTTGACTACATTGTTAAACCTTCGTTTGAGCCTGTAGTTGACTTTGTGTTTCCACCAAATGCTTTTGATTCTTGTGACCATTTGAACCTCAAAAAGCATCTCATGATTCATGATACATCTTTAGTGAAGCTCTTTGATGAAAAATCTGTCTATTTTCTATGGACAGTAGTGTGCTCCTTTGCATACTTGGTTCCTTGTTCTCATAGGAGAAGGACCACAGGTGCATTGGCTCAACCTTTTGATACTTATGATTAGCAAGCGCACAAAGTCAAGCTAGAGACTTAAAACAAGCGCGCTTGGGAAGCATTCCCATGTTTATCCATTTTATATATTTCTTTATCTTTCTTTGTTTTGAAGCTTTTTAATAAGGATAGTTGAGGTTTTTCAGGTTGGGTCTAAGGCTAGACAAAAGGTGAAAGGCGGCCAATCATTGCAACTCTAGACACCCGCCTTCACTTATCCGCTTCAGCCTATCTCTCCCGGTGGCACAAATCCGAGGCCAAGGGTCCTCTACCACCCAATTCAGCCAATAACTCCAAGTATGTGTCACTCCAACCCTTCTTGTATATACATTTGCTTTTGTCTTGTTGGGGTATTCTCCTTCTCTCTTACTCACACAGAGACTGTGTGATTTAAGTATGGGGGAGGTACCAGGTATTTGATTATGTTTGCTTTGTGATTGAGAGTCTCATGCATTGCAATGTACATTCATATTTGCATTATGAAAAAAATTAAAATTTTTGAATTATGTAGATTGCATCACTTGCATCCTTAAGATTGAGTCTAGAGCATATAGGTTGCATTCACTTGCACATGGAGCATGGCCTTGTAAAGAACGCTTGTTTGCACTGAATTTGGCTCCCTAGTTAAACATATCATGTAGCTTAAGCATCTTTTGAAAGGCTTGCATGCTTTGAGCCTTGAAAGCTCTTCTTGAAACTTACTTGCTTGCTTGATATTGGCATTGTTCTTGAAACCAGCTCCATCCTGAACTTAGACTTGAATGAACTTAATTTCTCTTGCATATGGGCATTTGCATACTTGATCATGGATCTCATACACATTTGGGTTATCTTTCCCCATTATACCACTCTTTGTTAACAAATGGCACTTCCATACCCTTGAACCCTAGCCATTCTTTGAAGCCTACATTGATTTGCATGAGTGAGGCCTTTTCTGATAGTTTGTCATGTGCAAAATCTTGAGAGTATTGGGGGCGACATGGATTTGTTCTCATCTCTTGCTAGCATAGGGTCATCATTTGAGCTAGCTTCTAGGATGGTGAGTGGGGTTTTTGTTCCTTAAAGGTTTATATCTTGGGTTTGGGATGTGACAATGTTGAGATTGATGAACAAAAGAATGTATTGAAAAAGAAAAACCCTAGGGACCTAGAATAGAAAGATAAGAAGCTCTTGATTGATGTTTTTGACCTTCCCCCTTCATATAAAAAAAAGAAAAGAAAAAGAAAAGAAAAAGAAAAAAAATAAATAAAAAAAAGAAAGAAAACAAAAAAGAAAAAGAAAGATTCAATAAGATAGTGGGGAAGGGAAAACAAAAAGTGTTAGAGCTTAGAAGTGTGAATTATGAATAAAAGGTCCTTAGAGGTTGAATCTCGAAGAAAGAAAGTTGTTCATTTGGTGAGTGATGTGAGTGTGTTTCATTTTGGGTTATGGGATGAATAAAAGGGGTGTAGAACTTGTAATCACTTAGGATTGGGTAGAACTTGTAACCCCGGAATATTTGTCTAGTTACAAAGTTAAACAAATCTCAACAACCAAGGGTTCTACCAAAATACGTTTTTTCGAGAACTTCTCGGAAAAATAAAACTTGTTCTCCTCGAAACTGTGGGGAAACCCTAGATTACTCGCAGAATAAAAGCACGACTAATTGGGTTACCAATTCCCCACTGTTGTACTTCTTCCGATAAACTCTCGGGAAGCAAACAAAGAAACGGAAAAATAGCATACTAATGCTTCCCAACCGTCCGAACCACCCCGAGTAAGCACAAAGATCCAACTGTCCCGACCAGCTCACCATACCGCGAGCTCGGTCCTTATCGACCAACTCGCCATATGGCTAGTCCTTCTCAACAAGTTTTGTAAGCCATCTGGCTTAAATTCTTGTCCTGTTTCCGACTTCCAAAAGCATAATTTACTGATACAAATTTTTTCCGGGAAAACTTCGCGGTGAAGAAACGTCATGCTTTGAAAACATCGTGCTTCTAAAAAGTCGTGCTTCCAAAATTTTTATTCTTCCAAAAAATCTGTCTGATCAATCTAAAACATTCTCTAACATGGTCGAGCAGCTTAAGGTTCCCTCGCGATCAATTCTTGATCACCATGTTGATGCTCGACCAATCTTCTATTTTATTTGAACCATGTCCATACTTTGTGATGGAAACTCAACATACCTCTTCATACTTTGATTCCCAAAAGCTCGGCTCCAAATTCTGACTATATCGATCTCGACCATTTTACCCCTTCGGGAGGGTTATTACATTCTCCCCACCTTAATAGAATTCGTCCTCGAATTCTTAGGTGTTGAGAGGTCTCCTTCTTCCAAATAACAACCTTCCTTTTCCAAAATTAATCTTAACTCGGCGACCAATCCTTTCCAAGGATCACCTCCTGCCCTTCCAAAGGCACGACTGACGAATCTGCCACAAATTCTCTCCTGAATAACCAATAGAACAGTCTTGACACAGTGATCTGCTTCAAAGTTTTATGACGACAGGGGGTCCGATGCTAGGATGCTCTATGAATTCTACGGAGACTATCCTGCTTGACATGTGTCTGAAATTGATGCCAAGGCGGCCAAGGCGTCGGCCTGTGTGTTCTCGGCGCGAGGGATCCTGGTGAGGGCGAACTGGTCGAAACTTTGGGCCAGATTTTGCACGAGTTTTAAGTAGGCATCCATTCTTTCATCCTTGCTTCGTATTCCCCGCTATATTGGCGTGCCACAAGGTGGAAATCGCAGTAGGCGTAAATGTTGCGTATCTTTAGGCCACAAGCCAATCGTAAGCCTGCGATTAATGCTTCGTACTCGGCTTCGTTGTTTGAGGCTTGGAAAACGAGTCGGAATGACTGTTCCAGCACTTCCCCCGTTGGTGATGTGAGTCTGATCCCGATTCTGGAGCTTTGTTTTGACGAGGACCCATAGTCATGGAGGGTCCACAATGAACCGGGCTCTTCGTTTGTAATATATCCCGTCGGGAATTCTACTAAGAAATCGGCAAGTACTTGCGATTTTGCGCAAGTTTTTGCTCGGTACTCGATATCGTATTCGCTTAGCTCGATTGCCTATTTTCCTAACCTTCCAGATTGACTGGGGCTATGCAAGACTTTCCGCAGCGGGAAATACGGCCTTAGTTTTCGTGCTGACATTACGACCGCAAGTGCTAGTTTTTCCATCATAGGATAGTGAATCTCCGCATCGAGTAAGGTTTTGCTTACGTAGAAGATAGGCTTTTGCTCGCCGTGTTCCTCACGGATGAGGACGCCACTTACAGCCGTGATCGATTCCGCGATGTACAGGAATAGTGGCTCTTCTTCTACGGGTTTCGCGAGTGCCGGGGGGGGGGGGGGGGGGGGTGGCTAGGTAGTGTTTTAGTTGTTGGAAAGCCTTTTTGCATTCCTCCATCCACTCGAATTTTTTGTTCTCTTCAGGGTATCGTAGAAAGGTAAACACTCGTTGATCGCGAGATGAAGCGATGGAGTGATGCAACTCTCCCGGTTAAACTATGCACCTCTCGCTTCGTTCACGGGGACACCATTCCAATCAGCGCAGTGATCTGTTTTGGATTGGCCTCGATACCGCGGAAGGTGACAAGATATCCCAAGAACTCTCCTGATGCTACCGCGAATCTACACTTTGAAGGGTTAAGTTTCATGTTGTGTAGGTTGAGCTTCTCGAAGCATTCTCAGAGGTGAGTGATATGATCTTGTTCCTCGACGCAGACTCGCCACTTTCCTTTTTTCTTTTTGACGACGACTAGGTTAGCGAGCCAGTCCGCATACCTAACTTCTGTTATCGATCCAACCTTGAGGAGTTTTTCGACTTCGTTGTTGACCGTCTCGGCCTGTTCTGGTCCCAACATTCGTCTTTTCTGTTTGACAGGTTTGAAAGTTGGGTCAACGTTTAGTTTGTGACATGTGACCTTGATGTCGATTCCAGGCATGTCCTCTGCGGACCATGCGAATGTGTGCAAGTTTTCTTTCAGGCAAGCTATGAGCTCGACTTTTAATGACTCGCTCAGGTTTGCGCCGATTTCAATGCAGTGATCTGGGAATGTTTCGTCCAAGCATATCGAGATTACGGGTTCGCAGGTGTGCTCGCATTTTCCCTCCAGAGCGTTGGCTGCTCGTGACTGCCAAAAGATTTCAGAGCTGTCTTATTCCAGGGCATCGTCGACGGCAGACGATTTCTTTTTCTTTCTGGGTGGAATCTCCGCCGATGGGTTTTTCCGCTTTAATTCTTCGGCGAAGCAGACATGCGAGATTCTCCGATCTCCCCAGATGGTCTCGATTCCGCGAGGGGTCGGGAACTTAAGACAGATGTGATATGTCGATGGGACCGCTTGCATCGAATTCAGCCATGGAGTTCCTACGATCGCGTTATACGATGTAGGTTTATCGATGACTAAAAACTCTACGATTTTCATCATGCTGCCAGCTTTAACCGAGAGATTAATTGTACCGAGAGACATGGTAGCCTCCCCTGAGAGTCCTACTACTGAATTGGGATCTTTTGTGATTTCGGACGGAAGGATTTTCATTCTTTCGAGGGTGTTTTTGAAAATGATATCGGCCGAGCTTCCGGTGTCGACTAATATCCTTGCGACATCAATGTCCTGGATTGTCAGCTCGACGAAAAGGAGATCATTGAGAGGTTTGACTGGTCGGTCGTTGCTCTTTCCTTGAAGGAGATGACATCGCTGCCTATTTGATTAGGCATATCGTGTCTTAGTCGTTTGGTGGTTTGTGAGTTAGAAAATCCGAACCCCCCCTCCCTCTAGCGCCAAACTGCGGGAACCAAAATTCGCACTATCGATTTCCTTCGATTTAGGAAAGTTAGGAAAACCCTAATTTCCCAGAGGTCCTAGATTCTCTGCTAAAAAACACCAAAAAACGAAAAAGACAAGGATAACAGAATATCGAGAGTAAGTTGCACAGAGGCGTATTTTTAATCAATAAGAACAGAGTTACAGGTGTCTCGAGAGACAAGACGGACAGAGTTTCGCTAGCAAAGTCGGATTCAGAACTAAGACGAAAAGAGACTAAGTAAAATCAAATCGCCTAAAATTCTAAGTTTTCTAAGCTAGCCAGGTTCTTCTAAGTCTGGATCTCTCTATTCTTTAGCCTTTGCCCTCCTTATATATGCCTTCTTGGTCGGTTTAAACACTTCTCGAAAATTTTCCTTTTTCTTCTCCATCGTCATCATTATCTTGGAAACTTGATATTTATTTTCCGATTTCGCGAGATTTCGCCTTATCCTGCAAGTTAAATAAACCGTCATAACATCGTTCGGCTTGATCTTGAATGGAATCATAAGTGGTTTTGGGCCGGGTTCTAGGCCTCTTCGTACCATCTTTTGACTTAAACGTTTTTACGATTTCTTTGAAAATACGCTCCTTGTTACGACGTCGATTAAACGAGGAAGTTCATACTTCTCGTACAGTTAAGACGATTATGGTGTTAACCGTCGCCGTTTTATGATAACTATGAACTTCATTCGGGAATATGAACCTTGACGGTTCTCGTCGTAAAGTTCCAATGATAACTCCGATCGAGACGACACGAGGGACTGATCTTGTCGAGGTTCAATGGGAGGCACAATATTTGATCCAACTCGCCAAACGGGCAAATTGGACGAAATGTTTGAACTTACTCGCCATCTTGGCGAGTTGGGATGCTCCAACTTTCCAAGATGGCGAGTTGGAAAGGCTTCAGGAGCTCCAACTCGCCAACATGGCGAGTTGGAAAGGCTTCAGGAGCTCCAACTCGCCATCTGGGAGAGTTGGATGTTTTTCTCGAGCCTTTTGGTTGGGAATTTTTGTCGAGAGTGTACGAAGATGCACTTTTAGACGTTGATTTCGAGATAACCGTTTTTGACCCCAACACTCTCCAACTCAAGAAATCCCAAAAACCTTTTGCTGTGTAAAACAATAGTATAGAAAACTCTTTAAAAGCTCTCTTTGCCTCAAACACATAGGTAAACTATAAATATCAGGTTAAAAACTCGTCAGGGCAATCTTGTAATTTGGTGAAGTCTTGGGCTTTAAGTCGACTGTCTTTTGTTTGGTTCTCCATCAATCGATGTCACAGGGTGTGCATCGATCGATTATTATCTTCAATCATGGACCTCTCTTTGATATCGATCGATAGCACAGAGTGTGCATGGATCGATTATTGACTCTGAATATCGACCTCTAGTCTGGATTGATGGTCAGCTCGGGTGAAATCTCTCTTGTCCTCCAAACTACTCCAAAAACATCACTTTGTTCCACAACACTCCTGGACCTGAAAACATACCTAATAGACTCCAAAACATAATTATTATATCTTAAAACAACTATATACCATGGGTAAAAGTGGGTCAAATTCATGGTATATCAACTGTACCCAACAAGCTTTGGTACCTTCATAGATGATCGCTCGAACGACAGCCTATAAGTAAAGTTCCACAAATACTGTAGCATTTGTTTCATGGCAGCTTCATGCGACTCTCTAGAGCTCTGCATATACCGACTTAGTACGCCTACACTGAACGACAAGTCTAGTCTGGTTTGTATGAGATAATGCAAACACCCAATATTCTTTCTGAATATCGTTGCATCTATCTCCTTCTCAGTCTCTGCTTTCGATACTTTAAGACCAAGTTCCATCGGTGGCTGCCAGGGATTGCACTTGTCCATTCCATTCTCTTCCAATATTCTTGTTGCATAACGTTTCTGGTTGAGTGTTATCCCATTGTCATGTTGATATACCTCTATACCAAGATGGTATGTCAACTTTTCCAAATCGCTTATATCAAACTTGCTCCCCATGTTGCTCTTAAACTCTTGAATGATCCTTGCGTTGGTTCTGGTTACAAACAGATCCTCTACGTATACGGCCACCACAAGTAGATCACCACTAACATACTTGCGATAGATGGAGGGCTCTTTTGAACACTTTGAGAACTGTAATTCGCAGAGGATATGATTAAGCTTGTTATTCCAGGCTCTTGGTGCTTGTTTCAATCCGAAAAACACCTTCTTGAGTTTATAAACCTTATGTTCTTCTCCCCTTTTCTCGAAAGCCTCTGGCTGTGTAACATACACCGTTTCTTTGAGTTCTCCAAGAAAGAATGGAGTTTTTACATCTATATTATGTACTTCCCATCCATAAGTTGCAGCAAGATTCACTAGGAGCCTTATCGTTTCAATCCTTGCGGCTGGAGAAAAAACTTCATCATAATCAATTTCGTGCCGCTACAAATATCCTTTAGCAATTAGCCTTGACTTGTATTTGTTAATACTTCCATCCGCGTTGAGTTTGATCTTGAACACCCACTTTAAACCTATTGGTTTTGCTATATAGGGAAGGTCAACGAGAACCCATGTTTCATTCCTTTCGATGGATTCTATCTCTTCTACACATGCTCGTTTCCACTCTTTTGACTCCCTAGCTTCGCTAAAATTCCTCGGTTCATTGTTTAGATATAGCAGTATCTCTTCTCCGATCTCTTCGGCCAATGATATATAATCGTCAAGGTATTTGGGCTGCACCCGTACTCTATCGGATCTTCTTGGACCTTGTAGCTCGGGTTAAATAATCTCTGCCTCATCATCATCGTGTACTGAATCGTCTCCTTTGGCGCTTTGCGCATTTCTTTTATCAGTTGCTTGCTTGATACGTAACTGTTCTGATTCAGTGGTTATGCCGTGATTTCAAATTCTCCAAGTCTAACCACAAAATTCTCGTTGGAGGAGTCTGTTCTGTCTGCATTCCAATTCCAGCTCTTTGTTTCGTCAAAGACAACATCTCTATTTACCACAATCCTTTGCGTGTGGGGGTCGTATAGCCGGTATGCCTTGGATCCCGGCTCTATTCCCTAGTGCACTAGCATCCTTGTCCGATCAAGCTTCTTTAGAAAATTCCCTTTTATCTTTCCATACACTATGCATCCAAAAACTCGTATGTGATCAACCCTCAGCTACTTATTTTGATACAATTCGTATGGTGTTCTTTCTTTTAGTACTCTGGTTGCAACTCGATTCAACAGATATGTTGAGTGTCGTGTTGCCTCTCCCGACATATAGCTGCGTATGTGCATATGTTTCATAATACTTCTCATCATCTCCATCAACGTTCGGTTTTGGCGTTCCACCACCCCATTCTGTTGGGGTGTATATAGAGTTGTAAGGTGTCTTCTTATCCCAACACCTTCGCAGTCGTCATTGAATTCTTTAGACATAAACTCTCCACCTCTGTCCGTTCGAAAAGTAATGATGTTCTTTCCTGTCTCTTGCTCCACCGTGTTCCTTAGTTTATTAAACTTTTCGATGTCTTCACTTTTATTCTTCAATAATATGCTCCACATATATCTAGTATGATCATCGATCACAACAAATATATTTTTGTTTCCTGCAGGAGTATTTGGACTTATAGGTCCGCACAAATCACCATGAAGCAGTTCTATTGTCTCATCTGCTCGATATGTAGTTGCTTTAAGAAATACCTTTCTCGATTGCTTGCCAAGTAGACAGGAGCCACACACTTCTTTCTCAGTGTTTATGTTTAAGATGTCGAGCACAAATTCCTTCTCCACCATGTTCTTTAGATTCTCAAAATTTATATGACCAAGCCAAAAGTGCCATCTTCTTGACTCGTTTTCTGTGGATGCGGGGAGACTGTTGAAATAAAGTTATCAGATATATGAGAAGAAGGTTGGTGGTCAATGGTGCAAATATAGGGCGTAGTACGGACAGTACAGCCTTGTACTGATGGTGGACAATCCAAGATGAGTTCAGGTCGAACCTAAGGAGAAGAGTGGACGAAGTGAAAATATAGGGCGAGGCGTACGAACGGGTGGTCCATACACACGACCGTACAGTCGAGACCTCGTCCAAGAAGTTACCTTTGTTACCCGGGTGAAAGGAGTCTTAGTTTAATAATCATCTCCTTTAATGATTGCATTTAGATTAAGCATAGGTTTGTATTCCCTTTGCTTTGTGGTCACTTAGAACTGGTTCGACAATCTTATATACTACATCATTTGATTTGGACCCTTGAAAAGTCCTTTCATCAAATTGGCGCCGTTGCCAAATTCTAAGTTGATTGTGACATTGGGATTTAGTCACTTGCTTGAGACTAAATCATTTTTTTTCTTGTGATATTGATTCTCCTTTTGCCTCTTCCTTTGATTTTCAGGTGTATGAACACAAGAAGCAGGGGTGCAACAAACCTGGTTCCCACTGTTGAAGAGATAGCTACACTTGAGAGGGAAATAGCAAGAAAGAGAAGAGAAGAAGAGCAACAGGCTCACATTCAGAGGTTGGGGTTTGAGATGGATGAACACCAGCATCAACCTCAAGATGGCAATGGTCAAGGAGCTGACAACCTTGGACCACAGCGCCAGCAAAAACAACACCAACAGCGACCAGCTAGAGCTATTGGCACCTATGACCGTCCTCACATTCATGGTCATAGGACGGGCATCCGAGCACCAGCTGTGGAAGCTAACAACTTTGAGATCAAGTCAGGGTTGTTGAATGTGATTGAGAACAACAAGTACCATGGCCTGGCTGTAGAAGACCCATTTGATCACTTGGACAAGTTTGATAGCTATTGTGGCTTGTCCAAGACCAATGGTGTGTCAGAAGATGCCTTCATGCTCAAGCTGTTTCCTTTCTCTCTAGAAGACAAGGCAAGCCAATGGGAGAAATCTCTGCCTAGTAACTCCATCACCACTTGGGATGATTGCAAGAAAGCCTTCTTGGAGAAGTTCTTTTCTACATCAAGGACAGCCAAGCTGAGAAATGAGATCTCTAGCTTCCAGTATAGGAATTTGGAAAGCTTTAGTGAAGCATGGGAGAGGTTCAAAGGCTATAAGGCTAAATGCGCCCACCATGACTTCTCAAAGGAGAGTTTGCTGAGCACATTCTACAGAGGTGCCCTTCCTGAGTTCAGAGCTAGATTGGATACAGCAAGCAATGGATTCTTCCTGGGCAGGTCTGAAGAAGATGCTGAGGAGCTGGTTGACAACATGGTGAAGAGTGACTCAGTTTACAGTGGAGAGCATGACAGAGCTGATAGAACCACCAGAGCTGATGACAACCAGACCAAGAAGGAAATCAAATCCTTGCAGGACAAGATAGACTTGCTGATTGCTAACCAAGCCAAACAGGGGCAGATAAACTTTGTTGGTGGTCCTAGTCAAGAAACTCCTCCTAAGGTTACTGAAGATGATGGTTTAGAAGGGCAGGAAGAGCTTTGCTTCATTAACAACAATGGTACTTGGTACAGGAAGGAGCCTAACTTTCAGTACAACAACTACCAGCAGAGGTCTTATCCTAACAACCAGCAAGGAGGCTATCAACCCAAGCAAAATACTCAGCAAGGGAACTACCAGCCTAGGCAGAATCCTCCTCCTGGTTTTACCAATCAAGGCAATCAGCCTACTCAAGCTCAAGGTAGCTCTTCCCAAGCTAAAACTCCAGATTCAACTATGGAAGCTATGTTCAAACAACTACTGGAAGGTCAAGCTAGAACAGCCAAGGACATTGGCCATGAGTTCAAGACTGTTCACTCCAAGATTGATAGCAGCTATACTGAGCTAAACAACAAGATTAGAGCTTTGGAGAATCAGTTTGCTTCTATGAACTCTCAGCCAAGCCGCCAACAAGAAACACTACCAGGAAAGGCTGAGCAAAACCCCAAGGAGCTCATAAAAGCAATCACCTTGAGAAGTGGTAGAGAGTTACCTCCAAGAGCTCTCCCCAAGGATGGTGAGCAACTAGGTGGGGGGGTGGCCATCAACATTGATGATGATGTTGTGATTGTAGATGAGAAGGTTGATGAGGAGATTCTAGAAAAGATTGTTGAAGCTAAAGGGTAAAGGAAAGGTTGGAGAAGAGAAGAAAACACTAAAACATGGTGAAGTTGCCACTCCAACAAAAGAGTCTTCCTTTGTTCCTCCTCCCTATGAACCTAAGCTGCCATTTCCTGGAAGATTCAAGAAGCAACTTTTGGAGAAGTACAAAGCACTCTTTGAGAAGCAAATGAGTGAAAGTTCAAGTCACAATTCCCATTATTGATGCTTTCATGCTTGTCCCTCAATACAGCAAGTTCTTGAAGGAGGCTGTGGCTGCTAAGAAGAAGGAAATGGAGGGCATGATGGTTCTTACTCATGACTGCAGTGCCATCATCCAGAGATTGACAATCCCTAAGAAGCTAGAGGATCCAGGCTGCTTTACTCTACCTTGTGCCATTGGTCCTTTGATGTTTGAGAGATGTCTATGTGATTTGGGAGCTAGTGTCAGTCTCATGCCTCTATTTGTTGCCAAGAAGCTTGGGTTCAGCCAATACAAGAAGTGTAAACTCTCTTTGGTGCTTGCTGATCGCTCGGTCAAATTCCCTATTGGTATCCTTGAAGACCTCCCTGTGATGGTGGGAAAGTGTGAGATTCCTACTGATTTTGTGGTGCTAGAGATGGATGAAGAAGCTAGAGACCCCTTGATCCTTGGAAGACCATTCTTAGCCACAGCAGGAGCCCTTATCAATGTGAAGGAAGGCAAGATTGATCTTCATTTGGGAAAAGAGCACACTCTCCATTTTGACATCAAGGAAGTGATGAAGAGGTCAACTGTGCAAGGCCAAGTTTTTTACATAGAAGAGATGGAAGCTCTTGCTGATGAGCTTCTTGAGGAATTGGCATTTGAAGAGTAGGCAATAGAAAACCCCTTGCAACATGCTTTGACAGTGGATAAGGAGGTCCAAGTGGTTGAGAACAAAGAGAGTGATGCTATTGTGGCCATGCTTGATTCTCACAAGAAGATTGATGATGAAGGCCAGTATGAGGAGCTTACACAAGAGGTGCACCAAACTGCTACAGCCACTCAACAAGAGGACACCCAACAAGATGATTGGAGTGAGCTCAAGGCACCAAAAGTGGAGCTAAAACCTCTTCCCCATGGTGTAAGGTACGCATTTCTAGGCCCTAATGAGTCATATCCTCTCATTGTGGGTAGTGAACTTACTGAACTTGAGCTTTCTCAACTTTTAAATGCACTTAAAAAGTTTAGAAAAGCAATTGGATACTCACTAGATGATATTAAGGGGATATCACCTTCTTTGTGCATGCATAGGATACATCTAGAGGATGAATCAATGACTTCTATAGAGCATCAAAGAAGGTTAAATCCTAACCTGAAAGATGTTGTAAAGAAAAAGATTCTTAAGTTCTTAGATGCTGGTGTTATCTACCCTATTTCAGATTCTAAATGGGTATCTCCTGTGCATGTTGTCCCAAAGAAAGATGGCATCACTGTGGTTAAAAATGACAAGGATGAATTAATACCAACTAGAACCATAACTGGCCATAGGATGTGTATTGATTATAGAAAACTAAACTCTGCATCTAGAAAGGATCATTTTCCATTGCCATTCATTGATCAAATGCTTGAGAGACTTGCAAACCATCCTTTCTATTGCTTTCTTGATGGGTATTCAGGGTTCTTCCAAATCCCCATACATCCCAATGATCAAGAGAAGACAACATTCACATGCCCCTATGGCACCTTTGCTTATCGAATGATGCCATTTGGGTTTTGTAATGCTCCAGCAACCTTTCAAAAGTGCATGATGTCTATCTTCTCAGATCTCATTGAGGATATAGTGGAGGTATTCATGGATGATTTCTCTGTCTACGGATCTTCGTTTTCTGCTTGTTTGTCCAACATATGCAGGGTCCTACAGAGATGTGAAGACATCAACCTTGTGCTGAATTGGGAGAAGTGTCACTTCATGGTCAAAGAGGGGATTGTGCTTGGGCATAAGATTTCAGAAAAGGGTATTGAAGTGGACAAGGCTAAGATTGAGGTTATGGTCAGCTTGCCACCACCAAAGACAGTGAAAAACATCAGGAGCTTTCTTGGCCATGCAGGGTTCTATAGAAGATTCATCAAGGACTTCTCAAAGATTGCTAGACCAATCACCAAGTTGCTGTGCAAGGAGGCCACTTTCAGATTTGATGAAGAGTGTCTTGGAGCCTTCAAGAAGATAAAGGGTGAACTTGTTAGTGCTCCCATTGTCCAGCCACCTGATTGGGACCTCTCTTTTGAGATAATGTGTGATGCTAGTGACTTTGCTGTTGGGGCTGTCCTGGGGCAGAAGAAGGATGGCAAGACTCATGTGATTTATTATGCTAGCCAAACCCTGAATGATGCACAGATGAAGTATGCCACAACTAAGAAAGAGATGCTGGCCATTGTCTTCGCCTTTGAAAAATTCAGAAGCTACCTGGTGGATTCCAAGGTCATTGTGTATATTGACCTTGCAGCTTTGAGACATCTCCTAGCAAAGAAGGATGCAAAGCCAAGACTACTAAGGTGGATCCTTTTGCTTCAAGAGTTTGACTTAGAGATTAGAGACAAGTTAGGGATTGAGAATGGAGTTCCTGATCACTTGTCCAGGCTGAGGATTGAAGGTGGAATCCCTATTGATGAGGGACTTAGACAGGAGCATGTCATGGCTATCATGTCAGTGGTGGCAGTTATTGAGACTGGAAAGAAGATTGAAGAGGTTAAGGCAGCTGAAGAACAGGGACCTTGGTATGCTGATTTGGTTAACTACTTAGCCACCGGAAAGGAGCCATTGGGTCTTGAGGGGTATGAGAAGAAGAAGTTCTACAAAGATTTGAAGAGATACTATGGGGATGAACCATACCTCTACACTCTTTGCAAGGATCAGATCTATAGAAGAGTGGTGGCTGAAGAAGAAGTTGAAGGAATCCTTACACATTGCCATGGATCTTCCTATGGAGGCCATTTTGCTACCTTCAAGACTGTCTCAAAGGTGTTACAAGCTGGATTTTGGTGGCCACACATGTTCAGGAACACAAGACTTCATTTCAAGATGTGACTCTTGCCAAAGGAGAGGAAACATTACTAAGAGGAATGAGATGCCTCGAAACTCAATCCTTGAAGTGGAGGTGTTTGATGTTTGGGGGATAGACTTCATGTGACCCTTCCCTTCTTCTTATGGCAACAAATACATCTTGGTGGCTGTGGACTATGTGTCAAAGTGGGTAGAAGCCATAGCAAGTCCCACAAATGATTCAAGAGTGGTGATCAAAATGTTCAAGAGCAATATCTTTCCAAGGTTTGGAGTACCAAGAGTGGTCATAAGTGATGGAGGTTCACATTTCATCAACAAGCTATTTGAGGGTCTTCTCAAGAAGAAGGGAGTGAAACACAAGGTTGCAACACCCTATCACCCTCAATTAAGTGGCTAAGTGGAAGTCTCCAACAAGCAAATCAAGGGCATCTTGGAGAAGATTGTGGGAACTAAGAGGAAGGATTGGTCAGACAAGCTTGATGATGCTCTTTGGACATATAGAACAGCCTTCAAGACTCCTCTAGGCAGTACCCCTTTCAACCTTGTCTATGGGAAGTCTTGCCATTTACCAGTTGAGCTTGAATACAAGGCATTGTGGGCTGTCAAGCTTCTAAACTTTGACATCAAGAGTGCAAAGGAGAAGAGACTTCTTCAACTCAATGAACTGGATGAGATAAGGATGGATGCCTTTGAGAACTCAAGGATTTACAAAGAAAAGACTAAGGCCTTTCATGACAGGCACATCCTCAAGAGAGAGTTATAAGGTGGAGATCAAGTTCTTCTCTATAACTCAAGACTGAAGATTTTTCCAGGGAAGCTCAAGTCAAAGTGGTATGGTCCATTTGTGGTTAAGGAAGTGAGACCTTATGGAGCCATTGTGCTTTGGAACAAGCAAGGTGGAGACTTTACAGTGAATGGCCAAAGACTCAAGGAATACATGGCCACCATACAAAAGGAGGATGGAACATCAACCCCACTCTCTGATGCTCCCCTTGCCTAACCTCAAAGGAGGCAAAGTCAAGCTAGTGACTTTAAAGAAGCTCACTTGGAAAGAAGTCCCATGGTTATCCTTGTAAATATTGCATTAGGATTTATTTTTCAACAATAAGTCACTTGGAGGATGATGAGAGCTTGGGAATGAGTTGGCTGAGGTCTTGAGATGGAGAAAGCATAAAAAAAAGAGAGAAGTGGGGGTTTGGACCGGGTAGGGTGGACCGGGGTGGCCTACCCGGTCGGATGGCCGAAGGAGAACGGACCGGGTGCATCTGTCCGGCTTGGCACACCCGGTCGTGAAGAGCATGAGGAGGACCGGGGTGGCTTGTCCGGCTTATAACACCCGGTCGTGAAGCTTGAGGAGGACCGGGATGGCCTGTCCGGGTAAGAGCACCCGGTCGGATTGCTTCCAGCTGCAGGATCCGCGCGCCAGCCCACCGGAGCTCCATGACCCGTACCCTGACCCGGCCGCAACCAAGGTAAGTTTTTCTTCCTTTTTCCAGACCCAAACCCGACCCAGACCCACCCAGACCCCCCTTAAGCCCTAATTCACCCTCTCTCTCCTCATTTCATCTTCTTCCTCACATCAAAATCCTCTCTAGCCTCCAAGAACCAAAATCACCATAACTTTGTCAAATCTCAACCAAATCACAAAATTATTTTTCCCACATCCAAGTCTTCTTCCCCTAGGTCTAATTCCTTTAATCTTTTCATCTTTACCCTTCATCCAAAGCAAGGTATGGTACCTTTAAGTTCAAATTCGTAACTCTCATGAACCCTAAAAATTTGAACTTGAAATTTGAGCTTTTTCTTGCTAGATTCTTGTAAATTAGACTAGGGAAAGCTTATATTTCATGCTGGGTAGTTGATTTCATGGTGGAATTGAGATTAATTTGAACTTTGAAAAATTAGGGTTCATGAGATTTGTGGGTTTTTCATAAAGTGCTTGTTTTAGGTTGTTTTTGGGGTAAATTGGATGCTAGGTTGCTGGAGAACTTCAATTTAGGCTGATTCAAGCTTGATAGTGTTTGATTGAGGGGTTTTGATTCTTGGAGATTCTCATTGTTCATTTAAAATATATATATATATTTGAGCATGAGAATTCTGTAAGATGTTTTAAAGCCCCCCTTTGCTTAATGCTTTGTTTCTTATGAGTATTTGATCATTGGAATTGCAATCTTATGCTTTTGATCATGTTTCTCATCTTGAGAAGTTTTTCCTTCTTAAGCTCATTCTTTTCCAAGGTTTAAATTTCAGGTACCAATGGGGCGAAAGAATGAAGCGAGATAGAAGCTGAGAAGAAAAAGCTTGCAGAAAGACATACTGCTCAGTTTGGGAAAGTTTTGGGTTCACAGCCTGGTTCAGAAGAGGAGCGTCGCCAGCAAGCTTTGGCAATGCTAAGGAAGAAAGCACAAGCCCAGAAAGATGGGAAGACAGTTGTTGCTGATAAGGGTGAGGCTGATGGTGCTCACAAGCAAGCCAAGAGGGATGGAAAGAGAACAGCTGTTGGGGACAGTGTGACTGATGGTGCTAACAAGCAGGCCCCTCCCAAGAGAGCTAAGGCACCAAGAAACTCTAGTGTGGGAGCTCTTGTTGTAGAGAAAACCAACAACAAAGGTGATCATGCACTTTCTCACACTATGAGGGCTATGACTCCACCTAGGAGAGCACCAGATCCTGTGCAAGAGAATGTAGAAAGCCTTAACCAGCACACCATTGAATAGAAGTTAGCAAGGACTAGAGCAAAGAAGCAAGGCAAGAAGCCAATAGTTGCAGAGAGTGAAGGTGAAGAGGATGAGATGTCTTCTGATGATGAGCATGCTGATCCTAAATCAAAGTATGACTAGGGGGACAGGTCCAAGACACCTACTGAGGATGAGCTGGTAGATCTATTGAGGAATGGCATTGTTTGGCTCCCTACAAGATTTGTTGATAAGATGATCTTGCAAGAGATGTACTTTGATGATGATGTTAAAACCATGCTTGAGCACATGAAGGTGGGAAGCCTCTACTCAGTAGCTTACCCTACTCACAAAGTAGTCTCTTTCCAATTCTTGGCTACACTGGAAGCAAACTTTCACACTTCCAAGCATGCACAACAAGGATGGGGGGAGATCAAATTCAAGATTGAGGGTGAGGTGTACTCCATGTCTTTCACAGAGATTGGTGAAGTTCTTGGCCTTGAGGATCAGAAAAACCCTTCACTTCCCACACTCAAGACAGACCCTAAGGAGAAGACCATTGCTGAATCAATGTGGACCTTGTTAACGGGACAAGGGAGAGGAGGCCACAAGAAAGAGAAAAATGGCGCTATTAGGCATCCCATTGTGCGTTATCTCCACAGGCTGCTTAACCACACCCTCTTCCAGAAGAAAGAGATAGGGAATGTTGCTGGAGAAGAGCTGAGATTCCTTCACCAAACCGCCCAACACTTTGCCTCCTTTCCTCAGCTCCCTGTTGTCCCGGATGACTTCTACTCAGATTTTGGTATGGTTGGCTTCCTTGTTCAGCGCTTAATGCACTACAAGAGTTGGGCTTGGACAAACCGTGACTCAGGTCCTCAGATTGGTATTGGTGGATGGATAACTTCATGATTGGCTTACCAAGGAATTGATTTGGGTGATGATGGAGTAGGTCCTACTTTCTTGGACGGACCTTACCTGAAGAAGGCTCAGTTCCTAAGTAGAAGGTTTAATGGGAGATGTGTCTATTCCTATTCAAGAGGTGGCAAAAGGGCTGAGTTGTTGCTTCCTAACCCTGAACTCACTTCATTGGACACTTCAGGAGACATCAGCTTTGACATCAGTGAGGAGCACCTCCTTAAGAGTCATGGAGCCCTTTGCCCTATGGACGTTCCCAATAGTGAGAAGGCAGCAAGCAAAAATTCTGTCTATGATCAGGAGCACACTAGAAGAGCCACTGCTCATCTCTTTGGTCCTCCTCGCTACAAGCTCGAGCAATGCACTAATGCCTTGCCTCTTGGGCCCATTCGCCAAGCTCATGACCAGATTAGCACTCTCCAGAGGTGGAACAGGGCTCAAGATAGGACCATTTTCAAGCTAACCAACCAGTGCAAAGAGCTGAAAAGAACTGTGAAGAGGCAAGCTGAAGCTTCAGCTCGATTATTGAAGAAAGTGGCTGATGTTCTAGCTAGGGGAGCTGTAGCTGGCTGTAAGGCTGAGGACTTTGATCTTGATGCTTTCAATGCACCCCCTCCTCAGCCACTTCATGACCCCTCTGCACCACAAACCAAGAAGCAAGCCCTCCGCCGCTTTAGGAACCCTTACATCGCCCCATCCGAGTCCGGAAACCAGTCACCTTCTCTAGACACCACTGCCGATGAAGATCACTATGAGGGTGAGGCATCGGCCTCATCCCACGCTCCATAGAGGTACTCCAGCACCTTCTCATTGTATATACAATTTATCATTTCATTTAGATTTTATTTATATTTCCTCTTTTGGGCCCTTCTCTACATTTAACAAACACAGAGACTGTGTGAATTAAGTGTGGGGGAGGTGTCAAGTTGCTGATAGTTTTGTGTTTTATGTCATATGCATGCATTTGTAGATAGTCATTGCATAAAAAAACCAAAATTTTTTTGAAAATTTTGAAAAGCACAAAAAGAATCATGTAGTTGCATTAGATCATTCACTTGCATAAAAAAAAAAGAAATCATCATATAGGTTGCATCATGCATAAGGGAAAAAGGATGATAGTTGCCTTGTAAAGATGCTCATACTAAGTTCTTAAAGTGATAACCTTTATAATCATAGTAAGTAGCTTGAGCAATCTTAGGATAACTTGTAAACTTCGAGCCTTGAAAACTCTTCCTAAAGCTCATTTGATTGATTGATGCTCTCTCTTTGAAGTTTGCTCCTGTCATATTTAGACTCTAAGTCTCTTGACCATGGTCCCTTGTGTACTGATTCATGGATAGAACACTTGAGTTGTCTCTCCCATTCTTTACCTATCTTTTTGACAAACTCAAGTGGTACTCCACACCCTTAAACCCTTTCCTCCTTTCAAGCCTTCATTGTTTGTTGAGTGAGGCCTTCTTTGGAAAGCTTTACATGTTCATAATGTTGAGAGTATTGGTAACGACAATGCTTGGTCTCCATTTTAGCTAGATTAGACACTCATATTGTCTAGTTTCTAGGATGGGGGTGAGTGTTGTATGGTGTGATCTTGGGAATGTGAAAGGTTTATGAAAGAAAAGGTTGACTAAAGGAACTCTAAGGTTATAAGTGATTTAGTCTAGGAGGGATAAGAGATATGAAAAATTCTAACGCTCTAGTTTATAAAGAAAGTCTTGGCCCCCAAATTTAAAAAAAAAAAAAAAAAAAAGAAGAAGAGAAAAAGAATAATGAAAAGGGGGGGGGGGGGGGGGGGGGGGGGGGCTAGCAATGTTTAGAAAGAGCTGATAAGAGTTTAAAATGTGAAAAATCCCTTGTAGACTTCAATAATAAAGTATCTTTGAGTGTTTTGGGTGTATTTTTGGGTGAGAGTTGTGAGTGGTATTTTGACATTGGGAAAGAGGATGTAGCTTATGTATTTGGGGAAAGGGTAGAACAATGAAGATTGAGCATTGTATGCATGAGTTGATCCCTTTCTTAGATATATTATGTGAAATGTCAAGGCTACTTTGTTTTGAGAGTAAACCACCTTTAAAGATCCTTCTTGAACCACTTGATTTGCTTTGCATCAAAGCCTTTTTCACCAAACCAAATGACTTGGACCATTTGACCATTTGCAAGAGATCTTTTGAGTTTGCTTAATGATTGTTAGAGAGCAAGTGGATTTGTGGATTTGTGGATTCATGATGAATGAGTGTAGGGATCAAAAGGGTTAAGATAGGCCTTGAGAAGTTAGAGTTGGATTAAGTGTTTCCTCTAGCTAGTTGGTATGATTATACAAGGTTATCAAGTTGAGAACTAAGAAGAGCATTCTTTTGGTTATGAGTCCCCTCCTTCAAACCTCTCCTCCTTAGTCCTTGCTAGTTTACTTGTGGACAAGTAAAGGACTAGTGTGGGGGAGTTGATGTCTTGCATATTTTCATCTATTTAGCCATCTTTTTATTGCATTCTTTGTCTTGTAGGCTAAGGTTTAGGCATCTTTAGATCCATTTTGCATTCATTTGTCCTTATCAGGTGTTGGAGTATGCTTTGGTGTGATTTGAGGTGTTTGGAAGCCTTATGACCTAAAAAGAAGTGAAGATTCAAGTTTGGCCTTGAAATGAGAAGTGAAATCATGAGATGGAGAAGTGGTCCGGGATTACTAGGCCTGGGAGAGGTACCCGGTCGTTTGAGAGGTGCTGGAGGAGACCAGGCCGGGGAGATCAGCCCGGGCTCGAGCAGCCGGTCGGGAAGGACGCCAGCAGAACGGACGGCCGGGGAGCCCAGACCGGCTTGATGTACCCGGGCGATGAAGCAGCACACAATCCGGACAGGCCGGGGACAATGGTCCGGCTTGGAGCACCCAGACGATGAAGAGCATGAAGTGGACCGGGGAGACGCGTCCGGCTTGGAGTACCCGGACGATGAAGAGCATGAAGTGGACTGGGGAGACGCGTCCGGCTTGGAGCACCCAGACGATGAAGAGCATGAAGTGGACCGGGGAGACGCGTCCGGCTTGGTGAATCCGGACGGGAGAAGCACACGCACAGGACGTCCGGACGACCGGGGAGACGCGTCCGGCTTGGTGAACCCGGACGGGAGAAGCACACGCGCAGGACGTCTGGACGACCGGGAAGACGTGTCCGGCTTGCTGCACCCGATCGGATTGGACGACAGCTAGGACATGGACAGACCGGCGTGGGACGACCGGGTTGGACCATTTGGTTTACCCCTGACCGAGTTTTCATGCTTTCTTCCTATTGGTTGAGACTCATTTGGCTCAAGGACTTTTTTGTAATTTCTCATGATGTATCTAGGTTTTCTAAGCCTAGTATAAATACCTTTGTTATCCCTAATATGGGACATATGTTATTTTCTCTCTAAGAAAATACAAACCTTTGAGTAAAGTTTTATCTTTGAATCATAATCTCATCTCATCTTTGTGTTCTTAATTGTTTGATTTCATCTCTTTTCTTTCTCTACATGTTTAAGTTTGAATCTCTCATGGGTTTAAGAGTAAGCATGTGGATTAGTGAGTAGATCTATTTAAGATCCATAGGTTAGGGTGATTGAGATTGATTAAGTGTAGATCCAAGGTGCTTAGTGTTAGATCTATCCTTTCCTTGCATGATTTGGTGTTCTTAATGCTATATTTGAGTTGGCCTCTCAAACATAGAGCCATAGACATTTCATGCCCGGAAGGTGATCTATGAAATGCCTGAACCAACTAATCTATGCTTTTAGCTTGATTTACCTAAGGGATTAGTTGTTAAAGAAGCTAGGATTGCTATTAGACTTATTCTTAATGTTTGCTTTGATCATTACAGTCAAAGGGATTTGATGTACTTGGGTGATCATTGCAAAAGAGCATTCATCTAGGGATAGAGTTTGTTCAAGCATAGTGTCTACGCATAAGGAATTAGATTGATTGAAAAGTTGGCATCTTGGATTGAAACTTAATCATTTTAGATCAAGTCCATTTACCCATGGGTCTCATCTCCTCATAAAGAAAGAAATCTTTACATTTTAATGCATTTTAGATATTGTCTTAGTTTAATAATCATCTCCTTTAATGATTGTATTTAGATTAAGCATATGCTTGTATTCCCTTTGCTTTGTGGTCACTTAGAACTGGTTCGACAATCTTATATACTACATCATTTGATTTGGACCCTTGAAAAGTCCTTTCATAAAGCTGATAGAAACTTTACTACTAGTTATTGCACATTCATTGGTGGGAATATGGTAACATGGAAGAGCAAGAAGCAGAAGGTGGTCTCATGTTCTAGTGCAGAAGCTGAGTATAGAGCCATGCTGAAGCTTACGAATGAGCTGGTTTGGATGAAGGGAATACTGAAGCACTTGGAGATTGATCAAGCCACAACAATGACCATGCATTGTGACAACCAGGCCGCCATTCACATTGCATCAACCTCGGTGTTTCATGAGAGAACCAAGCATATATAGGTTGATTGCCACAAGGTGAGGTAGATGATTGTTCTTGGAGTTATCTTGCCATACTTTACAGGAAGTGAAGACATGTTAGCTGATGTGTTTACAAAGGCAGCAAGGCAGAAGACAATGGAGTCCATTCATATCAGATTGGGCCTCATTGATCTTGTGAAGAAGAAGAGCTGATCCCCTTGGTCATGAGATCTTTACTCTTTTTCCCTCATCAAGGTTTTGTTCCAATGGGTTTTACTTGGTGAGGTTTTTAATGAGGAAGATCTCATGGCCCATCCAAGCTTGACTTGTTCCACATGGTCAAGTTTGAGGGAGAGTGTTGAAACAAAGTGATCAGATATATGAGAAGAAAGTTTATGAGGTTGTGAAGTCATTGGAGAAGTTTTAGGAGCTGGTGGTCGATGGTGCAAATATAGGGCGTAGTACAGACAGTAAAGCCTTGTACGGATGGTGGACGATCCAAGATGATTTGAGGTCAGACCTATGGAGAAGAGTGGACGAAGTGCAAATATAGGGCGAGGCGTTCGGAAGGGTGGTCCGTACACACGAACGTACAGTCGAGACCTCGTCCAATAAGTCACCTTTGTTACCCAGCTGAAAGGAGTCTCGTCCAAGTTACTTACCTGATGCAATCCGAACGTTGGGAAGGATAAGAGGGACGCGTCTAACAGGCTGGAGTGTGGTGGAAAGTAGCCAGCCCCTTCACACGCGTGGCTCTCCTCATTGGTCGAGCTCAAATGGACGCTCCCCTCTGGTTTAACCTCACATGCTTAAAGCTTCTTTTAGACATTAGAAACCCTTGTAATCTCTCCTATATATTTGTAATCACTCTGATTGACAAGACTAAGCAAGTAATGAGAGTCTCTTAAGCATTTTGAAATGTCTCTTAGTCTTTTAATCTCATATTAGTGATGCTAGGACTTTTCAAGGGACCTTAACCAAATGATGTAGTATATAAGATTGTCGAACTAATCCTAAATGATTCTAATTCAAAGAGAATACAAGACCATGCTTAATCTAAGTGCAATCAATAAGTGAGATGGTTTTGGACTAGAACAATACTAAAATGCAATAAAACACCTTGTGGGTGGGAAATACCTAAAGCTCAACTTTAGAGAGGCCAACTCTAAAACAGCAAACACTCTACAAGCAAGGAACAAGAGAGATATACACTAAAACACCTTAGATCTAGCTTAATCACCCTTAGTCTCCTTAACCAATGAATCCAAAAGTAGGTTACTCACTAATCACCATGATTACTCTCAAACCCAGAAGAATTTTAACTTAATCATGTGAAGAAAGCAAAGTAAGAACTCATAATCAATCAAGAACACAAGAACAAGATGATGATTTGAGTCAAGGAAAGAACTTTCACCAAAAAGGTTTTGTGTTTTCTTAAGAGATAATAAGATAACTCCCACTTTGGGGATAACAAGAGTATTTATACTTAGCTTAGAAAACCAAAAAAAACATCAAGAGAAATGACCAAAAGGGCCTTGGAGTAACTTAAGTTTCGACCAATCTGAAAGGAGCAAAAGGAAGAAGCTGGACGCGCCCCGGGTTGGAGGATCAGGCTGTACCCGCGTGGTCAACCCGCGTCGACCATCCTTCCGTCCATCTCGTCCGGCCGCGTGAGTTGTGCATCCAGGGGCGTCCAACCCGCGTCCTGTCCATGCTTCGTCCAAGGTATTTCCGGCCGCGCGGGTACTCGACCCCGCGTCCATCAAGCCGCATGAAGCTCTCCTCCCAGCTCGTCGTCCTGGCTGCGCGGGTAGGTGATCCGGAGGCGTCCAACCCGAGGCCATCAGACCCTCATCTTGGCCACGTCTGGCCGTGCGGGTAAGGTAACCCGAGGCCTTCTCCCCGGGTCAGACTCGTCCAACATCAAAGGGATGGCTTGTCTTGCTTGGCCAAACATCATTCTTCACTTCTTTTTGGATAAAAATGTTCCCAAACATCTCAAATCACACCATGGCACACTCCAACGCCTAATAAGGACAATGAATGCAATGTGGACTCTAAAGATATGTAATCTCTAATCTATATGCTCAAAATGTACAAGAATGAATGGCTATAATCATGTAAATATGTAAGATATCAACTCCCCCACACTAGTCCTTTACTTGTCATCAAGTAAACTTTTCAAAAACACAAGGAGGAGAGATAAAAAGATGGGAGCTTAGCCAAAAGAAACACTCATAGCACTCAACTTGACATCCTAAAGAAACATAGCAAATAGCATGATCACACTCTCTTATTAAACTTTAGCTTCTCTAGGCCTATCAATACTCTTATACCTCTACACAAGATGCAATTCCTATCAACCAACATGATCCCTTAACCAGCTCTAACATAGATTCACACACACACACACAAGGTGAGGTCTCGCAAATGGGCACATAATCTCAATCATTTGGCTAGGTGATCAAATGTGATGCAGCAGATCATTCGGTACTTTAGCCTATACAGTTCGACGGTCCATACGTTTCATGGTTCTTTTATTTTTATTTCTTATAAATATAATTATAAATCCTTCTTAGACAATGATTACTTTATAGGTTAGGATCGTTATGATCTTCTAGTTCTAAGTATATATATACGTATACGTTACTTGTACAAAGACACCTTATTATTGATTTATAAAACTTGCAATTGCAATCAAGAGCTTTTTTAAGCGGAGTACTCTAAACCTATTTTGCTTTGTTGAGAGTATCAACAATTTAAAAGACCTTCTTGTTCGAGTTGAGAAAATCAACAGTTTAAGGATTGATCAGTTCGCTATCAAATCCGTAGTTACTAAGCTTCCGCTCTCTATCAGTTGGTATTTAGATATGAACGATCCAAAATCATGTCACTACGAATGAATTTGGAACAAGGAAAGATTGATCAAGTTTCTTTCTTACTAGAAAAACTTGTGAAGTTTGAACATGATCTATGCGTCAAGTTACAACACCTCATGGAACCTGTTCTACACGCACTCCAACAACCAAATGTTTTCCCTCACCGGAATGATGTTCTCGTTGATGAAGAAGTTGAGGAAACCGGTGATCTTCTCAAAGAGATTCATGGAGATCCGATATTTGATGTCTACAATGATGAGGATCTAATCTATGATAAGGAATCCGACATCAATTTCATAGGAATTCAAGAGGTCGATGACATTAATCTTGGATCAATGGAACATGTCCATGTGATAGACGATTCTTGCATGGTGATGGAAGATACATGTTTGGATACAGCTTGTAATTTCCTTTTAAAGGACCATCAGCAGGTCAAAAGCACACCATCGGATTGTGTTGTCAGCAAAAATTCATTTTCTCCAGGCAAGGAAAGCCTCTATGAAAAGAGATATGTTGATCATGTGGTCAAAATCTACAATGGCATAGAACGTGATAAGAAACAACTCTATGAGGAAGAGATCTATATACAACGCTATGGTGATTTAACTTTTGCCATCTACGATGAAGATGTAGAGCCACCAGATCGTGAACTTCTCAGCATTTGTTGTCTTGGAATTCATTGGTATAATGGACTAATAAGCAAGTGTATCAATGTTAGCTACATGACAAATGAAAAAGGCGCAGACACATGTGTGTGCAATTCAACAATGGGGTTCATGATTTATGTCTGTGGACACGGAGATTCAATAACAATTTGTCCTTATAGCCAATCGGAAGTCGGCAATAAAGGCGTATATCTCAACTATCTCCTAGATCCGATTCAGTGGTGTCTTGATGATGAAGCGGTTAATACAAACAAGAAGCACATTGATTTATGTGTCGCAAGTAGAAAAGTCTTGATTCTGTTCTCACGTGAACTTCCGTGGAAGTATTATAAGACATGCAATTCCATGAATCTTCTTCTCCTTATGTGTGAAGAAATAACTCAAGAAGCTTGTGAAGGAAGAAAGAATATAATGTGTTTGCATGGGCGTGTGGTGTTGTGCTTACAAGTGGAGTTGATCACTACATCATGGGTGCAAGTGAGTCTCAGTTTGCGGCATGTACACTGTGTAATGCGTCTCCAGTTTGGTTTGAGGGTCACGATAGAATCTTCTTCAGACATGTTTCTTGATGATTTTTTATTGGATGGCATATCAACACATACGCATCAATTCCCATCATGCACTCAGTTTTCTCTTTTCCAGCTGAAGCCATTTTCTATTCATCCTTGGTTTATTCTACAAGCGGGAAGACACTCACAAGATGTTGTAAAAATCTTTGAAACAACACTACCAGACGTAGCTAATTTTCCCCAAGGCCATCTATTCGATCTCATCACTGGTGAAAGTCGTTTTCTGGCCAGAGGAGATTATGCGATCAATGTCAAATGGGGTGGTTTCATGAATATTGTGGTGGTTTCGGTTTGTGGTTCCAAAGTGAAACTAGTGATGGATGTAGTGCTGTGACTCTTTTTCTCAACATCTAAGATCTCAAGTTTTCTTTTTCTTTGCATGTATTCTAACGGGAAGGGAGCTTCTTATGTTTTTTGTGGATATCTTGGATGCGTTCTCGGTTGGAGATTCTGCGGAAGAAGAAGAGTTGATCTTATAACACATTTGAGGCTTTCCATTAGGGTAATAGAGGGTCAACAGTGGGAGGATAATGGTTGTGTTACAATGGATAACTACGATTTCAGATATTTAGTTTTCCTTCATACAAGCCTGCCATTAGTGGATTTTCTGCAACTGTGTTGATGATCATTTCAAAGATTAACAGCAAGAGCATTAAAGACTGTGGAGTCAATACAAAGATTTTATCTCCTAGTGGGTTGGCTCATCAGGTAAAAGAAAGTGGAATGTTTTTGTCTCCGTTAGCAAAGAACTACGCAACGTTGCTTGTGATAACTTTAAAATCAGAAGGGTAGTGGTTATGCGAACAACTGTGTTACGGGTACTCGGAATAACTTTGTTTCTAGTAGACGTGAGATGTCCAATGGAAAAACCTTCACTGATAACATGGTGGGATCTTCCTCTTCTTCCCTTTGTCCCTTCTGATAATATTAGCCAAAATTTTCCTACAGCTAGTGACAATGAGGCATCGAACATAAGTAGTGTTAATGCAACAAAGTCTTCTTCTGGCTATAATAAAGTTGATGGCGAAGAGACAATTAACTCTATCTTTAGTTGTTGTGCTGAGGGTGTTACCAGCGTTGCCAGGGATGCAAAAGTCTGTCTCACCATTCAAGAGAAGATTATCATTCTACATTCCATGATAGATTTCTTCGAGAAAATCATTATTTTTGACACTGTGTTTGATGAAAAGGTTTCTCAACACCATCTCATCTTTTGTCCCTTCCACCGTAAGATGATTTTACTGGACATGGAGTGCACGTTCAACGTCATTTGGGTTTTTGTAAAATTTGTGGTTTAATCTATTATGTTGGATCTTCCATGGACTTGAACGAAGTGGATCATGGGGGACTACAAATCTTCAATTGGTCGTCTCTGTCTTGGATTTTGGCCTCTCCTTTTGATTCATTTAGGGCCTTTGACTTCATTGGCAAAGAGAAGTTTACGTTGTTCTGGCCATCGGGTGCTTCTGCACTTTGCATGTCTCCTTTGCTTCTGATTACGATCAGACTGGTCATGAGCTTTCCGACCATGTCAATTGGGTTCCACTCTGGTGTTTCTAAACAGAAGATACGAGATGTTTGTTCCCCACAGTTGTGGTGCAAGGCATCTGTGAAAGATACTTATTGGAGTAGTGTTTCTTGCGTAGGAAGCAAACAGTTGTTTGTTGTGTTTACTTCGACAATTGTGGAAAGAGAGACACCACCTTCTTGCAACTACGTGTCTTCAAAAGCCGTTAGAGTGAAGGTAATATTAGAGCACCTAAGCCTCAACGTGGTCGAGTTCGTGTTTCAGCTCATTCTTTTCAACGGAGCCAACTTCCAGTCCAGTTTCTTCCACAATCTCTTAACGAGGAAGACAATTTTGATTTATATATAAGTGGGTGGACAGCACTTCTTACGCAGTGTAGTATTGACAACGAACATTACTTTGGAGTCAGTCTACAGATCACAAGCGTAGTTAAGATTCAGGGGCGAATCTTTTCTCTCCCGGGACTGATGCAGCATATCATTCGGTACTTTAGCCTATACACTTCGGCGGTCCATCCGTTTCATGGTTCTTTTATTTTTATTACTTATAAGGATAATTATAAATCCTTCTTAGATAATGATTACTTTATAGGTTAGGATCGTTATGATCTTCTAGTTCTTAGTATATATAGACTTCTACGTCACTTGTACAAAGACACCTTATTATTGATTTATATAACTTGCAATTGCGATCAATAGCTTTTTTAAACATTTGTCGAGAGTATCAACAATTCAAAAGACCTTCTTGTTCGAGTTGAGAGGATCAACAGTTCAAGGATTGATCAGTTCGTTATCAAATCCCTAGTTGGTCTAATATGGATGAAGAGGAGGGTTCAATGCAATCATTTTAAGGTGGCAATCACTCAAAAATCAAGGAGCTTGATCATTATGCAAAATTTATCTAAGACTAGGAGCAATTCATGCATACATGGATCCATCCTCATCATTCTACCCCATTCCTAAGTGATTACAGGTTCTACACCCTTTTTATTCATCCCATGACCCAAAGTAACACCCTCTCACATCACTCACCCAATGAAAAACTCTCTTTTCTTAACCACTAGGGACCTCTTATTCACTTTTCACATTTCTAAGCTCTAACTCTTTTTCTTTCCCCTTCCCCACTATCTTATTAAAATTTTCTTCTTCTTTTATTTTTCTTTTTTTTCTTTTCTTTTTTTATATGAGGGGGAAGGCATCAATAAACAACCTAGAACTTTCTTTTCTTTCTATTCTAAGGTCCCTAGGGCTTTTCTTTCTCATGACACTCTTTTGCTCATCAATCTCAACTTTATCACTTCCCAAACCCAAGATATAAACCTTTAAGGAACATAGACCCACTCACTATCCTAGAAGCTAGATCAAATGATGACCTTATGCTAGCAAGAGATGAGAACAAATCCATGTCGCTCACAATACTCTCAAGATTTTGCACACGACAAACTATCAAAATAGGCCTCACTCATGCAAATCAATGTAGGCTTCAAAGAAGGCTAGGTTTCAAGGGTAAGGTAGTGTCATTTGGGTTAACAGAGAGTGGTACAATGGGATAAGATAACCCAAATGTGTATGAGATCCATGACCAAGTATGCAAATGCCCATATGCAAGAGAGACTAAGTTCATTCAAATCTAAGTTCAGTTTGGAGCTGGTTTCAAGAACAATGCCAATATCAAGCAATCAAACATGTTTCAAGAAGAGTTTTCAAGGCTCAAAGCATGCAAGCCTTTCAAAAGATGCTTAAGCTACTTGATATGTTTAACTAGGGTGTCAAATTCCGTGCAAACAAGTTTTATTTACAATCCATTTTTAACAGCTGCTCCATATGCAAGTGAATGCAACCTATATGCTCTAGACTCGATCCTAAGAATGCAAGTGATGCAACTACATGCTTCTTTTTGCATTTTTTAAAATTTTCAAAAAAATTTTGGTTTTTCTATGCACATGTGTATAACCAATACAATGCATGAGACTCATAATCAACAAAGCAAACATGATCAAATACTTGGTACCTCCCCCAAACTTTAATCACACAGTCTCTGTGTGAGTAAGCGTGAAGGAGATACCGAACACATGATAAAAGCAATGCTATGTACAAAGAAGAGTTGGAGTGATACCTCAAGAGGGGACTGAGGTGTGGTATTGGGCGTCTAGGGCTTGTGCTAGGAGCTGGCCTGATTCATAGCGACTAGAGGAGGCTGCTACAGGGTGTCTAACATAAAGCTCAGGTGTTTCACCACCTTTCTTCTCTCCTCTAGTGCTTGGCTCAACATGGAAACCTCAACCACACTTATTAAAAACTTAAAGAAAGAAATAGCAAGTTTATTTACAAGGATAGACATGGGACTTCCTCCCAAGTGAGCTTGTTTTGAGTCACTAGCTTGACTACCTTTTCTCTTGGCCTAGTGAGAAGGAGGATCCTTCCCACCTTCAAGAGTGATGGTAAGGACCTGAGAGAGGAGCTCTTGAAGCTTGACAGGGTCATCTTGGGGTTGAGGAGTGATGATGGCCCTTGCACTTGAGAATGGCCTAGACCTTCCCTTGCACTTGATCTTGTACTCAATGGCTCCATCCTTGAGCTTCATTGGGTGGAGAGTGAGAGTGTGTGGCAACATATCAAAAGGTGGAGGGTGGGGTTCTTTCATCATCTTCTTCTTGTCATGAGCAGCCATTGTGGCTCTACTCACCTCCTCCCTTTTAGCACTTTCCAAGTACTCATCACATATCTCCTTAGAGGACTCTCCAGCAAGAGCTTCTTTCTCACTAATAACCACTTCAGCCTTGATCTTCTCAATGGAGGGTTCTCCATAAGTGATTGTTCCACAATGCTCAACATCCATTGGAGACTGGATTGGATAAGAGACAGCTTTGTTCACATTGAGTAGTGTGACCTTCTTGTTTAGAAAATCAATGCAAGCTCCAACTGTTGTGAGAAATGGAGTGCCAAGGATCAATAGGACTCTCTTCTCAGTTGCCATCTTCAGGACAGTGAGGTCTATAGGTATGGTGCAGGATCCAATCTTCAATGGGAAGTCCTTGATGATATCAATTGGGGTTGTAGAAGAAGAATCCCCAAAGGTGAGAGAAGAAGTATCTGGCTCCATGTTTTCAATCTCAAGACTCTTCACCATCTCCATTGAAATCACATTCACACTTGCACCAGAATTAACCAAAGCATCATCTAGAGTGAGCTTACCAAGGGAGCAAGACAATGTGAACTTCCCTTGCGATTCGAGTTTTGGGAGAGACTTTGATATGACTGGTGGATCAATCTTCAAAATGGAGATGTCGAAAAGCTCTCCTACTTTTTCTTGGTGGTCTAGAATGTCCTTGATGAGCATCATTTGGACATGAGCTTCACACATACCTGAGATCTCTGGAAGCCGTACCCCAACATCACTAAGATCTTTCCTGAACTTGGAGATCACCTTCTTCTGAGCTTTGGTGAGGAGACTTTGTGGAAATGGGAGCTTATCATATGGTGATAGTTCAACCTCAGTGTCTTCCTGCTTCACCTCTTTCAGCTTCTGGTCAGCTCTCCTCTCAAATGGTTTCTCAGCCCTGAGTTTATCTCTCTTCACAATCTGTACTTCAATCTTCTGCTCAGCCTTTGCCTTAACTCTCTCCAAAGTCTTGTGTTCAGCCTTGTCCACTATGTGAGCTTCAATCTTACTTTCAGATTCAACCACAGTCCCTGATTCAGCCTTGGCAACAACCTCTGTTCCATACAAGAGTCTTTCAATCTCATCCACCTCTTTCTCATGATCACCCAACTCAATCTCTGAAAAAGTAGTAGAGAGGACGACATTGCAAGACTCATTGGGATTCTTTTCTGGTTTCCCTGGTAGAGATCCCATTGGGCTCTTGGAGGTTGAAGGCATAGATGCAAACTGAGTCTCCAAATCTCTCATCATGTTGCTGAATTCATTGTAGTGGCCATCAGTCTTTGTGTGGATATACTTCAATTCATCTCCAATGTTCTTAGCATTTCTAGCTTGAACTTCTAGTAGTTGCTTGAACATTGATTCCACACTTGAGTTTTGAGCTTCAGAAGGGCTTCCTTGAGCTTGATTGGATTGCTGACTCATGTTGGTGAAGCCAGGAGGTGTGACTCTGCTTGGGCTGGTAACCACCTTGTTGATTGTTGGAGTATGGCCTTTGCTGATAGTTGTTGTGATACTGAAAGTTGGACTCTTTCTTGTACCATGTACCATTAGCATTGATGAAGCACAGCTCCTCTTGGCCTTCTAAACCATCAACCTCATTGATCACTGCAGGCTCCTCTTGTTTCTGGTCTCCAACAAAGTTCATCTGCTCTTGCTTAGCTTTCTCTAAAAGAATCATGTCTAGCTTCTCTCGGAGAGATTTCAGCTCCTTTCTTGTGTGCTGATCATCAGTTTGGTTGCCTCTGTCATGCTCCTTACTGTAGACTGAGTCACTCTGAGCTATGTTCTCCACCAGCTCCTCTGCATCCTCTTTAGTTCTGCCTAGGAAAAAACCATTGCTGGCTGAGTCTAATCTGCTCCTGAACTTGGATAGAACACCTCTATAGAAGGTACTAAGCAGACTCTCCTTGGTGAAGCCATGATGTGGGCATTGAGACTAATAGCCCTTGAACTGCTCCCATGCTTCACTAAAGCCTTCAAGATTCTTCTGTTGAAACCAAGAGATCTCATTCCTTGTCTTGGAAGTTCTTGATGTAGAGAAGAACTTGTTGAGGAAGACCAACTTGCACTCATTCCAAGTGGTGATAGAATCACTTGGAAGAGCCTTCTCCCATTGGGTTGCTTTGTCTCCTAAAGAGAAGGGAAACAACCTCAACTTGAAAGCATCTTCAGAGACTCCATTAATCTTGCACAAGCCACAATAGCTATGAAACTTGTCCAAGTGATCAGTAGATCCTCCACAGCAAGGCCATGAAACTTGTTGTTCTCTATCAAGTTGAGCAGCCCTGAATTGATCTCAAAGTTGTTGTTCTCCACAGCTGGTGCTCTGATTCCCAACCTCTGACCATGCATGTGAGTCTGATCATAGGTCTCAATGGCTATGGCTTGGCGTTGTGGGTTTTGTTGTTGACCATTTCCCCCTGGGGCAACTCCATCTTGAGGTTGATGCTGGTTTTGCTCCATCTCAAACCCCAATCTGTTGGTGAGCCTGTTGCTCTTCTTCTCTTCTCTTTCTTGCTATCTTCCTCTCAAATGCAGCTATGTTTTCAACTCTTGGAACTAGGCTTGTTGAACCTCTGTGATATCTTGTGTATTTGCATGATTTTAACCTTTGTTTTAGCTTCTTTTTGATCTTTAGAATCCATATAGAATGCATATAGGTTGCATTTATATTGCCTTTGTCCTTATCAGGTGTTGGAGATGCTAGTTGGTGACTTTGGAGACATTAGAGATGATTTTGGAGCAAAAGGATGATTCATGTTCGAGAAACCTCACCATGCCTAAGTGTCTCACAGTCACAAAAAAATACGGATGCTCCCTCGGCCTCGTCCCCGCGGCCTAGTGTCCCCAGCGGCCTGGTGGCGCGTCATCCTGGCCGCTGGCTGCTCTGCTGAGTGACTTTTTACCATTTTGCCCCTCTACGTTTTAGACTGGAAAAACCGAAGTTTAAGTTTGTTTTGTAAGCCATGAGTGGCAGATTATCTTTAGTTTTAAGAAAAACCACCAAAAAAACCTATTGGAAAGTTCATCTCTTGAAATCATTTGATCATTTGTTCTTGTTGTTCTATTGATTTTCAATCTATTTTCTGTATCTCTCTACATGATTAATCTGAAATCCAATATGGGTTTAAGAGGAATCATGGAGATTAGTGAGTAATCCTCCTTTGAATTCATGGGTTAGGAGATTGAGGGTGATTAGGCTAGATCTAGGATGTTTAGGTGTAGATTAATCTCATTCCTTGCTAGTACAGTACTCATAATGCATCTTCTGAGTTGGCCACTCAAAAGTTGATTTTTAGGCATTTTCCACCCACAAGGTGTTCAATGAAATGCCTGAGACAACTCTCCTAAGCTTTTAACATACTTACCAAATACATTTGTTGTTAAAGGTGTTAAGATAGCCAATAGACTTGTTAGTAATGATTGCTTTCATGTTATTCAACCAAAGACATTTGATGTTTGAAATGTGTTAGCAAATGAACATTCATCTAGACATAGAGTTTGTTTAACATTGTATCTAAGCTTAAGGTTGATAGTTTGATTGATCATTTGCCATCCTTTGTTCGAAACTTGATCACCCAAGGTCTAATTCCTATACCCATGAGTTCTATTTTGTCTTAGTTAAAGAAAGTCATCTTATTTACTGTTTTATTGTTCAACACTTGCATTCTTTTATTAGTGGAAACTTAAAACCATCTAAAATATCGGTTGCACTTAGATTAAGTAGGTACTTGTATTCTTGGTGCTTTAACTCCCTCAGAACTGGTTCGACATTCACTCATACTACAACATTTGTCTTAGGATCCTTGAAAACTCTTAACATCAAATTGGCGCCGTTGTCAAATTCTGAGTAGATTTAAACATTGAGATTTAGTCACTTTCTTGAGACTAAGTCGTTTTCCTTTTATCTTGTTACTGATTCTCCATCTTCATCTCCCTTGGCATTTCAGGTGTATGAACTTGAGGAATAAAGGCACAACAAACCTTGTTCCAAGAGTTGAAGACATTAGAGTATTTGAGAGGGCAACAGGTTCACTTGCAAAGGTTGGATACAGATATGGAAAACTTACCACAAGGTGGAAATGTGAACGGTCAAGGTGCTGACGACCCTCCACCACAAGGGCCACAACACCCACAACGACCATCTCGAGCCATTGGAACCTATGACCGCCCTAACATTCATGGGCATAGGTTAGTCAGAGCACCAGCTGTGGAAGCCAACAAATTTGAGGTCAAACCAGGACTCCTCAACGTTATCGAGAACAACAAGTGTCATGGCTTGGCTGTAGAGGACCCATTTGATCACTTGGACAAGTTTGACAGTTACTGTGGGTTGTCAAAAACCAATGGTGTGTCCGAGGATGCTTTCAATCTCAAGCTATTCCCTTTCTCTTTGGGGGATAAGGCGCGTCAGTGGGAGAAGTCCTTACCCAACGACTCTATCACCACCTGGGATGACTGCAAAAGAGCATTCTTGGAAAAGTTCTTCTCTACCTCAAGAACTGCAAAGTTGAGAAATGAGATTTCAAGTTTTCAACAGAAGAACTTGGAAGGATTCAGTGAAGCTTGGGAGAGATTCAAGAGCGATCAAGCTCAATGTCCACACCATGATTTCTCCAAGGAAAGCTTGCTGAGCACATTCTAAAGAGGGGCTCTTCCTAAGTACAGAGCCAGGTTGGATACTGCAAGTAATGGGTTCTTCTTGGGAAGAACTAGGGAAGATGCAGAGGAGCTAGTTGACAACATGGTGAAAAGTGACGAAGTCTACAGTGGAGACCACGACAAAAGCTTTAGAACTGATGATAAACAGACGAAGAAGGAGCTAAAGGCTCTGCAGGAGAAGATAGACATACTCATTGCTGATAAAGCTACACAAGAGCAGCTGAACTTTGTTGGAAACAAAAACCAAGAGGCACCACCTGCAGTTAATGAGGTTGATGGGCTGGAAGGGCAAGAAGAGTTGTGTTTCATCAACAACAATGGTAGTTGGTACAGGAAACAGCTTAATTTTCAGTACAACAACTACCCACATAGATCTAATCCCAGCAACCGACAAGGAGGCTACCAGCCCAAGAGCAACTACAACCAGCAGAGTGGTAACCAGCCTAGGAACAATCAGCAAGGCAACTATCAGCCTCAGCAGAACCCTCCTCCTGGCTTCCCTAACAAAGGGAACCAATCTTCTCAACAAAAAGCTAATGCTTCTAGTTCTACTCATCAGGAAAGCAGCACTGATACTCTACTGAAACAAATCCTGGAGTCACAGACAAGAAGTGAGAAGCATGTTGGATATGAGTTGAAGAACCTCCATAACAAGATTGATCGGAGCTACAATGATCTCAACAACAAGTTCAGGGCTTTGGAGAGCCAGTTTGCTGCCATGAACACTCAGCAAAATCGTCAGCAAGGTTCTCTCAGGAGTGGAAAGCAGTTACTTCCTAGACCTCTCACCAAGGATGCTGAGAAACAAGGTGAGGGGGTTGCCATCAACATGGATGATGATGAGGTAGTGATTGTGGATGAGAAAACCAATAATGAGATCTTGGAGAAGATTGTGGAAGCCAAGGGTAAGGGAAAGGTTGGAGAAGAGAAGGGAAATGAGAAAGATGGTGAAGATTCTACTCCAGCAAATGAGAAACCTTTTGTTCCTCCTCCTTATGAACTCAAACTCCCATTCCCTGGAAGATTCAAGAGGCAGCTGCTAGAGAAGTACAAAGCTCTGTTTGAGAAGCAGATGAGTGAAGTTCAGGTCACAATACCCATCATTGATGCTTTCTTGCTGGTTCCTCAATACAGCAAGTTCCTGAAAGATGCTGTAGCTGCAAAGAAGAAAGAGATGGAGGAAATGATGATCCTTACTCATGAGTGCAGTGCCATCATTCAGAGGCTTGATGTTCCAAGAAAGCTAGAGGATCCAGGATGTTTCACACTACCTTGTGCTATCGGACCTATGGTATTTGAGAGGTGTCTCTGCGATTTAGGAGCTAGTGTCAGCTTGATGCCTTTATCTGTGGCAAAGAAGCTTGGATTCACTCAGTACAAGAAGTGTAGACTTTCTCTGGTTCTGGCTGACCGTTCAGTGAAGTACCATGTGGGTATCTTGGAGGACCTCCCTGTGATGGTTGGAAATTGTGAGATCCCTACAGACTTTGTGGTGCTTGAGATGGGGGAGGAAGCTCAAGATCCCTTAATCCTTGGAAGGCCTTTCTTAGCCACAGCAGGAGCTATTGTTAATGTGAAAGAATGCAAGATTGATCTCCATTTGGGTAAAGGGCACATCCTCCATTTTGACATCAGGGAGGTAATGAAGAAACCAACTACTCAAGGGCAAGTCTTCTACATTGAGGAGATGGATCCTCTTGCTTATGAACTCCTTGAAGAGTTATCACTAGAGGACTCTCTACAGCATGCTTTGACCATAGAGAAAGAGGTTGTAGTGATTGAGAATGTGGAGAGTACTGCTTATGGGATGATGCTGGATTCACACAAAGGGTTTGATAGTGAGGATCAGTATGAGGAGCTGCCACAAGTGGTTCATCAAGAAGCCTCAGTCATTCAACAAGAGAACGTCCATCAAGATGACTGGAGCGAGCTTAAGGCACCTAAGGTGGAGCTTAGACCTCTTCCCCATGGTGTAAGGTATGCATTCGTTGGCCCTAATGAGACTTATCCTGTCATTGTGAGTAGTGAACTTACTGAAACTGAGCTGTCTGAACTTTTAAAAGCACTTAAAAGATTTAGAAAAGCAATAGGTTACTCACTTGATGATATCAAAGGGATATCACCCTCTTTGTGCATGCATAGGATACATCTTGAGGATGAATCAATGACTTCTATAGAGCATCAAAGAAAGTTAAATCCTAACCTGAAGGATGTTGTAAAGAAAGAGATTCTTAAACTCTTAGATGCTGGTGTGATTTACCCTATCTCTGATTCTAAATGCGTATCTCCTGTGCATGTTGTCCCAAAGAAAGTATCACTGTAATTAAAATGACAAGGATGAATTGATACCAACCAGAACCATCACAGGTCATATAATGTGCATTGATTACCGAAAACTGAACTCTACATCTAGAAAGGATCATTTTCCATTGCCATTTATTGATCAGATGCTTGAGAGACTTGCTAATCACCCTTTCTATTGCTTTCTTGATGGGTATTCAGGGTTCTTCCAGATAGCCATACATCCCAATGATCAAGAGAAAATGACATTCACATGCCCTTACGGTACCTTTGCCTATCGAAGGATGCCATTTGGGCTATGTAATGCTCCAGCCACCTTTTAAAGGTGCATGATGTAAATCTTCTCTGATCTAATTGAGGATGTTGTGGAGGTGTTCATGGATGACTTCTCTGTCTACGGATCTTCGTTTTCTGCTTGTTTGTGAAATTTGTGCAGGGTCCTACAGAGATGTGAAGACACCAACCTCGTGCTAAACTGGGAGAAGTGTCACTTCATGGTTAAAGAAGGGATTGTGCTGGAACACAAGATCTCAGAGAAGGGGATTGAGGTAGACAAGGCAAAGATTGATGTGATGATCAGTTTGGCTCCTCCAGAGACAGTGAAAGACATCAGGAGAATCTTGGGGCATGCTGGCTTCTATAGAAGGTTCATCAATGATTTCTCCAAGATTGCCAGACCACTGACCAGATTGCTTTGCAAGGAAGAGATCTTTCTCTTTGGTCAGGAATGTCTAGAAGCTTCCAAGAAGCTGAAGAGTGAGCTTGTGAGTGCTCCTATTGTCCAACCACCTGATTGGGACCTCCCCTTTGAGATCATGTGTGATGCTAGTGATTATGATGTGGGAGCTGTTTTGGGGCAGAAGAAGGATGACAAGACTCATGTGATCTACTATGCAAGCCAAACCTTGAATGATGCTCGGATGAAGTATGCCACAACTGAGAAGAAAATGCTAGCCATTGTCTTTGTATTTGAGAAGTTCAGAAGCTACTTAGTGGGATCGAAGGTTATTGTCTACACAGATCATGCTGCTTTGAGACACCTTTTGACCAAGAAAGATGCAAAACCCATGCTTTTGAGGTGAACTTAGATATCAGAGACAAGCCAGGAGTTGAGAATGGTGTAGCTGATCACTTGTCCAGGCTGAAAATAGAGTGTGGCATCCCCATTGATGAGGGACTTCCAGAAGAGCAGATCATGGCCATTGGAGCAGTGATTGCAGCTTGTGAAACCGGCAGAAAGCTTGAAGAGGCTAAGGCTACTGAAGAGAAAGAACCTTGGTATGCTGATTTGGTGAATTACTTAGCCACAGGAAAAGAACCTTTGAATCTTGTGGGCTATGCCAAGAAGAAGTTCTACAAGGATGTGAAGAGGTACTATTGGGATGAGGCTTACCTCTATATTCTCTGCAAGGATCAACTTTATAGGAGAGTGGTTGCTAATGAAGAAGTTGATGGGATCCTTACACACTGTCATGAATCATCCTATGGAGGCCACTTTGCTACCTTCAAGACAGTTGCAAAAGTGTTACAAGGTGGATTCTGGTGTCCACACATGTTCAAGGATACACAAGACTTTGTTTCAAGGTGTGATTCATGCCAAAGAAGAGGAAACATCACCAAAAGGAATGAGATGCCTCAAAATCCAATCCATGAAGTTGAGGTGTTTGATGTGTGGGGTATTGACTTCATGGGTCCATTTCCATCATCCTATGGCAACAAATACATCCTTGTAGCTGTTGACTATGTCTCAAAGTGGGTGGAAGCCATTGCAAGTCCCACCAATGATGCTGGAGTTGTAACTAAGATGTTCAAGAGTGTCATCTTTCCAAGGTTTGGAGTTCCAAGAGTTGTGATCAGTGATGGGGGCTCTCACTTCATCAACAAGCTATTTGAAGGACTTTTCAAAAAGAAAGGTGTGAAGCATTAGGTGGCAACTCCTTACCATCCTCAAACAAGTGGTCAAGTTGAGATTTCTAACAGAGAAATAAAGTCCAGTTTGGAAAAGATTGTGGGGGTTATAAGGAAGGATTGGTCTACTAAGCTTGATGATGCACTTTGGACCTATAGGACAGCTTACAAGACCCCTTTGGGAACCACACCTTTCAACCTTGTGTATGGGAAAGCTTGCCATTTGCCAGTAAAGCTTGAGTACAAGGCACTATGGACAGTAAAGTTGTTGAACTTTGACATCAAGAATGCCAAGGAGAAAAGACTTCTTCAACTACATGAGCTTGATGAGATAAGAATGGATGCTTTTTAGAACTCAAGGATCTACAAGGAGAAGACTAAAGCTTTCCATGACAAGAACATCTTGAAGAGAGAGAGTTCAAAGAAGGAGATCAAGTCCTTCTCTACAACTCTAGGTTGAAGTTATTTCCAGGGAAGCTTAAGTCAAGATGGTCCGGTCCATTCAAGGTTAAGGAGGTTAGGCCATATGGAGCAATAGTGTTGTGGAGCACTGATGGAAGAGACTTTACAGTCAATGGACAAAGGGTCAAGCTTTACATGGCTACTACACCAGGAGAAGAAGGAACCTTGATTCCACTCTCCAATCCTACCCCCGCCTAGTCTCAAAAGAAAGGAAGTCAAGCTAGAAACTTAAAACAAGCTCACTTGGGAGGAAGTCCCATGTCTATCCTTGTATATATTTGATATTATTTTTGAATTTTTAGGTTGTTGTTTGGTCTAGATGTTGTCTTGCAGGTGTGAAAGCAAGCATGAAATGTTTGGAGCAAAGAAATTGGCGTTGCCTAAGTGTCCCAGCGGCCTGGTGGCGCGGCCTGTATACCGCGGGGCCAAATTGTTCATTTGCCGGATTCTCAGTCGACTGTGCCAGCGGCCTGGTGCAGCGGTGATGTCTTGCATATTTTCTCTATTTTATCTTTCCATTTTGTGCATTTTATCCCTTCTAGATTAAGCATTAGGCATATTTAGGTTCATTTTGCATTCATAAGTCTTTATCAGGTCTTGGAAGTGCACTTTGGAGAATTGTAAGGTGTTTGGGGGTACTTTGTTACAAAAAGGAGGGGTGAAAGATGGGCATGGACGATGGCCATAAAGAAGTCTTTCTGTGCTAAGATTTGGTGGGAACATGGCATTTTGAGTTAGCTTTCCATTGGGAGTGGTTTCAAACCATTTGAAGCCATATTGGAGGAGTTATGACTGTTTGAGTGAAGGCATGTCAGTACACCCGGGTCAGCACGCTCGGCCTGACCAACCCGCACGGACGAGAGGATGAATACCAGACGGTGCCACACCCAGACAGACGTACGCAACCTCGATGACCCGCACGTACTGACCACGGGAACGGACAGCGTACGCGGCTTGGAGCACCCGACTGGACGCCACCCGCGTGAAGGATTACCCGGACGTCCACACCCGAGCAAGACGACCCGCACGGCCCGACAAGTGGAGAACGCCCAGGATCAGGACGCGGCCGATCACACCCGATATCCCTCACCCGCGTGCAAGCTTACCCGGACGTCCACACCCGAGCAAGGCGACCCGCACGGCCCGACAGTGGAGAACGCCCAGGATCAGGACGCGGCCTAGAGCATTCGATCTCCCTCACCCGCGTGCAAGCTTACCCGGACGTGTCAGAAGATGCCTTCAAGCTCGACTGGAAGAACGCGGCCTGAAGGACCCGCACGTCCTGCTTGCTTTTGGACACAGACAGCACGCGGCCTAGAGCACCCGGGGAGGACAACCCGAGCAGTCGGACAAGCCGGACGAGCGTCCTCATACGCGGGCGGCCATACCCGGCCTGGTGGAAGCCTATCCGACCAGGGTATCCAAGCTTCTTCCTTTTGGAGCATTTTGATTGGTTTAGACCATTAATCTTCTAAGGGCTTTTTAGTCATTTTAATTCTATGTGTTTAGGGCTTTTAAGCCTACTATAAATACTCTCATAAACTCAAGTTTGGAACTTATGTTATTTATGATCTAAGAACAAAAACCTTTTGAGTAAAGCTTCATCTTTGATTTATTATCTCATCTCATCTTGTATTCTTGATTGTTTATTTCATCTCCTTTCTTTCTCTATATGTTTAAGCTTGAATCTCTCATGGGTTTAAAAGTAAGCATGTGGATTAGTGAGTAGATCCATCTAAGATCCATGGGTTAGGGTGATAGAGAGTGATTAAGTTAGATCCAAGGTGTTTAGTGTTAGATCTATCATTTCCTTGCATTGATTTGGTGTTTTTAAAGCTATATTTGAGTTGGCCTCTCAAACATAGTGCTATAGGCATTTCATGCCCGAAAGGTGTTCTATGAAATGCCTGAACCAACTCATCTATGCTTTTAGCTTGCTTTGCCTAAGAGATTAGTTGTCAAAGAGGCTAAGATTGCTAATAGACTCATTCTCCTTGTTTGCTTTGATCACTACAGCCAAAGAGATTTGGTGTACTTGGGTGATCATTGCAAAAGAGCATCCATCTAGAGATAGAGCTTGCTTAGTTTTGTTGTCTAGGCATAAGGATTAGATTGATTGAAAAGTTAGCATCTTGGATTGAAGCTTAATCATTTGATATCAAGTCCCTATACCCATGAGTCTCTCCCTCCTCATAAGAAAGAAAGTTTTACTTTTTGTTGCATTTTGCTTATTGTTCTAGTTTAATCATCATCCTCTCTAATGATTGCATTTAGATTGACCATAGGCTTGCATTCCCTCTGTTTCATTGTCACTTAGGACTGGTTCGACAATCTTATATACTACATCATTTGATTAGAACCTTAGAAAAGTTCTATCATCAAATTGGCGCCGTTGCCAAATTCTAAGTTGATTGTGACATTGGGATTTAGTCACTTGCTTGAGACTAAATCATTTTTCTTTTCTTGAGATATTGATTCTCCTTTTGCATCTTCCTTTGATTTTCAGGTGTATGAACACAAGAAGAAGGGGTGCAACTAACCTGGTTCCCACTGTTGAAGAGATAGCTACACTTGAGAGGGAAATAGCAAGAAGGAGAAGAGAAGAAGAGCAACAAGCTCAGATTCAGAGGTTGGGGTTTGAGATGGATGATCACCAGCATCAACCCCAAGATGGCAATGGTCAAGGAGCTGACAACCTTAGACCACAGCGCCAGCAACAACAACACCCACAGCGGCCAGCTAGAGCCATTGGCACATATGACCGTCCTCACATTCATGGCAACAGGACGGGCATCCGTGCACCAGCTGTGGAAGCTAACAACTTTGAGATCAAGTCAGGCTTGTTGAGTGTGATTGAGAACAACAAGTACCATGGCTTGGCTGTAGAAGACCCATTTGATCACTTGGACAAGTTTGATAGCTATTGTGGCTTGTCCAAGACCAATGGTGTGTCAGAAGATGCCTTCAAGCTCAAGTTGTTTCCATTCTCTCTAGGAGACAAGGCACGCCAATGGGAGAAATCTCTACCTAGTGACTCCATCACTACTTGGGATGATTGTAAGAAGGCTTTCTTGGAGAAATTCTTCTCCACATCAAGGATAGCCAAGCTGAGGAATGAGATCTCTAGTTTCCAGCAGAAGAACTTGGAAAGCTTTAGTGAAGCATGGGAAAGGTTCAAGGGATATCAAGCTAAGTGCCCACACCATGGCTTCTCAAAGGAGAGTTTGCTGAGCACATTCTATAGAGGTGCCTTTCCTGAGTTTAGATCAAGATTGGATACAGCAAGCAATGGTTTCTTCCTGGGCAGGTCCGAAGAAGATGCTGAGGAGCTGGTGGACAACATGGTCAAGAGTGATTCAGTTTACAGTGGAGAACATGACAGGGCTGATAGAACAACCAGAGCTGATGACAACCAGACCAAGAAGGAAATCAAATCCTTGCAAGAGAAGATAGACTTGCTGATTGCTAACCAAGCCAAACAGGAGCAGATTCACTTTGTGGGTGGTCCAAATCAAGAAACTCCTCCTAAGGTTAATGAAGTTGAAGGGTTAGAAGGGCAAGAAGAGCTTTGCTTCATCAACAACAATGGTTCTTGGTACAGGAAGGAGCCTAACTTTCAGTACAACAATTACCAGCAAAGGTCTTACCCCAACAACCAGCAAGGAGGCTATCAACCAAAGCAAAACACTCAGCAAGGGAACTAACAGCCTAGGCAGAATCCTCCTCCTGGTTTTGTAAACCATGGAAATCAATCTACTCAAGCTCAAGGTAGCTCCTCCCAAGCTAAAGCTCCAGATTAAACTATGGAAGCTATGTTCAAACAACTATTGGAAGGTCAAGCTAGAGCAGCCAAAGACATTGGCCATGAGTTCAAGACTGTTCACTCCAAGATTGACAGCAGCTACACTGAGCTAAACAACAAGATTAGAGCTTTGGAGAATCAGTTTGCTTCTATGAACTCTCAGCCAAGTCGCCAACAAGGAACATTACCAGGAAAGCCAGAGCAAAACCCCAAAGAACCAATGAAGGCAATCACTTTGAGAAGTGGTAGAGAGCTACCTCCAAGAACTCTCCCCAAGGATGGTGAGAAACTAAGTGGGGGGGGTGGCTATCAACTTTGATGATGATGTTGTGATTGTGGATGAGAAAGTTGATGAGGAGATTCTAGAAAAGATTGTTGAAGCTAAGGGTAAAGGAAAGGTTGGAGAAGAGAAGAAAACACCAAAACATGGTGAAGTTGCCACTCCAACAAAAGAGTCTTCTTTTGTTCCTCCTCCCTATGAACCTAAGCTGCCATTTCCTGGAAGATTCAAGAGGCAACTTTTGGAGAAGTACAAAGCACTCTTTGAGAAGCAATTGAGTGAAGTTCAAGTTACAATGCCAATCATTGATGCCTTCATGCTTGTCCCTCAATACAGCAAGTTCTTGAAGGATGCTGTGGCTGCAAAGAAGAAGGAAATGGAAGGCATGATAGTTCTTACTCATGAGTGCAGTGCTATCATCCAGAGATTGACAATCCCTAAGAAGCTAGAGGATCCAGGCTGCTTTACCCTACCTTGTGCCATTGGTCCTTTGATGTTTGAGAGATGTCTATGTGATTTGGGAGCTAGTGTCAGTCTCATGCCTCTATCTGTTGCCAAGAAGCTTGGGTTCAGCCAATACAAGAAGTGCAAACTCTCTTTGGTGCTTGCTGACCGCTCAGTCAAATTCCCCATTGGTATCCTTGAAGACCTCCCTGTAATGGTGGGAAATTGTGAAATCCCCACTGATTTTGTTGTTCTTGAGATGGATGAAGAAGCTAGAGACTCCTTGATCCTTGGAAGACCATTATTAGCCACAGCAGGAGCCCTTATCAATGTGAAGGAAGGCAAGATTGATCTTCATTTGGGGAAAGAGCACACTCTCCATTTTGATGTCAACGAGGTAATGAAGAGGTCAACTGTGCAAGGCCAAGTGTTTTACATAGAGGAGATGGAAGCTCTTGCTGATGAGCTCCTTGAGGAATTGGCACTTGGAGAGTTGACAATAGAGGACCCTTTGCAGCATGCTTTGATAGTGGATAAAGAGGTCCAAGTGGTTGAGAACAAAGAGAGTGAGGCTATTGCAGCCATGCTGGATTCTCGAAAGAAGATTGTTGATAGAGGCCAGTATGAGGAGCTCAAACAAGAGGTGCACCAAGCTGTTTCAGCCACTCAACAAGAGAACACCAAACAAGATGATTGGAGTGAGCTCAAGGCACCAAAAGTGGAGCTAAAACCTCTTCCCCATGGTGTAAGGTACGTATTTCTAGGCCCTAATGAGACATATCCTGTCATTGTGAGTAGTGAACTTACTGAACATGAGCTTTCCCAACTTTTAAATGCACTTAAAAAGTTTAGAAAGGCAATTGGATACTCACTAGATGATATTAAGGGGATATCACCTTCTTTGTGCATGCATAGGATACATCTGGAGGATGAATCAATGACTTATATAGAACATCAAAGGAGGTTGAATCCTAACCTTAAAGATGTTGTAAAGAAAGAGATTCTTAAGCTCTTAGATGCTGGTGTTATCTACCCTATTTCAGATTCTAAATGGGTATCTCCTGTGCATGTAGTTCCAAAGAAGGGTGGTATCACTGTGGTTAAAAATGACAAGGATGAATTGATACCAACTAGAACCATAACTGGCCATAGGATGTGTATTGATTATAGAAAGCTCAACTCAGCATCTAGAAAGGATCATTTTCCATTGCCATTCATTGATCAAATGCTTGAGAGACTTGCAAACCATCCTTTCTATTGTTTCCTTGATGGGTATTAAGGTTTCTTCCAATTCCCCATACATCCCAATGATCAAGAGAAGACAACATTCACATGCCCCTATGGCACCTTTGCTTATCGAAGGATGCCATTTGGGTTATGTAATGCTCCAGCAACCTTTCAAAGGTGCATGATGTCTATCTTCTCGGATCTCATTGAGGATATAGTGGAGGTATTCATGGATGATTTCTCTGTCTACAGATCTTCGTTTTCTGCTTGTTTGTCCAACTTGTGCAGGGTCCTACAGAGATGTGAAGACACCAACCTAGTGCTGAATTGGGAGAAGTGTCATTTCATGGTCAAAGAGGGGATTGTGCTTGGACACAAGATTTCAGAAAAGGGCATTGAAGTGGACAAAGCTAAGATTGAGGTGATGGTCAGCTTGCCACCACCAAAGACAGTGAAAGATATCAGGAGCTTCCTTGGCCATGCTGGTTTCTATAGAAGATTCATCAAGGACTTCTCAAAGATTGCTAGACCAATGACCAAGTTGCTGTGCAAGGAGACTGCTTTCAGCTTTGATGAAGATTGTCTCGAGGCTTTCAAGAAGATAAAGGGTGACCTTGTTAGTGCTCCCATTGTTCAGCCACCTGATTGGGACCTCCCCTTTGAGATAATGTGCGATGCTAGTGATTTTGCTGTTGGGGCTGTCCTGGGGCATAAGAAGGATGGCAAAACTCATGTGATTTATTATGCGAGCCAAACCTTGAATGATGCACAGATGAAGTATGCCACAACAGAGAAAGAGATGCTGGCCATTGTCTTCGCCTTTGAGAAATTCAGAAGCTACCTGGTGGGTTCTAAGGTCATTGTGTATACTGATCATGCAGCTTTGAGACACCTCCTAGCAAAGAAGGATGCCAAGCCAAGACTACTAAGGTGGATCCTTTTGCTTCAAGAGTTTGACTTGGAGATTAGAGACAAGCCAGGGATTGAGAATGGAGTTGCTGATCACTTGTCCAGGTTGAAAATTGAAGGTGGAATCCCTATTGATGAGGGCCTCAGAGAAGAGCATGTCTTGGCCATCATGTCAGTGGTAGCAGTCATTGAGACTGGAAAAAAGATTGAAGAGGTTAAGGCAACTGAAGAGAAGGGACCTTGGTATGCTGATTTGGTTAACTACTTAGCCACTGGAAAGGAACCATTGGGGCTTGCAGGGTATGAGAAGAAGAAGTTCTACAAAGATTTGAAGAGATACTATTGGGATGAACCATACCTCTACACCCTATGCAAGGATCAGATTTACAGAAGAGTGGTGGCTGAAGAAGAAGTTGAAGGAATCCTCTCACATTGCCATGGATCTTCCTATGGAGGCCATTTTGCTCCATTCAAGACTGTCTCAAAGGTGTTACAAGCTGGATTTTGGTGGCCACACATGTTCAGGGACTCACAAGACTTCATTTCAAGATGTGACCCTTGCCAAAGGAGTGGGAAGATTACTAAAAGGAATGAGATTCCTCAAAACCCAATCCTTGAGGTAGAAGTGTTTGATGTTTGGGGGATTGATTTCATGGGACCCTTCCCCTCTTCTTATGACAACAAATACATCTTGGTGGCTGTGGACTATGTATCAAAGTGGGTGGAAGCAATAGCAAGTCCTACAAATGATTCAAGAGTAGTGGTCAAAATGTTCAAGAGCACTATTTTCCCAAGGTTTGGAGTTCCAAGAGTGGTCATAAGTGATGGAGGTTCACACTTCATCAACAAGGTATTTGAGAGTCTTCTCAAGAGGAATGGAGTGAAACACAAGGTTGCAACACCCTATCACCCTCAAACAAGTGGCCAAGTGGAGGTCTCCAACAAGCAAATCAAGGGGATCTTGGAGAAGGTTGTAGGAACCAAGAGGAAGGATTGGCCAGCCAAGCTTGATGATGCTCTTTGGGCATATAGAACAGCATTCAAGACTCCTCTAGGCACCACTCCCTTCAACCTTGTCTATGGAAAGTCTTGCCACCTGCCAGTTGAGCTTGAATACAAGGCATTGTGGGCTGTGAAGCTTCTAAACTTCGACATCAAGGATGCAAAGGAGAAGAGACTTCTTCAACTCAATGAACTGGATGAGATAAGGATGGATGCCTTTGAGAACTCAAGGATATACAAGGAAAAGACTAAGGCTTTCCATGACAGGCACATCCTCAAGAGAGAGTTCAAGGCAGGAGATCAAGTGCTTCTCTACAATTCTAGACTGAAGTTGTTTCCAGGAAAGCTTAAGTCAAGGTGGTCTGGTCCATTTGTGATCAAGGAAGTGAGACCTTATGGAGCCATTGTGCTTTGGGATAAGCAGGGTAATGACTTCACCGTGAATGGCCAGAGGCTCAATGAATACATGGCCACAATACCAAAGGAGGATGGGACATCAACCCCACTCTCTGATGCTCCACTTGCCTAACCTCGAGGGAGGCAAAGTCAAGCTAGTGACTTTAAACAAGCTCACTTGGGAGGAAGTCCCATGGTTATCCTTGTACATATTGCATTAGGATTCTTTTTATTTTTCATCAGAAAGTCCTTTGAATGATGATGGGGCTAGGTTGGGAGCTTGAGAATGAATTCACTGAGGTTATGAGATGGAAGAGACATGAAAGGAAGTGGGTTGGTTCAGCGATCAAGAGAAAAAAAGAGGTGAAATTCTGACTTTGAGGTTTGGACGGACACACCCGGGTGGTGTTACTCGGGACATGGCACCCGCACGGTTGGATCATTCAGAACGGGCGGACGTACCCGGGTGGACTTACCCGGGACATAGCACCCGCACGGGACAATCGAGCAGGACGGACAAACGGACGTGCCCGGGTGGACTTACGCGGGACGCAACACCCGCACGGGAAAATCGAGCAGGACGGACAAACGGACGTACCCGGGAGGTGTTACCCGGGACGCAACACCCGCACGGGACGAAGGGATCAGAGCAGGACGAACGAGCACCCGGGTGGACTTACGCGGGACGCAACACCCGCACGGGACGAAGGGACATACGCGGGTAGACATACCCGGGTCGTCCGAAAGCCCCAGCATCCGCGCACCAGCCTTGACCCGCGTGACGACCCAGCCGCGACCCGCCCGGCCCAGGTAAGTGGTTTTTCCCCTTTTTCCGACCCAAACCCACCTGAACCCGCCCAGAACCATCCCTACCCGACCCAGAAACATTTTAAAACCCTAAGCCACCCCCTCTTTCCTCATTTCATCTTCTTCCTCACATCAAAATCCTCTCTAGCCTCCAAGAACAAAAATTCCCATAACTTTGCCAAATCTCAACCAAATCACAAGTTTCTTCTTCCCACATCAAGACCTTCCTCCCCTAGACCTAATTCCTTGAACCCTTTCATCTTTATCCTTCATCCAAAGCAAGGTATGGTATCTCTTAAGTTCAAATTCGTAACCCTCATGAACCCTAAAAATTTGAACTTGAAATTTGAGCTTTTTCTTGCTAATTTCTTGTAAATTAGACTAGGGAAGGCTTGTATATCATGCTGGGTAGTTGATTTCATGGTGGAATTGAGATTAATTTGAACTTTGACAAATTATGGTTCATGAGATTTGAGGGTTTTTGAAAAGGCTCTTACTTTTGGTTGATTATGGTCTAGGTTGATTGGAATTGATGTTCTAGAGCTTGTTTAGCATTCAATTTCAGCTGGCTTGATGTTTTTGCTTGGAATTAAGCTTGATTAAGTTCCCTTGTTCATAAAAAAAAAAAAAAAAAAAAAAAAAAAAAAAAAAAAAAAAAACAAATTTATGAATTTTGTGAACTTGGGTGCTTGATTGCTTTGATAGTCTTGCTAGGTTGCTGGTTTTAGACTGGGTTTGCAAGTGTTCATTCCAACTCTTATCTTTTCCAGCATATTCTCTCTTCCTTGTGCTTTATTTTGTCCAAGTCTTGATATTTTTCAGGTTCCAATGGGAAGGAAAGATGAGAAACTGATTGCACAAGAGAAGGCTGAGGCTGCTGAGAAACACACTGCTAGGTTCGGAAAAACGTTAGGCTCCATGCCTGAATACGAGGAGGAACGTAGGCAACAAGCTTTGGCTATGTTGAGAAAGAAGGCACAAGCCAAGAAGGCTGGACATAGAATGGTTGATGGAGCAAACAAGCAACCCAAGAATGAAGGAAAAAGAGTGGTTGATGTTGGTCATAAGACTAGCAAGGAGGATGGCAAGAGGTTGGCTAGTGATGAGAAAGTGCTTGATGATGCTTACAAGAAGGCCAAGAAAGATGGAAAGAGAGTGGCTGTTGGTGATCATAAGAACACTCCTTCAAAGAAGGCTAGAGCTCCAAGATCTCACAGTGTGGGACCTCTTGTTTTGGAGAAGAACACAAAGAAGGATTCTGAGAAACCCACTCCTCCCACCAAGATCAGAATCAAGGCACCAAACCCAAAGACATTGGCACCTCCACCCTTGGAGCCAGTAGATGCAACTGTTGAAGAAGCATCCTCTCCAAATGGAAGTGTGGCTGAGAAAGAAACTTTCGAAAAGTTAGGGTTCAACCCTCATAGAGATCGACAAAAGAAGCCGACTGAAGTTGAACTATTGGAGCAGATGAGGCAAGGAGTATCTTGGCCTCCAACCAGATTTGCTGATGTGAGGCTAATGAGGGAGCTAGAAATTGACCAAGACATGAAGGATTTGCTTGCTCTCATGAACATGGACAGCTTCTATTCCATGGCTCACCCAACATATAAAGAGGTCTCTTGCCAATTCATGGCATCCTTGGAGGTCACATTCCACTCCTCTCTACATGAGGAACAAGGGTGGGGAAGAATCAGCTTCAAGATTGATGGGAAGCATTATTTCATGACCTTCACTGAGATTGGAGAGGTGCTAGGCCTCAAGGATTTGAAGGAGTCTTCTTTGCCTAAGCTGAAAGGACTTCCTAAAGGAAAGACCCTTGCCCACTTCACTTATAAGTTCTTATCCGGCAAGGATAGAGTGTCCAGCAGAGACAAGAATGCATCTATCAGGCATCCATCATTCCGCTACCTCCATAGGCTGATTGTCCACACCATCTACCCAAAGAAAGAGCCAAGCAACGTGAATGGAGAAGACTTGAACCTCATGCACCAAGCCATCCAACACTTTGCCTTACCTCCTCACCTACCTGAAGTTCCCACTGATTTCTACGCTGAGTTTGGTATGGTTGGATACTTTGTGAGGCGCCTCATGTACTACAAGGATTATGCTTGGACAAACAGAGATCCAGAGGCTCAGATTGGAATAGGCGGCTTGATCACACCTTTGCTTGAGCACCAGGGTATTACCTTGGGAGATGATGCATCCGGTCCCTCTTTCATTGATCTCACCTACTTGAAGTCAGCTCATTACTTCTCTGGAAGATACAATGGGAAGTGTGTTTACTCGTACTTGAGAGGCCCCACCACAGTTGAGCTGCTTCTCCCTAACTATGAGCTCACTTCATTGAGCACACCAGGAACTATGAGTTTTGATATCAGTGAGCAGAGTCTCCTAGGCAGTCATGGAACTCTTGGCCCTATGACATTGCACATGAACGAGAAAGCAGCAGCAAAGGCAGCTAAGTTTGATCAGGGATATTCCAGCAGAGCCACAGCTCATCTCTTTGGTCCTCCTCGCTATAAGTTTGAGCAATGCACAAGTTCCTTGCCTATTGGTCCCATTCGCCAAGCTCATGACCAGATTAGCACACTACAAAGGTGGAACAGAGCTCAAGATAGGACCATCTTCAAGCTCACCAAGAAGTGCAAGGAATTGAGGAAAACTGTGAAGAGACAAGCTGAAGCTTCAGCTAAGTTCATGAGAAAGGTTGCTGATGTTCTGACTAAGGGAGCTGTAGCAGGCTGCAAGGCTGAGGATTTCGATCTTGAGACTTTCCTTGCACCCCTTCCTCTACCCCTTCTTGACCCTAATGCACCACAAACCGAGAAGCAAGCCCTCCGCAGCTTGAGGAACCCCTACATCGCCCCATCCGCGTCCGGAAACAAGTCACCAAGCCTAAGCACCACTGCTGATGAAGATGATTCTGAGGGTGAGGCATCAGCCTCATCTCACGCTCCATGAGGTACTCCACTTCCTGATCATTGTATATACCATTCATCTTTGCATTTACATTTCTTTTATTTCCTTTTCGGCCCTTCTCTACATTTAACAAACACAGAGACTGTGTGAATTAAGTGTGAGGGAGGTGTCAAGTTGCTAATAGTCTTGTGTTTTATGACATTTGCATGCTTGTAGATAGTTATTGCATAGAAAAACCAAAAAAATTTGAAAAATTTGAAAAGCACAAAAAGAATCATGTAGTTGCATTAGGATTGAGTCTAGATCATTCACTTGCATAAAAAAAAAAAAAAAAAATTCATCATATAGGTTGCATCATGCATAAGGGGACAAGGATGATAGTTGCCTTGTAAAGTTGCTCATGCTAAGTTCTTAAAGTGATAACCTTCATAATCGTAGCAAGTAGCTTGAGCAAGTCTTAGGATAGCTTGTAAACTTTGTGCCTTGAAATCTCTTCCTAAAGCTTATTTGATTGATTGATGCTCTCTCTTTGAAGCTTGTTCCTGTCATATTTAGACTCTAAGTCTCTTGCTCATTGTCCTTTGTGTACTAAGTCATGGATAGAACACTTGAGTTGTCCCTTCCATTCTTTGCCTATCTTTTTGGACAAACTCAAGTGGCACTCCACACCCTAAAGCCCTTACCTCCTTTCAAGCCTTCATTATTTGTTGAGTGAGGCCTTCTTTGTAAAGCTTTACATGTGCATAATGTTGAGAGTATTGGGAACGACAATGCTTGGTCTCCATTTTAGCTAGATTAGACACTCATGATGTCTAGCTTTTAGGATGGGGGTGAGTGTTGTATGGTGTGATCTTGGGAAGGTGAAAGGTTTATGAAAAGGTTGACTCATGAGACTCTAAGGTTTTAGGTGGCTAAGTCTATGAGGGATAAGAGAAATAGAAGATTGTAAGCTCTAAGTTAGAAAATAAGTCTTGGCCCCCATGAGATATAAAAAAAAAAAAGAAAGAAGAAAAAAAAAAAAAAAAAAGAATAATGGAAAGGGGGCTAGCAATGTTTAGAAAGAGCTTAAAAGAGTTTAAAATGTGAAAAATCCCTTATTGGCTTCATTAAGAAAGAGTTTCAAATGAGAAAATATCTTGAGTATTTGGGGGAAAATCTTTGGGTGAGCGATGTGAGTGGTGTTTTGGCATTGGGAATAAGGATGTAACTTATGTATTTAGGGAAAGGGTAGAACAATGGAGATTGAGCATTGTATGCATGAATTGATCCCTTTCTTAGATATATTATGTGCAATGTCAAGGCTACTTGTTTTGAGAGTGAACCACCCTTTGAAAGATCCCTTTGAACCTCTTGTTGCACTTACATAAAGCCTTGTTCCACCAAACCGAATGTCTTGGACCATCTGACCATTTGCAAGATTTCTATTGAGTTTGCTTAATGATTGTAAGAGAGCAAGTGGATTTGTGGATTGTGGATTCATGATGAGTAAGTTAGGGATCAAAAGAGTTGAGATAGGCCTTGGGAAGTTAGAGTTGGATTGAGTGTTTGCTCTAGCTAGTTGGTATGATTATGCAAGGTTATCAAGTTGAGAACTAAGAAGAGCATTCTTTTGGCTATGAGTCCCCTCCTTCAAACTTCTCCTCCTTAGTCCTTGCAAGTTTACTTGTGGACAAGTAAAGGACTAGTGTGGGGGAGTTGATGTCTTGCATATTTTCTCTATTTTAGCTTTCCATTTTGTGCATTTTATCCCTTCTAGATTAAGCATTAGGCATATTTAGGTTCATTTTGCATTCATAAGTCTTTATCAGGTCTTGGAAGTGCACTTTGGAGAATTGTAAGGTGTTTGGGGGTACTTTGTTACAAAAAGGAGGGGTGAAAGATGGGCATGGACGATGGCCATAAAGAAGTCTTTCTGTGCTAAGATTTGGTGGGAACATGGCTTTGAGTTAGCTTTCCATTGGGAGTGGTTTCAAACCATTTGAAGCCATATTGGAGGAGTTATGACTGTTTGAGTGAAGGCATGTCAGTACACCCGGGTCAGCACACTCGGCCTGACCAACCCGCACGGACGAGAGGATGAATACCAGACGGTGCCACACCCGGACAGACGTACGCAACCTCGATGACCCGCACGTACTGACCACGGGAACGGACAGCGTACGCGGCTTGGAGCACCCGACTGGACGCCACCCGCGTGAAGGATTACCCGGACGTCCACACCCGAGCAAGACGACCCGCACGGCCCGACAAGTGGAGAACGCCCAGGATCAGGACGCGGCCGATCACACCCGATCTCCCTCACCCGCGTGCAAGCTTACCCGGACGTCCACACCCGAGCAAGGCGACCCGCACGGCCCGACAGTGGAGAACGCCCAGGATCAGGACGCGGCCTAGAGCACCCGATCTCCCTCACCCGCGTGCAAGCTTACCCGGACGTCCACACCCGAGCAAGACGACCCGCACCGCCCGCACACTCGACTGGAAGAACGCGGCCTGAAGGACCCGCACGTCCTGCTTGCTTCTTGACACGGACAGCACGCGGCCTAGAGCACTCGGGGAGGACAACCCGAGCAGTCGGACAAGCTGGACGAGCGTCCTCATACGCGGGCGGCCATACCCGGCCTGGTGGAAGCCTATCCGACCAGGGTATCCAAGCTTCTTCCTTTTGGAGCATTTTGATTGGTTTAGACCATTAATCTTCTAAGGGCTTTTTAGTCATTTTAATTCTATGTGTTTAGGGCTTTTAAACCTACTATAAATACTCTCATAAACTCAAGTTTGGAACTTATGTTATTTATGATCTAAGAACAAAAACCTTTTGAGTAAAGCTTCATCTTTGATTTATTATCTCATCTCATCTTGTGTTCTTGATTGTTTATTTCATCTCCTTTCTTTCTCTATATGTTTAAGCTTGAATCTCTCATGGGTTTAAGAGTAAGCATGTGGATTAGTGAGTAGATCCATCTAAGATCCATGGGTTAGGGTGATAGAGAGTGATTAAGTTAGATCCAAGGTGTTTAGTGTTAGATCTATCATTTCCTTGCATTGATTTGGTGTTTTTAAAGCTATATTTGAGTTGGCCTCTCAAACATAGAGCTATAGGCATTTCATGCCCGAAAGGTGTTCTATGAAATGCCTGAACCAACTCATCTATGCTTTTAGCTTGCTTTGCCTAAGAGATTAGTTGTCAAAGAGGCTAAGATTGCTAATAGACTCATTCTCCTTGTTTGCTTTGATCACTACAGCCAAAGAGATTTGGTGTACTTGGGTGATCATTGCAAAAGAGCATTCATCTAGAGATAGAGCTTGCTTAGTTTTGTTGTCTAGGCATAAGGATTAGATTGATTGAAAAGTTAGCATCTTGGATTGAAGCTTAATCATTTGATATCAAGTCCCTATACCCATGGGTCTCTCCCTCCTCATAAGAAAGAAAGTTTTACTTTTTGTTGCATTTTGCTTATTGTTCTAGTTTAATCATCATCCTCTCTAATGATTGCATTTAGATTGAGCATAGGCTTGCATTCCCTCTGTTTCATTGTCACTTAGGACTGGTTCGACAATCTTATATACTACATCATTTGATTAGAACCTTAGAAAAGTTCTATCATCAAGCGGCCTAGGGAAATCGCGGGGTTCGGGGTAGTTTGTGCGGCTTCTCACTCGGCCTTGTGGCACGGCACGGGAGGCCGCTACGTCTAAAAAAAAAAAAAAAGATGCAAAGACCGAAAAGGCTAAGTGCCCCAGCGGCCTTGGTGCCCCGGCGGCCTCGCGTCCCCAACTTGCAAGCCGCTGCGCGTCCAGGTAAGTGATTCTCCCACCCCCTTACCTGCAAGAACCCGACTCCTCTCCCCCATCTTCTTCCCCCTTCGCGTTTTATAAAAAAAAAAAACTCTCAAACTCTCTCAAGAACTCAAGAGCAACTTTCTCATTTCTCAGCCAAATCCATCGATTTCTGTTGCTGAGAACTCGAAATCACTCCCTCTTTCTCCTTATCATCTCGGTTTTCATCAAATCAAGCTCAGGTATTGGAATTTTGAGTTTATTTTCCCTTGGTTGAAAAAGTTCAAATTTTTAAAACGTGGGATTTGCTCGATTTCTTGCTCCAAAATCGTTATTTATGCTACAATTATCTTCATTGATGAGTTGGGTTGATGAAAAACGAGTTTAATTGTCTTGAATTGAAATTTCAAAAGTTAGGGTTCTTGAGAATTGAGATTTTCGAAAATTTGGAAAAAATGATTGCTTGAGCTTCTAAAGTCTCTTAAATGGTTAACTCTTGCCTAGAGATCAGTGTTTGCTGAGCTGTACTTGATAAATTGGTTTATGTGTGATGATAAATCCTCATGAGACTCACACACTTTCCAAGTCTTTGTTTTGTAGGGCATGATGGCGAGAGACCATGGAAAAGAGGGCAAGCAAGACAAGAGAAAGGGAGTTGCATCTGTCCCCCAAGACCAAGTTGTGACAGCAGATCAAAAATTTGGGCACCCAAATAGGAAACCACCTAGGGAATCCCTTGCACGCCGTCATGACATACCTGCTGAGGTTCTTGCTGAGAAAGAAGCTGAAGTTGAGCGGATGATTGAGGAAGGTCTTCGTTCAGATACTGAGGAAGAGGTCGAATCACCCAAAGAGCGGAAGAGGTTAAGGAGAACAGGTCCTCTCCCTTGTTTCACCACTCTGGCAAAGCGCATGAGGCTCATCAAGTGGGCTCCAATGAGATTTCCTCATCGCGACTCACTGCAACAACTTGGGATTCTGGAAGATGTAACCATCCTTCTCAGAAATATGTGCATGGAGTCATTTCTTGATATGGCTTACCCGGTGCACAAGGAGGTGTCTTGCCAGTTCTTAGCTTCTTTCGAGGTGGTTCACCATTATGAGAGAGATGAGGTTGATGGGTATGGCTACATCACTTTCAAGATCAGAGGCCAGGCTCACAAGGTTGGCTTCGCAAGACTTAGCTCCATCTTTGGACTATACGATGACAGGGATTCATTCTTACCGTCTTCGAGCGACATTGCTACTAATGTTTGGGGTCTTATTGCTAGTGAGGAGCGTTATCCGGGGTCAGATAAGTGTAATGAGATCACAAATCCAGGAGTGAGGTATGCGGCTAAAGTTCTCAGTCACACCTTCTATGCTAGGAGGGAACCATGTGCAGTGAATGAGGATGAGCTGAAGTTCTTGGGTTTGGGACTCCTCCCTTTGGTAGGAGAGAATGATCTGACAAACACCCTTCAGAGGGACTGACAAGGCCTAGGATTAATAGGAGTGCTTATGAGGAGGTTTGATTACTACAAGCATTGGGCGTGGACTACATCAGACAAGACTCCGAAGCTGTTCATTGGTAGTCTGATTACACCCATACTGGCTGCATTGAGGATTGATTTGGGACCTCTGACAGAAGAACCAGCTCATATTGACATTCCCTACCTGAAGAAGACATCCTTTCTTGCTGAGAAAAAGGAGGACGGATTTGCTTATGACTTCTACTCAGGTTATGACCCGACCGAGAGCTCTTACTTCCTCCTGCCTAATGAAGAGATGACCACTGTGCTCACCTACAGCAACATTCAGTTTGATCCAGAGCCTCGCCTACATTCCCACCCCCCTTTTACATCAGTCACAGCGCCACGAAATAGGAAATCGAGAGCAGGATCTTCTCAGGCTGCTAGACACAGTGATGCTGATGATGAAGCGACCCCAGCCTCTCGCTATGGCACGTAGCGCTACCACTTTCAGCCTTATGAAGGCACCACGACGATCTTAGCCCTGCGAGAGTCCCTTTTCCAGAATGTCAGGTTTAGGAAATGGAACAAGATGCAAGACAGGACCATCAACAAACTCACAAACTCGGTCAAGATCTTGAAGAGGCAGATGAAGAAAGTTACTGCACTCCTTGCTAAGGCTACCATTGGTTCTGGTTGCCAAGTAGATGATGTGATGGGTGAAGCCGGTCCCTCGACGCTGCCACGACCTTCTTATTACGAGCAGAGAGGCATGCCACATGAGCCATCCCGTTCTTCAGATTATGAGCTTCGCAGTCGACGCAGGAACCCATCTCCGCCAGCGCGTGAATCCTCCAACGAGTCTCCATCCGTAGCCACTGCAGATGACTAGGACACGGAGGGTACATCCTTCTACCCTTAGTCAGGTATCTCCATCCCCTTCCTTTGTATATACCAGTTTTTATTTGCATTTAGTTTTCTCTTTAGGCCCTTCTCACCACTTAACAAACACAGAGACTGTGTGAATTAAGTGTGGGGGAGGTGCCAAGTTTCTGATCATCTTATGTTTCTTGTCATGAGCATGCATTTGTGAATAGCTATGGCATAGAAAAACCAAAAAAAAAATTGAAAAAAAAAAAATTAAAAAAATACAGAAAGAATCATGTAGTTGCATTAGGATCGAGTCTAGAACTTTCATCTATTTGCATTAAAAAAAAGATAAGTTAGAAGTCTTAAGCATATAAGTCGCATCATGCATTGGGGACAAGGATGATATCTACCTTGTAAAGTTGCTCATGCTAAGTACTCAAACTAATAACCTTTGTAATCATGGCAAGTAGCTAGAGCAGCCTTTAGAAAGCTTATAGACTTCGAGCCTTGAAAACTCTCTTGAAACTAGATGCTTGCCTTATATTGGCATTGTTCTTAAAAACCAACTACTTGCTGAATTTGAACCTAATGAACTTAATTTCTCTTGCATGTGGGCGCATGCATACTTGATCATGGATTTCATACACATTTGGGTTATCTTTCTCCATTATACCATCCTTTGATTAACCCAAATGGCACCTCCATACCCTTAGACCCCTATCCTTCCTTGAGACCATCATTGTTTTGCTTGAGTGAGGCCTTTTTGTGAAAGCTTGTCATGTGCAAAAACTTGAGAATATTGATGAAAGGACTTTTCTAGGGTCCTAATCAAATGTTGTAGAATACAAGATGTCAATCCAATTCTAAGAGATTATAATGCAAAGGGAATGCAAGTTCATGCTTAATCTAAGTGCAATCAACATGAGAGGATGATTGTGAAACTAAGACAATATTAAAAATGCAATAAAAGATTGAACTTTCTTTCTCAATGAGGCAAGGGGGTTCTTGGGACAAAGGAATTGACTTTGGGTGATCAAGGTTCAATCCAAGATGCCAACTTTTCAATCAATCTAATTCCTTATGCCTAGACAACAAAACTAAGCAAGCTCTATCTCTAGATGGATGCTCTTTTGCAATGATCACCCAAGTACACCAAATCTCTTTGGCTGTAATAATCAAAGCAAGCATAAAGAATGAGTCTAATAGCAATCCTAGCTCCTTTGACAACTAATCTCTTAGGCAAAGCAAGCTAAAAGCATAGATGAGTTGGTTCAGGCATTTCATAGAACACCTTTCGGGCGTGAAGTGCCTATGGCTCTATGTTTGAGAGGCCAACCCAAATATAGCATGAAGAACACCAAATCAATGCAAGGAAAGGATAGATCTAACACTAAGCACCTTGGATCTACACTTAATCACCCTTAGTCTCCCAAGCCCATGAACCCTAGATAGATCTACTCACTAATAGCCATGGAAAACCTCAAAATCAATGATGATTCAAGGCTAAACATGATTAGAGAAGAAGATAATCTATTAAACACAAAAGAAATGAGATAAAAAGGATCAAAGATCCAAACTTTCTTCAAAATCTTATTATGTTTTTGAGAGAAAAAAAGTTAGATCTCTTAATGAGATTACAAGAGTATATATAGGAGGCTTGATAGCCCTTAGAAACATAAAAGAAAACTCCAAAAGGTCCTTGGTGCCACATGATTTTCGACCAATCAGAAGCCAAGAAAAGGAAGAAAGTGAACCACCCGGGTCAGGCAGTGTGGTCCATGGCCGGGTGTGGTCCATGGCCGGGTGTGTTCCAGCCGGGTGTGTTCCAGCGTCCTGAGCTTGCGGCCGTGCGGGTAGAAGCAGTCGGGTAGGTGCTGTCCGGGTGTCTCCATGCGCGGGTAGTAGTGGACGGGTGTTCTGAGCCACGTGCTTACCGTGTCCAGCAGCATGCAGGCCGTGCGGGTCCTTCAGGCCGCGTGTGCAGGGTCGGGTACGTGCTAGGCTTCCAGCAAAATCAGAACGTGCGGGTGCTTTTCCTCGGGTAGTACTGGCCGCGTCCTGAGCTCGTCCAGGCATGGTTGGATGGTCGGCCTCGGGTATGCTCACCCGGGTGGAACTGATATGCCCTTAGTGTTTTGATCATAACTCCTCCAATATGACTCCAAATGTCTTGAAACCACTTCCATTGGAAAGCTAACTCAAAATTCCATGTCTCTACCAAATCTTAGCTTCAGAAGATATTTCTAAGGCCTCTGTCCATGTTCATCTTTAAACCCCTCTTTTTCATCACAAAACTCCCAAACATCTTCAATATCTCCAAAGTGTGCTCCAACACCTAATAGGGACTTAGGAATGCAAAATGAGCCTAAAGATGCCTAATGCCTAAACTAAATGAGTAAAAATGCACAAGATATGATAGCTAAAAACATGTAAATATGCAAGACAACAACTCCCCCACACTAGACCTTTGCTTGTCCTCAAGTAAACTTTTCAAACACAAGGGGGATGGATGCAAGGATGGGAACAAAGCCAATGGAAAACTCATAGCACTCAACCTGACATCCTAAAGAAACATAGCAAATAGCATGAGCAAACTCTCTTATTATGCTCTAGCTTCACAAGGCCTATCAAATACTCTTATGCCTCTACACAAGATGCAATGCCTATCAACCAACATGTTCTCTTAACCAGCCCTCACATTGATTCACACACACACACACAAGGTGAAGTCTCACAAATAGGCACATGATCTCAATCATTTGGATAGGTGATCAAATGGTCTAACATGGATGAAAAGGAGGGTTCAATGCATTATTTCAAGGTGGCAATCACTCAAAAATCAAGGAGCTTGATCATTATGCAAAATTTATCTAAGACTAGGAGCAATTCATGCATACATGGATCCATCCTCATTATTCTACCCAATTCCTAAGTGATTACAAGATCTACACCCTTTTTATTCATCCCATAACCCAAAATGAAGACATACTCACATCACTCACCCAATGAACATTTTCTTTCTCATGATTCAACCTCTAAGGACCTCTATTCACATTCTAAGCTCTAACTCTTAAGTTGTTCCTTCCCCACTATCTTATTGAATCTTTCATTTTTTCTTTTTCTTTTCCTTCTTTTTTTTTTCTTTTTTTTTTTTTTTATATATACAATAATGGGGAAGGTCAAAAACTTCAATCAAGAGCTTTTCATTTTTCATTTCTAGGTCCCTAGTGTTTTTCTTCTCAAAACTTTCTTTGTTCATCAATCTCAACATTATCATATCCCCAAACCCAAAAGGTAAACCATTAGGTAACAAACATTTCACTCACCATCCTAGAAGCTAGCTCAAATGATGACCCTATGCTAGCAAGAGATGAGAACAAATCCATGTCGCTCCCAATACTCTCAAGATTTTGCACATGACAAGCTATCAAAAGAGGCCTCACTCAAGCAAATCAATGTAGGCTTCAAAGAATGGATAGGGTCCAAGGGTAAGGGAGTGCCATTTGGGTTAACAAAGGGTGGTACAATGGAAAAAGATAACCCAAATGTGTATGAGACCCATGACTAAGTATGCAAATGTCCATATGCAAGAGAGATTAAGTTCATTCAAGTCTAAGTTCAGGATGGAGCTGGTCTTAAGAACAATGCCAATATCAAGCAAGCAAGCAAGTTTCAAGAAGAGCTTTCAAGGCTCAAAGCATGCAAGCTTTTTTCAAAAGGTGCTCAAGCTACCTGATATGTTTAACTAGGATGCCAAATTCAATGCAAACGAGTGTTCTTTACAAGGCAATGCTCCAAATACAAATGAATGCAACCTATATGCTCTAGACTCAATCCTAAGGATGCAAGTGATGCAATCTACATGATTCAAAAAATTAAATTTTTTTGGATTTTCTATGCACTTATGAGTGTACAATGCAATGCATGAGACTCAAAATCATAAAGCAAACATGATCAAATATCCGGTACCTCCCCCACACTTAAATTACACAGTCTCCTGTGTGAGTAAGAGGGTAAGAGATACCTCAACAAGGCAAAATCAAATGTATATACAAGAAGGGTTGGAGTGATACCACACAAGGAGATTTTGGCATGGTGCTTGTGTCATGACTAGAAGCTGGCTTGGTTCATAGCAACTAGAGGAGGCTGCTACATGGCGATCATAAGGCTTAGGTGGTTTACCACCTTTCTTCTCTCCTCTAGTGCTTGGCTCAACCTGAAAATCTTGGCCACTTTTATTAAAAACTTAAAAGGAAATTTGAAATTGCAAAGCTATATACAAGGATAACCATGGGACTTCCTCCCAAGTGAGCTTGTTTTGAGTCACTAGCTTGACTACCTTTTCTCTTGGACTAGTGAGAAGGAGGTTCCTTCCCACCTTCAAGAGTGATGGTGAGGACCTGAGAGAGAAGCTCTTGAAGCTTGATTGGGTCTTCTTGGAGCTGAGGAGTGATGATGGCTCTAGCACTTGAGAATGGTGTGGATCTGCCCTTGTGCTTGATCTTGTACTCAATGGCTCCATCCTTGAGCTTCTTTGGATGGAGAGTGAGAGTGTGTGAGAGCAAATCAAGAGGTGGAGGATGAGGTTCTTTCACCATCTTCTTCTTGCCATGTGTGGCTTTTGAGGCTCCACTCATTCCCTCTGTTTTGGCACTTTCCAAGTGCTCATCACACAACTCTTTAGAGGACTCTCCATCAAGACCTTCTTTCTTACCAACAACCTCTTCATCTTGGGGCTTCTCAACAGCTTGTGCATCACGAGTGATTGTCCCACAATAGTCTGATTCCATTGGAGGTTGGAGAGGGTAGGATACATCTTTGTTGACATGCATGAGGGTGACCTTCTTGTTGGGAAAGTCAATGCAAGCTCCAATTGTTGTGAGGAAAGGAGTGCCAAGGATCAAAGGGACTCTTTCTTCATATGCCATCTTCAAAACAGTTAGGTCAATAGGTATGGTGCAGGATCCAATGTTCAAGGGAAAGTCCTTGATTATGCCAAGTGAGGTTGTAGAAGAGGAATCCCCAAAGGTGAGAGGAAGAGTATCTGGTTCCATGCTTTCAATCCCAATACTTTGCACCATATCCAAGGAGATGACATTCACACTAGCACCACTATCAACAAGAGCATCATCCATAGTTAGTTTACCAAGAGAGCAAGACAAGGTGAACTTCCCTTGAGACTCAAGCTTAGGGAGGGACTTTGGAGGGATTGGTGGATCAATCTTCAGAAGTGAGATGTCCAAAAGCTCAGCCACTTCAGCTTGGTGGGTGAGAATGTCCTGTATGAGCATCATTTGGACATGAGCAGCATGCATATTGGTGATCTCTGGAAGCTTGACTCCAATATCACTTAGGTCTTTTCTGAATTTGGAGACCACTTTTTCTGAGCTTTGGTGAGGAACCTTTGAGGGAAAGGGAGCTTATCATAGGGTGATAGCTCAACCTCATTGTCTTCTTCCTTCACTTGTTTCAGCTTGAGGGTAGCACTCTTCTCAACTTGTGTCTCAACCGTAGGCTCCTCAATCTTCAGAATCTTTCCTTGAACCTTCTTATCAGCTCTCTTCACAACTCTAGCTTCAGCTGTGGCCACAACCAGTCTCTTATCATTTTCAATCTGATTTCCAAGCACTAGCCTCTCAATCTCATCAACATCATTCTTATGATCACTCAACGCAATCCTTGAAGAAGTGGAGAGGATAACATTGCAAGTCTCCTTAGGGTTCTTCTCTGATTTTCCTGGTAGAGATCCCATTGGATTCTTGGAGGATGAAGACATGGAGGCAAATTGGCTCTCCAAAGCTTTGAGGTGAGAGGCAAGTTGCATGTACTTGTTGTTGAGATCAGAATAAGTTCCATCAATCTTGGCATGGATGTTCTTGAACTCATCACAAATGTTCTTAGCGTTTCTTTCTTGAGATTATAAGAGTTGCTTCAACATGGACTCCATTTTTGAGCTTGGAGCTTGGGAAGAACTTCCTTGAGGCTGAGATGACTGATTTGTTTGATAGCCTCCTTGTTGATTGTTGTAGTGAGGTCTTGGCTGATAGTTGTTTTGGTATTGGAAGTTTGGCTCCTTCCTATACCATGTGCCATTAGCATTGATAAAGCACAACTCCTCTTGACCTTCTAAACCATCAACCTCATTGATTGTAGGAGGAACCTCTTGACTAGGAGCACCCACAAAATTCATCTGTTCTTGTTTAGCTTGGGTGGAGAGAAGCAAATCTAGCTTGTCTTGCAAGGTCTTGATTTCCTTCCTTGTGTGCTGGTCATCAATTCTATTGGCTCTATCATGCTCCTCACTATAAACTGAGTCACTCTTGGCCATGTTCTCTACTAGTTCTTCAGCATCCTCTTCAGTTCTTCCCAAGAAGAATCCATTGCTAGCAGTATCGAGCCTATTTCTGCACTGTGGTAGAGCTCCTCTATAGAAGGTGCTAAGAAAGCTCTCTTTGGTGAAGCCATGATGTGGACACTGAGACCAGTAGCCCTTGAACCTCTCCCATGCTTCACTGAAGCTCTCAAGATTCTTTTGTTGAAAACCAGAGATTTCATTTCTGATCTTAGCTGTCCTTGAGGAAGAGAAGAACTTCTCTAGGAACACCCTCTTGCAATCATTCCAAGTGATGATAGAGTCACTTGGAAGAGCCTTCTCCCACTGATGAGCTTTGTCTCCTAGAGAGAAAGGAAACAGCCTGAGTTTAAAAGCATCTTCAGAGACTCCATTGGTCTTGGACAAACCACAATACTTGTCAAATTGATCCAAGTGATCTAGTGGATCCTCCACAGCCAAGCCATGAAACTTGTTGTTCTCTATCACATTGAGAAGCCCTGATTTGATCTCAAAGTTGTTGTTCTCCACAGCTGGTGCTCTGATTCCCAACCTATGACCATGAATGTGAGGTTGGTCATAGGCTCCAATGGCTCTTGCTTGGCGTGGTTGGTGATGTGGCTGGCGTGGTGGTCTAGGATTGTCAGCTCTTGGACCATTGCCCCCTAGGACATCACCATCTTGAGGCAGATTCTCCATCTCAAACCCCAAGCTTTGAAGATGAGCCTGTTGCTCTACTTCTCTTCTTTGTCTTAATATCTCCCTCTCAAGTGCAGCAATCTCTTCAATAGTAGGAACCAAGTTTGATGCCCCTCTGCTTCTTGTGATCATACACCTGAAAGTCAAAGATAGAAGGGGCAAGAGAACCAATATCATAAGATAATTAAAAAAAAATGACTTAGTCTCAAGCAAATGACTAAATCCCAATGTCAAAATCAACTTAGAACTTGGCAACGGCGCCAATTTGATGAAAGGACTTTTCTAGGGTCCTAATCAAATGTTGTAGAATAAAAGATGTCAATCCAATTCTAAGAGATTCTAATGCAAAGGGAATGCAAGTTCATGCTTAATCTAAGTGCAATCAAGATGAGAGGATGATTGTGAAACTAAGACAATATTAAAAATGCAATAAAAGATTGAACTTTCTTTCTCAATGAGGCAAGGGGGTTCTTGGGACAAGGGAATTGACTTTGGGTGATCAAGGTTCAATCCAAGATGCCAACTTTTCAATCAATCTAATTCCTTATGCCTAGACAACAAAACTAAGCAAGCTCTATCTCTAGATGGATGCTCTTTTGCAATGATCACCCAAGTACACCAAATCTCTTTGGCTGTAATGATCAAAGCAAGCATAAAGAATGAGTCTAATAGCAATCCTAGCTCCTTTGACAACTAATCTCTTAGGCAAAGCAAGCTAAAAGCATAGATGAGTTGGTTCAGGTATTTCATAGAACACCTTTCGGGCGTGAAGTGCCTATGGCTCTATGTTTGAGAGGCCAACCCAAATATAGCATGAAGAACACCAAATCAATGCAAGGAAAGGATAGATCTAACACTAAGCACCTTAGATCTACACTTAATCACCCTTAGTCTCCCAAGCCCATGAACCCTAGATAGATCTACTCACTAATAGCCATGGAAAACCTCAAAATCAATGATGATTCAAGGCTAAACATGATTAGAGAAGAAGATAATCTATTAAACGCAAAAGAAATGAGATAAAAAGGATCAAAGATCCAAACTTTCTTCAAGATCTTACTATGTTTTGGAGAGAAAAGAAGTTAGATCTCTTAATGAGATTACAAGAGTATATATAGGAGGCTTGAAAGCCCTTAGAAACATAAAAGAAAAGTCCAAAAGGTCCTTGGTGCCACATGATTTTCGACCAATCAGAAGCCGAGAAAAGGAAGAAATTGAACCACCCGGGTCAGGCAGTGTGGTCCATGGCCGGGTGTGTTCCAGACGGGTGTGTTCCATCGTCCTGAGCTTGCAGCCGTGCGGGTAGAAGCAGTCAGGTAGGTGCTGTCCGGGTGTCTTCATGCGCGGATAGTAGTGGCCGGGTGTTCTGAGCCGCGTGCTGTCCGTGTCCAGCAGCATGCAGGCCGTGCGGGTCCTTCAGGCTGTGTGTGCAGGGTCGGGTACGTTCTAGGCTTCCAGCACAATCAGAACGTGCGGGTGCTTGTCCTCGGGTAGTACTGGCCGCGTCCTGAGCTCGTCCAGGCATGGTTGGATGGTCGGCCTCGGGTATGCTCACCCGGGTGGAAATGATATGCCCTCAGTGTTTTGATCATAACTCCTCCAATATGACTCCAAATGTCTTGAAACCACTTCCATTGGAAAGCTAACTCAAAATTCCATGTCTCCACCAAATCGTAGCATGATAAGATATTTCTAAGGCCTCTGTCCATGTTCATCTTTAAACCCCTCTTTTCCATCACAAAACTCTCAAACATCTTCAATATCTCCAAAGTGTGCTCCAACACCTAATAGGGACTTATGAATGCAAAATGAGCCTAAAGATTCCTAATGCCTAATCTAAATGAGTAAAAATGCACAAGATATGATAGCTAAAAACATGTAAATATGCAGGACATCAAGTATTAGGAGCGACAATGGTTTGTTCTCATTTTGGATTTGAAAGCTTGATTATGATCTTGGGTTTTGGGATGTGAGGAAAAGAAAGCATGAGCATAGAGAGTGAGAGAAGAAAGAAAATCACTTGGGATTTATAAAAAAAAAAAGCTCCTTTGAAAATCAAATAAAGAAAAAAATAATAATGAGAGATAAGTAAAAAAAAATGAAAAGCTCCCAAGCAATAAAAAAAAAAAGAGAGAAGAGAAGAGGGTTCATTTGGTGAGTGGGGAAAGAGTGATCTTTGGAATTTTGAAAGGGGTTGAGAGTTTCACCAAAAAGAAGAGTAGAGAGGAAAGTCATTTTGAAAGGGGTTGAATGATGAGAACAAGCACTTGTATGCATAAATTGCTCCTTTTCTTAGATAGATTTTACATAATGATCTTGCTACTTTTCTTGAGTGTTAGCCACCCCCAAATTGCAATTGAACCCTCCTCTTGTTTTGCATTAGACCCTTTTACTCACCAAACCAAATGAATGAGATCATGCGCCCATTTGTAAGACTTCACCTTGAGTGTGTGTGTGTGTGAATATATGTGAGAGTTGGTTGATGGAACTTGTTGATTGATGAGCATTACAATTTGTCTAGAGATTAAAGAGTTTTGATAGGCCTTGAGAAGTTAGAGTTGGATAAAGTGTTTGCTCTTGCTAGTTGGTATGATTATACAAGGTTATCAAGTTGAGAACTAAGAAGAGCATCTTTTGGTTTTGAGAACCAAGGAGAGTCTGCTTAGTACCTTCTATAGAGGTGTTCTACCCAAGTTCAGGAGCAGATTAGACATAGCCAGCAATTGTTTCTTCCTGGACAGAACTGAAGAGGATGCAGAGGAGCTGGTGGAGAATATTACTCAGAGTGACTCAGTCTACAGCGAGGAGCATGATAGAAGCAACAGAACTGATGATCAGCACACAAGGAAGGAGCTGAAAGCTCTCCAAGAAAAGTGGATAAGATCTTGCCTTTGCTTCTTTCAGATAAAGCTCAGCAAGAGAAGGTGAATTTTGTTGGAGATCAAAACCAAGAAGAACCTGCAGTGATCAATGAGGTTGATGGTTTAGAAGGCCAAGAGGAGCTGTGCTTCATCAATGCTAATGGCACATGGTACAAGAAAGAGCCCAACTTTCAGTACCACAACAACTATTAGCAAAGGCCATACTCCAACAATCAACAAGGTGGTTACCAGCCTAAGCAGAATTATTCTTCAGGTTCCCACAACAACCAACAAGCTAGTCCTATTACTTCTACTCCACAGGAAAGCAGTATTGATGCTCTTCTAAAGAAGGTCTTGGAGAATCAAATTAGCAATGATATCAACATCAGGATTGAGCTAAAGCATCTCCACTCAAGGATAGATGGGAGCTACACTGACCTCAACAAAAGGTTCCTACAGCTTTCCTCTCACTTCAAGGCTTTGGAGACTCAGTTTGCATCTATGCCTTCAACCTCCAAGAGCCCAATGGGATCTCTCCCAGGAAAACCAGAAACGAACCCCAAAGAGTCTTGCAATGTTGTCATATCTACTACTTCTTCAGAGATTGAGCTGAGTGATCATGAGAAAGAGCTTGATGAGATTGAGAAGTTAGTGTTTGGGACTGAGCTTGGGAAAGTTCAGAAATTGGTTGTAGCCACAGCTGAGGCTAAGATTGTGAAGGAAGCTGCCAAGAAGGTTGAAGTAAAGATTCTGAAGAGGGATGAGCACAGGGCTGAGAAACCATTTGAGGAGAGAGCTGACCACAAGCTGAAAGAAGTAAAGCCGGAAGAAACTGAGGTTGAGCTATCACCCTATGATAAGCTCCCTTTTCCCCAGAGAGTTCTCACCAAAGCTCAGAAGAAGGTGCTCTCCAGGTTCAGGAAAGATCTTAGTTATGTTGGGGTAAGACTTCCAGAGATCTCAGGTATGCGTGAAGCTCATGTCCAAATGATGCTCATCAAGAACAACCTAGACCACCAAGCAGAGGTAGCAGAGCTTTTGGAGATCTCCATTATGAAGATTGATCCACCAGTCACCCCAAAGTCTCTCCCAAAACTAGAATCCCAAGGGAAGTTCACATTGTCTTGCTCCCTTGGTAAGATCACTATGAATGATGCTTTGGTTGATTCTGGTGCAAGTGTGAATGTGATTTCAATGGAGATGGTGAAGAGCCTTGGGATTAAAAGCATTGAGCCAGATAGTTCTTCTCTCACCTTTGGGGACTATCTTCCATAACCCCAATTGGTATCATCAAGGACTTCCCTTTGAAGATTGGGTCCTGCACCATACCTATTGACCTCACTGTTTTGAAGATGGCAACTGAGAAGAGAGTTCCATTGATCTTGGGTACACCTTTCCTCACAACAGTTGGAGTTTGCATTGACTTTCCCAACAAGAAGGTCAACCTCATGAATGTGAACCAAGCTGTCTCCTATTCCCTACAATCTCCATTGGATGTTGGCTATTGTGGGACAATCACTTGTGAAGAACAAGCTGTTGAAAAGTCCCAAGATGAAGTGGTTGTTTGTGAGGAAGAAGGTCTTGCTGGAGAGTCTTCTAAAGAGCTATGTGTTGAGCAATTAGAAAGTGCTAAAAGGGTGGGGATGAGTGGAGCCTCACAAGCCACTCATGGCAAGAAGAAAATGCTGAAAGAATCTCATCCTCCACCTCTTGGTCTGCTCAAACACACTCTCACTCTCCATCCAATGAAGCTCAAGGATGGTGCCATTGAGTACAAGCTCAAGTGTAAGGGCAAGTCCACGCCATTCTCAAGTGCTAGAGCCATCATCACTCCTCAACTCCAAGGTAATCCCATCAAGCTTCAAGAGCTTCTCTCTCAGGTCCTCACCATCACTCTTGAAGGTGGGAAGGATCCTCCTTCTCACTAGTCCAAGAAAAAAGGTAGTCAAGCTAGTGACTCAAAACAAGCTCACTTGGGAGGAACTCCCATGGTTATCCTTGTACATAGTCTTGCTATTTCATTTCTTTAAGGTTTAATAAAAATGGTTGAGGTTTCCAGGTTGAACCTAGCACTAGAGGAGAGAAGAAAGGTGGTGAAGCAGGTATTTGATCATGTTTGCTTTGTTGATTGTGAGTCTCATGCATTGCATTGTACATTCATATATGCATAGAAAAACCAAAAAAAAATTTAAAAGTTTTGAAAAATTGCACAAAAAGAATCATGTAGTTGCATCACTTGCATTCTTAAGATTGAGTCTACAGCATATAGGTTGCATTCACTTACATATGGAGTAGCTGTTGATAATGCCTTGTAAAGAACACTTTTTGCACTGAAATTGGCACCGTAGTTAAACATATCAAGTAGCTTAATCATCTCTTGGAAGGCTTGCATGCTTTGAGCCTTGAAAACTCTTCTTGAAACATGTTTGCTTGCTTGATATTGACATTGTTCTTGAAACCAGCTCCAACCTGAACTTAGACTTGAATGAACTTAATTTCTCCTGCATATGGGCATTTGCATACTTGATCATGGGTCTCATACACATTTGGGTTATCTTTCCCCCATTGTACCACTCTTTGTTACCCCAAATGGCACTTCCTTACCCTTGAACCCTAGCCATTCTTTGAAGCCTACATTGATTTGCATGAGTGAGGCCTCTTTTGGTAGTTTGTCATGTGCAAAATCTTGAGAGTATTGGGAGCGACATGGATTGGTTGTCTGTCTTGCTAGCATAGGGTCATCATTTGAGCTAGCTTCTAGGATGGTGAGTGGGTCTATGTTCCTTAAAAGGTTGATATCTTGGGTTTGGGAAGTGATAAAGATAAGATTGATGAACAAAAGTGTGTCATGAAAAAGAAAAGCCCTAGGGACCTAGAATAAAAAGAAAATAAAGCTCTAGATTGTATTGTTTAAGACCTTCCCTCTATAAAAAAAGAAAAAAAAAGAGAAAAGAAAAGGAAAAAAAAAAAAAAAAAAAAAAAAAAAAAAAAAGATTTAAAAGATAGTGGGGAAGGGAAAACAGAAAGTGTTAGAGCTTAGAAGTATGAAAAGTGAATAAGAGGTCCTTAGTGGTTGAGTCTTGAGAATAGAAAGATGTTCATAGGGTGAGTGATGTGAGTGTTTTTCATTTTGGGTTATGGGATGAATAAAAAATGGTGTAGAACTTGTAATCACTTAAGAATGGGGTAGAATGATGAGGATGGATCCATGTATGCATGAATTGCTCCTAGTCTTAGATAAATTTTGCATAATGATCAAGCTCCTTAATTCTTGAGTGATTGCCACCTTAAAATGATGCATTGAACCTTCCTTTTCATCCATATTAGACCATTTGATCACCTAGCCAAATGATTGAGATCTTGCACCCATTTGTGAGAATTCACTTTGTGTGTTTGTGTGTGTGAATCAATGTGAGGGTTGGTTAAGAGAACATGTTGGTTGATAGGCATTGCATCTTGTGTAGTGACATAAGAGTATTGATAGGCCTTGAGAAGCTAGAGCATAATAAGAGAGTTTTGCTCATGCTATTTGCTATGTTTCTTTAGGATGTCAAGTTGAGTGCTATGAGTGTTTCTTTTGGCTTTGCTCCCATCTTTATATCTCTCCTCCTTGTGTTTTGAAAAGTTTACTTGAGGACAAGTAAAGGGCAAGTGTGGGGGAGTTGATATCTTGCATATTTACATGTTTTTTTTGAATTGAATGTTAAATTTAATTCAAAGAAAAAACCCTTGTTACAACTGTTGTGTGACCTTTCCTATTGTTTATAAACAAAATTTTTAAATTGAAAAAAGCTCAAAATCAAAATCGACTTTTCCTTCAGCTCTTCCTCACTGCCACCGCAACCCACTTATACTCAGCACTCACTCCTACTGAGCAACCAGCTCTCACTCCTACTGGCTTTAGAACTCCCAGCCCTCACTCCTACTGGGAACCTAGAACTCACTCCTACTAGGACCTTTTGCAAAATTACTCAGAAAAACCAGACATCATATTTGTCTAGTATCAAACCACGCAACCATCCCTTCTTCATATTCCCTATCACCTCTTCTTCTGATCACAGTAAACTGGTTCTTCATATTTTTATCCAATCTCTTGATCATTACCATCGCTGGAACAGCCAACTCACCATGCCTTCTTCTATTACGTTCCATCGCTGGTTCTTCATATTTACATGTTTTTGGCTATCATATCTTGTTCATTTTGATCATGTAGATTAGGAATTAGGCATCTTTAGGTCCATATTGCATTCATAAGTCTATATCAGGTGTTGGAGTGTGCTATGGAGTTATTTGAGGTGTTTGGGAGCTTTATGATCCAAAAGGTGAATAATAGAGTTTGGCCAAGATCAGGACAAGCCAAACCATGGAAAAAACCTCACCTTGGATGGATGGTACGGCCGCGGGTTGATGGCCTCTGGACGGAGCACCCGAGCGGCCGAGATGGGACGGACAAGACCGAAGCTTGACGCAGGATGATGGCATCCGGATGAGAGACCCGCGATGCCAGACATCTCTCGGACAAAACATGAAGTGGCCATGGGTTGGACAGCTCGGGAAGGAGCACCTGCGCGGACTGGACGGCCTGGATGTCAGAACGGACGCGGTTTGGAAGCCTCAGGGCGCATGACCCGCGCGGCCTGGTCGAAGATGGGTCGAGACTTGGACGCGGGATGCTGGGACGTGGGTCGGCCTGATTTTCCTTACCCGGGTAGCGTCCATGCTCTTCCTTTTTGCTGGTTTCTGATTGGTCGAAGATTAAATGACCTCAAGGGCTTTTTAGACCTTTTCTGTATATAGTTAGGGCTTTCAAAGCCTCATATAAATACTCTTGTAATCCCCTTTGTGGGCTAAAACTCTTTTTCTCTTAAGAACACATTTGGATCTTGAAGAAAGTTTGAATCTTGAATCCTTTTTCATCTCATTCTCTTGTGTTTGCTAGATTATCTTGATCACTAATCATGTTTAACCTTGAATCATCCATGGTTTTAGGGTTATCCATGTCTGTTAGTGAGTAAATCTATTTTGGATTCATGGGTTAAGGAGACTAATGGTGATTAGGTGTAGATCTATCTTGTTCCTTGCTTGTAGAGTGTTCATAATGCTATTTTGGAGTTGGCCTCTCTAAAATTGAGCTCTAGGCATTTCAAACCAGAAAGGTGTTTGATGAAATGCCTGAACCAACTCTCATAAGCTTTAACAATCTTTACCAAAGAGATTTGTTGCTAAAGGTGTTAAGATGGCTATTAGACTTGATATTAATGATTGCTTAGATAATATTCAACCAAAGATATTTGATGCTTGAGTTATCTTTGTGAATGAACATTCATCTAGAGATAGAGCTTGTTTAGTATTGTGTTCTAGACCTAAGGTTGATACAGTGATTGAAAAGCTGCCACCTTTAGATTGAAACTTGATCACCCAATGTCAATTTCTTGTCCCATGAGTCTTCTTGCTTCATATTGAAAGAAAGTTCATTCCTTTATTGCATTTCTAGTTCTTAATTCTTAGTTCATCATCATCTTCACTCAATGGTTGCACTTAGCTTAAGCATGAACTTGTATTCTCTTTGCATTGAGATCTCTTAGAATTGGTTCGACAATCTTTCTATACTACAACATTTGATTTGGAGCTTTGAAAACTCCAAAGATTAGCCATGTACCAGGATGTTACACATAAGTTTATGCTATTAATGCACTGTGGTAGTTAAATAAAAAAGAATTGGACTTATGAATTATGATGAAAACTTGAGGTTTTTTAAATTACAAAATGAAAAAGTTATTTATTATAGAAAATATAAAGTTAAGAGTGGTTTTGAAGTACTTTTAATGCTAAAAAAAAGAATTCTTTTTTTACCTTTGCTTCGGTCTTGCATAAAAACATTGACTGATTTAATTATTTTATTTATGAAAGAATTAACTATAAAATCCACCTATAAAATTTTGATTACTAAAAATAAAATAAATATTCTTTGTAATTAATAATTTGTTAGTTAGTTTAGTTTAAATATATGTTTCTACTCTATAGTAATAGGTATTATGATTGTTAGTGCAGAAGTTATTATGAAATAAATTTTCAATCACTTATGACAGCTATAGACGTTCGCATTCTGATCGTGTCGGGTAAACTTTGTTCTGTAAATTGGTGAATATCGTCAAAACTGATTTGTGTATGAAAGTAAAAGCAAAAGAATAATTAAAATTACGGATAAGTTGAAAAATAACAATGAAAAGCTACATTAAGTCTTACTTCTAATGTGTTAGCAAGTATAAAGGATGCGATAAAACTTCAACAGAGCATCAGCATTTCTCTTTTATCTTTAATTATCTACCTTATATATTTATAAGATTCCACCAATAATAGTATTAACCCCTTGGTGCCTAATTCATGCACGTGATAACCATTTTTGGTCGCGAAAATTCTCTCTCGCGTGTGTGTATATATATATATATATCCACACATACATAACTACACTAACTCTTCGTTATCATCTTCTCTCAATAAAATCTCTCTCTCTAAAAATGGTGAAAGGGTCCCAGAAAATAGTGGCCGTCGATCAAGGCATACCAATAATAGACATGTCGCAGGAGAGATCACGAATGTCGATGCAGATAGTCAAAGCCTGCGAGACTCTCGGCTTCTTCAAGGTGGTCAACCACGGCGTTGACCAAACCATCATCTCAAGGATGGAGCAAGAGTCCATTAACTTCTTTGCTAAACCGGTTCACGAAAAGAAATCGGTTAAATCGGCTAACCAGCCATTTCGTTATGGTTTTAGGGACATCGGGCTCAACGGTGACTCTGGTGAGGTCGAGTACTTGCTGTTTCATACCAACGACCCCGACTTTCGCTCTAAGCTCTCCTTCCGGTACGTATATTGTAACCTTATTTTTAGTTAATACGGTTCGAGAGTTTGAGTCTCAAGTAAACCTAAAATCATATTAACGACAATTATTATATGGTATCATATCGTATGTTTGAATCTTCACTTAAATATATATATATATGATATATATATATATTGACTGCATGTTTATTCTATGAAGAACCTTTGAAAACATAAATGTGAGAAATGCACTTTTTATTGTATTTTTTTAATATAATAAGTGTAGAAAAGTTAGAAAAAACTATTTTAAGTGTAGACACGAAGCATGTCTTTCTTAGTTATATTTAAATGCATGTTGTATAACATAATTGTATGCATAAATTTGATTTAGTACATTTTTGTACATGCAGACACTTGCCTTAAATTAGCTTTATTGATACTATAAACTATAAGCAACAGCTCATCTTTTTAGTTCAGTTAGGTATAGGTTTGTTTTTCATTTATTTTTGGGATTTTTAGTCAATACTGAGGTAAGCTAGACTAACTGAGTGTCAGTCTGTTTCAGTAACAGTGTATGGATAATAATTGTGTATCTATTAATTTACATGGTACATGTAGTATATATATATATATATATATATATATCGAACTATTAGAAAAATACCTCTAATCTTACCTCTTATATTTTGTAAAATACATCTAATTTTACCGTGTTTGAAAAAGACTGTTGAATTTTCAGATAATTAAAATATGTTCATACACATTTTTCATCAGTTTTTTTTTTTAAGCCTAACTCAATAGATTTTCATAACCATTCTTCTGGTAATCTTGTTAAATTCTACATTACCTTTTTTGTTTATTTAATTCTTTTTAATGTTTCTTCGACAAAGTGTTCATCAATACACAACAAAATAAAACTTCTTTCTGAAAGAAGAAACACTAAGGTTTCTGGTTATTTTTCTTATATTTCTATTATTAACAAAAAAAATATATATATCAAGTATGTGACGTATAATATGTTTGGACAGCTCGGCAGTGAATTGTTACATAGAAGCAGTTAGGCAGTTGGCTCATGAGATATTAGAACTGACGGCTGAGGGACTTGGGGTCCCACCTCACACCTTCAGTAGGTTGATCAGCTCCGTCGATAGTGACTCCATTCTGAGGGTGAATCACTATCCACCGTCCGATCAGATTTTCGGTGGAGCCACACTCTCTGATAAATCTGTGTCACTGACCAGGGTTGGCTTCGGAGAACACACCGACCCGCAGATCTTAACAGTTCTTAGATCTAACAGTATAGGAGGCCTCCAAGTGTCCAACCCAGACGGCATGTGGGTCCCTGTCTCCCCTGACCCCTCAGCTTTCTGCGTCAATGTAGGAGACTTGTTACAGGTCGGTGTCTTTTAATTTTTCTAATTCCTTCCTTTTTGTTTTGGTCACAACATTTACTGTAACATTGTAAAAGAAAAACAATACGGTCGTTGGGTTTTTTTTTATAGGTGATGACGAACGGAAGATTTATAAGTGTAAGGCATAGAGCGTTGACTTCCGAAAAGGAAAGCAGGCTCTCGACAGCATACTTTGCTGGACCGCCGCTCCAAGCAACGATTGGGCCACTACAGGCTATGGTTACGACAATAAATCAACCACGATTATACAAAACGTTTACTTGGAGCGAATACAAAAAACTGACATACTCTCTACGTCTTGAAGATAATCGTTTACACATGTTTCGTACATGTAAGGGTCTGGATGATCCTTAGAAGGTTTAACTAATAACAATGTTTGTGCTGAGGGTATTTATTCTAGTTACCCTCCAAGTTTAAAGTAAATTAGGCATATCAGATTTGTGTAACTAGAACTAGGAGGTGAAAAAGTCTTATCTGGTTTGTAATCTCTGTGCTACGTTAACTCTATAAGAAGTACTAGACTATGTTTTTTCTAGGGTTTTTAGTAATTAAAACCTCCAACTAAAGATTTTTCATAAATAATTCTCCCAACTATTTATCTTGTGATTTAAACCCTGAAGTTATATTATGTTAGATTTTGTTATCCTCCGTGAACAGTATCATTATATATAGACGGAAGCCGTTTTTCAATACTTAGCATTTCATTTAACCCAATAAACAACATGTTTTTCTCTTTTAAACGAGAAGGAGAAAACAGAAAGCTCAAAATCCCAAATTGAAAATCTAGGGAGATAAAGGTTGTAGTAGGAAGATAGAATTCGGCTAAGTCGAAGTCAACTAATTGTGTTTTTGGCTTTGTCTTACAGGGTGAAGAGTGTGAACATCGATGGAGATGGCACCAGGAATACCCAGAAACTGTCAGTGTGGAGCTTTGAGCATTGTGTTAACAGCAAACACAAGTCAAAATCCTAGAAGGAAATTTTATTGTTGTGGAGCAATTTCTGGTCCAAACCACCTGTTTAAATGGGTTTATGAAGCCCATCTTGAAGAATTTGATGTTTTGGCAAGCAAACAAGAGGCAATGATGAACGATTTGACAGAGATAAAGCAAGACATTGTTGATCTGAAGAATAATATGAGAGAGATAAAAGAAGTGATTGAGCTTATTAAAACTAAGCTATAGAAATCTAAGTTTTCTTGGTTCTGTCCGTAGGATGGTTTGTTTGCATTTGTTAATAAGAACTCATGTTTGAGTTGTCTTTGTAGAATGGGTTGTTTGTGTTCAGTATGAAATAGGTTTTAAGGTGTCATTGTATGTTGTATTTTTTCATGTTTGAGTTAGTCTTTGTATAAATCTTCGAAGGTTTCTAAAAGGACCATAAACTTCATTCAGTCTTAGGTTAAAGTGCTGTCTTAAAAGACCATAAGCTTCATTCATTCTTAGGTTTAAGTGCTGTTTAAAAGGACCATAACAACATTGAAAAAGCAGTACCATTAAACATAACAACACTACTACACTAATTGAAACACTACTCCATGTTGGTGTCTTCAATGGTCTTTTGTTTTTTCCATGGTTTTCCACGAGGTTGATTGGAGGGCTTGGACACCAGTTCGAGTTTACATTTAAGCTTATTGTGTCTGGTTTGTAAACAGTTGCTACATGTCTATACAATAAAATAAGTAAAGAATCAATACATGTCTAGAGAACAAAATGATTGAATCACAGAATCTATTACCATGACATTTTTTGCATGAAAGGAAGGAAAGAGTGGAACTGACTTTGGCAGTTTAGGCACGAGCTCTTGTGGGCATGTCTGTATGTTATGACCCGTTTGTAAGCAGTTGCTACATGTCTACATCAAAAATTAAATATTATAGAAGCATCAGAACTGAAGAATAAGAAAGGATTATAGAAGCATTACCACTATAGCTTTTTCAGAATTTTGAGAAGGCTGAGAAACTGCCTTGGATGGATCTCTGACACGGTCATTGTTCTTAGGTCTTCCTGGCATGACCCTGTCCGGTGGAGGCATGACTAAAACGTCACTGTGTGTTTCCCGTAGCTCCATACCATTCACAGGAAACATAAGCGAGCTGTAACAAAGCTTCCATTTCTTCAACGAAAACCAATCTGAAACCACTGATTCTGGAAGCTTTGTCTCCTTATACTCAGCAAACAATGCACACATAATGTGACAACAAGGAATACCACTCACGTCGTACTCCCTGCAAGAGCAACTAGTCTTATCTCGAACATGGACCACGTACTTTTTTTCCCATGACCCACCTCGTAAATTCCTCTTCCATTTGACATTGGCTGACACCACTTCAAACTCTTTTTTCCGCTTCTCTATTGTGGCCAACGCCTTGGGTGTGACACTGGTTGTTACATTCTCCATATCTTTAATCTTAACCAAGTTTCTTGCCACTATATGGCGTTTTATGTCTTCAAGCAAGCCAACAATCGGTTTCTCACGAGCTTTTTTTAAGACAACATTGTAGCTTTCACTGATGTTGTTTCCAACAGAAGCAAACTTTGTTATGTCACTAAAAACGCCCTGAAATGATTTAAACAGAAACATAAGCGAGGAAACAATCAACATAAGAAAGGCAACAATCAACTTAAACTAAAAAACACCTTGAAATGATTTAAAAGAACCTCACCGAGACCAGTTTGAACTGACAGTCTTCTTCAGTTCCTCATAAGCCTCAAGCTTAATGTTTTTTTTTTATCTTCTCAAGCAGTTTTTTAAACACTTGTTCATTATATGCGCGTGCACACTTGCAAAACGCTTTATGCGTCCCATTTGCTTGTATCTTTTCTGCAAATTGGCAAATATGTGTGTCGCACACATCCTATGCTCTGCATCGGGCAACACTTTTTTGATTGCATAAATCAGTCCCTTTTGCTGATCTGAAGAGAGAGCAAGGCCATTACCATCTTCCAAACCCAAGTCTTCACGCAACAGATCCATAAACCATTCCCAATATACTTTGTTTTCCACTGGTACAATAGCCCATCCAATAATATACATTGCATCATTTGGGTCTCTTCCCACAACAGTCAACAGTATCCCTTTTATTTGGCCTTTTAGAAAAGTACCATCCAAATGGATAATTCTACGACATGCATTCTTACAGCCATTTTTCTGAGATGCAAAACATGTGTAGAACTTCTCAAAAACTTTATCTTTCGTACCTAATATCACCTTAGACCCAAGATTCATTTTATTCAGGTCATCAACATAGTCATACATTCTTGTAAACTGCTCAGCATATTCATCACTAATGATGTGTTTCATAATCTGCCGGGCACTCTGACACTTTGTTTTTGTAACCCGAAGCCCAACAAGTCCCAATCTTTGTTGAATTTGTTCTGCTGAGAGCTCAGGATTGGTCCTAAACTCGTTGATATAATCAGCAGCTATCTTCGGTGCACACGTTGATATAATCAACAACTCCAGTAGGATAACAACTATGTGTTCCTTCAAGTGATCACACAATCATTTGTCTGAGTGGCTGTTTATTGATGCATATAGACGCCATTTGCAGCAATCTTGAACACATACAGCTTGTACTTTCTTCTTCTCAGACTTCGGAAAGTGAATATTCACCTTCTCTCTCACAGCATATTTCTCTATTGTCGCCTTACACTTCTCCTTGGAAACAAATTCCTTGCCTACATAAAATTCTATCTTATCACCATCACCATCTGAATCATCACTCTCCACATAATCTTGATGGTAAAAATCATACTCTTGACCATCATCTTGCGGTTCCTCTTCTTCCACTTCTCCAACAAGAACATTATCAAGAAACGGATCATCTTCTATATCACATAAAGATTCATTGATTCTACCTCCTGTGATGACCTGATCATCTTTCTAACATCACCATCATCATACAACTCCATTCGATTGTCGTCAACAACACCAGATCGAAAATATGAGAACTTGCTTATATTATCTGAAAATCCAACATCACACCATTTTTTCAACATTGTGAGACTTGGTTCTTCAAAATCAAGACGACATCATCTATTTTCGCCACCATTGTATGATCCATAACCTCCCCAGTAGCCTCCAATCTGTAATCTGAAGAAAATCGTCATGTGATGAACCAAAATGAAACTCATTAAAAACTCAAAAAGTTTCAAAATTTCGATCTAATACAGTACGAAAAACACCACACCAACTTACCTTGACATCTTTCAACCTTCGGTCGTCTCTGTTCTCTTGTTATAAGAAACTTAATCCGACCACAATTGCGACCACAATTCTCGAAAACAAACAGCTTATCTCTCCCTTACAATGTAGTAAACTCATATAGGGCTCTTTCTCGGTCCGAATCTACCATGAAATCATGGTGATTGAAGAGAATCACGAAGGAAGTAAGTTAGGGTTCGTCAACTTTGGGGATTTCTATTTCTATTCGCTTAAGAGGATGAGCTTTCGAACGTCATGTTGTTTTGAATACACTCCTTGTCGTTTAAAAGAAAAAAAACATGCTGTTTATTGGGTTAAATGAAATGCTGAGTATTGGGAAAACGGCTTCCGTCTACATATAACGATACTGTTCACGGAGGGTAACAAAAATTAACAGAATATAACTTCAGGGTTTAAATCACAAGATAAATAGTTAGGGGGGTTATTTACGAAACATCTTAAGTTGTGGGTTTTAATTACTAAAGACCCTTTTTCTATTATATTAACTGGATATTGTTGGAGATGAATTGTGTCTTTCCACAATACTCAACAATATAATTGAACTCGGTCCAGTTGAGAAGGAGACGGTCGAGAAGAACCAAGTAAACTTAGGAGAAAAAGTAAAAAATCAGGTGAGTTTATCAATAAATAGAAGGGAACTCAAAAAGTAAGAAAACATTCACTATTACACAGAAGTTGGCACAAGAATTAAATTTTATAGTTTTAGCTTGTTCTTGCCGTATTCATAATTCTTAACAATTTCATAGTTTTATTCCTTGTTGATATACCATGGATTTAACCCACTTTCACCCATGATATATAGGTGTTGTAAGATATAATTATTATGTTTTGGAGTCTATTAGGTATGTTTTCAGGTTCATGAGTGTTTTGGAATAAGTGATGATTTTGGAGCATTTTAGAGCATCGATCGATAGAGAAAACCAGGAATCGATCGAAAGAGTTAAGAAAATATCAACCGACATCAATGCTTCAACATTGATCGAAAAAGAATCCCAAACCACGATCCAAGGTAAGTATAAAAAATAAACCAAATAATAACTATCTAACATGGAATGAGTTTGGTATTTTCAGGGATCCAGATGGCCATGCACGAGCAATAGATGGAAGAATTCTACAAGCATCCAGAGAGGACATTGCAGACATCCTTAAGATGGCCAACGGACCAGACGACCTCTTCATGCAACAACGCAACACTTCAGATTACCAGCAGAAGGCTACAAAAAAATTCTTTGATACAGCTGGCAAAGTAGACGATCATTTCGAGCCAAAACGTCGACAACAAACTCGACCGTCGATCGACAGGACAAGCCCAACATCGATCAACAGGTATCCCGAGTTTGGACAAAGAGCCTACAACTGTTATGGCATACGGAGATTCCATACGGAACATAAAGATGAGTATGACGTCTACAGAGATGAGTATGGATATGCACGAGGAGTAGATGGCAACATCATCAATGTATCAAAAGATGACATCAGAAACCCGATGAGAAGAGCCTCAATGGATAAGCGCTCTTACATATGTCTTCCAGAACATGCCCAGTCATTCACACATACCAGTTTAGTGCCAGAGATCTACACCAAAGATGAGACTAATGAGATGATATTGGGAATCTGGTGGAGCTCAAGGAAAAACAGAAGATGATTTCAAGATGAAGCTTGATGGTGTCTACTACCCACTGAATGACTACATCAATTTGTTGAGTACATTCATGGAAGAGATGAAGAAAGATTTAGCACGGATGCAGAAAGAGTGTGAGGCCGAAGTAACAAAACCAGCATCGATTGACGGCCACACCCAACCATCGATCGACGACAAGCATTCACCATCGAACACATACACCAGAACAGAGATTGATGAGATAGTAGATGGTATCTAAAGAGCTCTGGGGACAGCAGAAGACTACTTCACCAAAGGGCTTGATGATGTTTACTTTCCATTCAACAACAGTATAGGCTGGTCGCCAAACTGTGGGAACCGAAATTCACACTGTCGATTTCCGTTAAATTAGGAAAGTTAGGGATACCCTAATTTCCCAGAGGTCCCGGATATCTGCTAATACCACACGCCAAGCGATCAGATCACGAGAATAACAACAATAAAAATAAGAAATCGAAAAAAGAGAGCAAAGTAGATCTTATTCCGAATCCGCGTATGAGCGTTACAACAAGGTAATAGCCTTGGCTCGAGAGCTGTCGGCGAGATTCCTAGTTCTAAAACCCTAGACTAAAACCCTAATTGAGTCGCAGCTCGAATAATGAAAACGGAAAATTGCCTAAATGCTCTAAGTTCTATGTTTTTTTGCTGTCCCCCCTGCCTCTCGCCTAGGACTCATTATATACTCCTCCTTAGGTCGGTGTGTGCTTTCCCCTTCTGCCCTTAGGCCGTCATAACCCGAAAAATGGATATATTCCGTTTTTCCGATCTTCATGATTATCTTTGAAAACTTGACATTTATCCGCGGAAACTTGATATTTATCTTTCCTTGCGAACCAAGCATAAACCGTCATAACATTTATGGGTTTTAGTTAACGAAATCGTAAATGGGTTTCAAAGCGTGTTTTGAACCTCTCTGGGACGTTTTCCGATTTGATACATTTATTAAGATTTCTTCGATAAAAACTAACTTTCTGCGGTTTTTATCATAAGTTCCGTTTGATGGCTTTGATCAGTATGATACGAGGAATGGTTCAGCCGTGGTTCACGGAAAATGACACGGAGGTTCGAACAAGAGTGCATCGGTTTGTTTCATATAAGACCTAGGTTCGCTTCGTGCTCGGTCGCTACGTAGCGACCGAGCTTGGCTCGAGCTCGGTTGCTACGTAGCGACCGAGCAGGTGACGGGCTCGGTCCCTACGTAACGACCGAGCTTGGCTCGAGCTCTGTTGCTACGTAGCGACCGAGCAGGTGACGGGCTTGGTCCCTACGTAGCGACCGAGCTTGGCTCGAGCTCGGTCGCTACGTAGCGACCGAGCCATGCGAGTTCTTGGACGTCCATGTTCGGCCCGATTCGTGATTTGTTCGTTGGCCTTGAGAAATGAATCTCATTTCGACGTTCGAAATGAGATCTTTTCCGCAAAATCTTTTGTATAAGTCTTTGAGAACTAATTTATCGAAAGAAAATGAACTTTGGATTTTTTTACGGAGTCTTTGGATGTTAACTTCGTCGTGACCGTTTTTGACCCCAACAGTTAGCCCCCAGCCCGTCAGAATCGAGGATTCTTGACGAGATTTAGGCGTGCGATATGGCGAGTTAGTAATGTTGGACGGAGTTCGTATCCATTGTTCCTCAGTTAAATAGTAAATTCTGATGCTTATAAGAAGGGGGGTAACTCTTCTCATTTTCTCACTCACTCTGTTCTCATAAGAAACTTTGAGAGATTTTTTTGTTTTTTTTGTTTTTTTTTTAAATTCAGAGAGATTGTCTGGCAAGAAAGCTTCCAAAAAGGGCACTCCACGTTGTTCTTTATCTGAGGATGGAGAGCTCCTCGTCCCGAAGTCCGAGTTCGCATCTTACCCAACGGACCCCGCAGAGGGTGAGGCGTATTGGAAAGCAAGATTCAGCTCGATTTCTCCTCCACTCGAGAAAGCCTTTCCCATCGAGAACCATCGCAAGATCAAGAGGGGTGCGCCGAGTCACACTACCCTCGATTTCCTTAAGCGTGCTCGGGAGTATGGCAAGATTCCTGACGAGGTGAAATTTCGAATTCCTCGTCGGGGGGAGGATGCTGATAACCCCCCGGAGGGTTATTTTATTTGCTACGAGTATTTCTTGGTGCGATGCCGCTTGTGGTTCCCGATCTCCGAGATCATACTTCGCGTGTTGGATCGTTTTGAAATCTCGATAAGCCAACTGACCCCCATCGGCCTTCAACACCTCTTAGGCGTTATCATTCTGAGTTACGAGCATGGTCTTTCTCTTACTACCGACCATTTCGAATCGATCTTTAGGCTTCTGCTGGTTTCCAAACCGTATCGCTTCTATTTCGTCCCTCGTAACTACATGTCGGTGATCAAAGGGTTTGCTTGCAATCCAAACGCGTGGGAGAGCTTCTTTTTCTTCGTTCGTATAGACGCTGCGTCAGTTGAGGAGAATTTCATTCTGTTGTTCCGAAGCAGGCTAAACGATCGTCCTTTCATCAACCCCCTGTTTCCAATCCCCGAGGACGTGATTGAGATAAGAGACCTCCTCAGGAATGGTTCGTTCTTATGGACTTCCTTTTTGCCAAAGCGAGTTCGTGCTGCGATTAGACTTGCGAATCCCGACCTTGGGGTCGGTGGGGAGGTCAACGATGACTCCGAATCTGACGACTTCGCTTCCTGTGATGATCAAGTGGAGGGTGCGAGTTTACCGCCTTCTAAGGGTAAAGGTATCGACCTCGGAGACATTGAATTTTCCGTGGACGTCTCGGTTCTTCCAGGATGGGATCCAAATCTTGCCTATGGCGATGGCAGCGGTTCGAGTGATATGCCGCTTCCAGATTTTGACGGTTTTTTCGATGGTTTACCCCCAAGTTTCGATATTCCCCGCCTATGGATGAATCGAGCAGGTCCACGGTTGTCGCCGAAGGATCTCGTATGATTAACGGGGTTAGTTTTTATTATACGATTTCCCACGTTCTTTGTTTTCCTTTAACAAGCACGCTGGCTACCTCTTGCAGGGTTTGAACATGCTTGGCTCAGCAATCGAGACTAGTCACAGGGAGGCCATGGTCTATCGTTTTAAGGCGGAGAAAGATCTAGCGCGTTTTCAAAGCGAGATTTCGGAGCGCGAGTCAAAACTGACCGGGGATTATGCCAAGGCCATTCGTCAAGCAGAGAGGAAGGGTAGGAAAGAGATCGCTGAAGTGATGAAGGGACATGCGTCCCAATTCCTGACTGAATATGGGAACCTCAAAGAAGCTTACTCCTTGGAGGGCGATTTTTCGTGAATGTCGTGGTTCAGTTGGTACCCTCTGGAAGGTGCAGATGGACGGCTTCGTTTTTAAGAACGAAATGGATACCGTAGAGAGCGACATGAACGATTGTGCCCATGCTGAAGCACTCATTCCCCTGATTGACGAGAAGATTCAAGGACTCTGTGATCCTTTCCCAGTTTCCCCCGATACGGAGGAAGTTTCGACTGGGGTTGATGGAGATGGCGAAGAGGTGGATTACCCTGCGGACGCATTTGGAGCTTCGCTGTCCGGCGGCTTTAACTTTGGTCTGTGAGGACCGAAGCTTAGTATTTGTGGGAAGAGGATTCCCGTACCTTTATGTTATGGCCGAGTGTGGGTTTTATTTTCTTAGACTTTGTGTGGGTCTGTTATGACCATTGTATTATTTTTTATCGGGACTGGCTGTTGGTGGCTTTGAATCCCTACAGTTCTATGGTTTTAAAATATGATTAAGGTTTACCGAATTCCTTTGTTATTTCTGAAACAAATACGAGTTGTCATCTCGTTTTTATTCCTTAGTTAACGTTCGATCTCGTTAGTTTGTTTAGTGTGTCGATTTTTCGTAGATACTGTTACGAGTTTTTGCTAAACGTTTAAGATGTGAACGGAGAGACATGTTTTTAGGATCTCGGATATCATGTCTTGAGATGTTAAAGACCAGTGTGCTGGGTTTAGGGCAAGACCTAGGTTTACTCTCGGTTGTAAGGTTTGTGCGATGACAAGCCGGCTATTGGTTTTCGTGTTGCGATTTTAACCTGATTCATACCGATTTAAAGTTCGCGATAGGTTCTCGGCTTATTTGACTTGTATGGCGTGAACCGAGCATCTTTTCAGAGACAATTTTTAAGCCAACTGAAAGTGCTTGACCAAAATTTCGGGATTTTTTTTATATAGCGCGCTTTTATCCTTGTGTTGGATGTTCGAGGATCATTTTCTAGGAATGATCAGGGTGCGTTTGTTTAGGACGGCTGATGTGTTCGTCGGGGTCAATCGACGAACGGAAAGTAAGTGTTCATTGACACTGTATAGTTTCGTTTGGACGATTGTTCGTATGGTCTTCGAATTTAAATTTTTGCGACGTCTCGCCAATTATTCTCGAAGGTTGATCGGGTGCGTTTTAACAAATTTTTGCGAATTTTTTGTGGTTCGGACCGGACATGGTCGTTGCCTCAAGTGTGATGTTTGCAGGGACGTCCGAGATCTTCTTGATTGCACGGAGTCTTTTGTTTTTGTTGAATCGTAAGATTTCTCAAAGTTTTGTATTGCAGTAAAAGTTATCCGGTTACAAAAATGAAAGTGGATTTCTGAAAAATCGCGGGAGTATACTAGTATACGTACCCACTCCCCCCCCCTTTTTAGAGAGAGGGATAGCTGAACTCGTCTTCTAACAAGCTGCCTACGTACCACTTTTGAGGATCAAGCCATCTCGTAGTTCTGATTATTGTTGCGAGCGTTTTTACTCGCTTGGTGCAGTTGTATCGGTTGCCTTAGCCGCGGTGGCTGTGGTAGGGTCGATTTCTGCTTCTGGGTTTATCTTCTCCGGGTGGGTTGTCGCGTCGGGAGTCTGCTGACTACCTGAACCTGACGCTTGAGTTGACATTGCTAGCTCTTCTTCCTCCGAAGTGTTTTCAGACTCGGTGTGAGTTAACTTCGCGCGTTTGGGCTTGACCATCGATGTTGTCGTGATCCGCCGAAGCTTATGTTCCGCCAAGAAACATAGTCGCGATTGTTTCAGGTCTCCCCAAATTGCAGCTACTCCGTTCTAGGTTGGAAATTTTATCCCCAGATGGTATGTCGATATGACCGCTTTCGTGGAGTTTATCCAGGGCGTACCCATGATTACGTTGTATATGGCGGGGTGATCGACGACCGCGAAGTCAATGGTTTTCGTGACTTCTTTCGCCATGACAGGGAGCTTGATGGATCCGAGGGTCATAGACATTACGCCGGAGAAACCAGTCGATGGCTTTGGCGTAGGCTCTATCTCTCCTAGTTCGACGTTCATTCTTTTGAGGGTATCGCGGAAGATGACGTTGACCGTGCTCTCCGTATCGATGAGGATTCTTGCCACCTCGACATCTCGAATCACGAGATCGATAACCAGGGGATCACAATGAGGTTGATCGATCCCCCCGGCCTCCTCTTCTGTGAAGGTTACTGAGTTAGTCGAGGCGTCTCGGATTGGAGACCATGTCTGCCAGTTTGCGTGTGTTTCTGCCTTCCACTGATATGCTTTAATGGACGAGACCGTGTCGTTGCAGTATTGCGATCCTCCGATAATCATGTTTACCCTTTGACGATTACTGTCGTTCCCCTCTTCATCTGGTCTTCTTTCGCGCTTATCTCTTGTCTTCCTTTTGGGCGAGGAGTTTCGCGCGGTTGGATTTTTATCGGTCCTAGGGGGACGGTCGGTGTCGAGGATCAGATCCTTGACGCTGGTTATCTCGAAGAGTTCTCCGGCTAATAAATTCGCAGTTAACCTCGCGCCTAAGACCTTGCAGTTGGTCGTCGAATGTCGTCGAGTTTGATGAAACTAGCAGAAGGTGTTTTCGTCGTACCCCTGGTTGCGAGTCCAGGTGTTACCTGAAGTCTTGCCCTGTTTGGAGTTGATTGCGTAATTATGCGCACCCTGGAGTTCTTCTCCCTCATGGTGGACATACTTATCAGTGCGAGAGTTCTTCTTTTTAGATTTCGGATCTGCATCCTTTGAAGAGCTCTTTGTCGGCTTATGTTTCTGCGACAAAACTTTGGTTTCCTCCTCGATCATGATATAGTCCGTCGCCTTATGAAGGGCATCTTGGATCGTCCGTGGTTTGTCGAGAGTTATCCACTTTCTGAACTTCGACTTGTACCAGAGTGTTTTTCTGAGCGCGTATATGGCTACTTTGTCGCTTATTCCGCTAACCCTCGACATGATCAGCTTGAAACGGCTTATGAACTCGCGGAGAGGCTTGTCTTCCCGCTGGGATAAACTCCAGAGGTCGACATCGGAGGTCTCTCTATCTATAAACATAGAGTATTGCTTGAGAAATTCCGACGCGAGTTGACGGAAGCTTCCGATGGAGTTTCGCTTCAGAAAAGGCCTCACTCATGCACATGACAAACTATCAGAAAAGGCCTCACTCATGCAAATCAATGTAGGCTTCAAAGAATGGATAGGGTTCAAGGGTATGGAAGTGCCATTTGGGTTAACAAAGAGTGGTACAATGGGGAAAAGATAACCCAAATGTGTATGAGATCCATGATCAAGTATGCAAATGCCCATATGCAAGAGAAATTAAGTTCATTCAAGTCTAAGTTCAGGATGGAGCTGGTCTTAAGAACAATGCCAATATCAAGCAAGCAAGCAAGCAAGTTTCAAGAAGAGTTTTCAAGGCTCAAAGCATGCAAGCTTTTCAAAAGATGCTTAAGCTGTTTGATATGCTTAACTAGGGTGTCAAATTCAGTGCAAACAAGTGTTTTTTACAAGGCAATTCTCCATACGCAAATGAATGCAACCTATATGCTCTAGACTCAATCTTAAGGATGCAAGTGATGCAATCTACATGATTCAAAAATTTAAAATTTTTTTGGATTTCCTATGCAAATATGAATGTACAATGCAATGCATGAGACTCAAAATCACAAAGCAAACATGATCAAATACTTGGTACCTCCCCCACGCTTAAATCACACAGTCTCTGTGTGAGTAAGAGAGAAAGAGATACCCCAACAAGACAAAAACAAATGTATATACAAGAAGGGTTGGAGTAATACCTAAGAAGGGTGTTTGGGTGTGGTGTTTGGTGCCGGGGCTAGGAGCTGGCTTGGTTCATAGCAACTAGAGGAGGCTGCTACATGGCAATCATAGGGCTCAGGTGATTAATCACCTTTCTTCTCTCCTCTTGGCTCAACCTGAAAACCTTGACCACTTTAATTAAAAATTAAAAGGAAAAATGAAATTTGCAAAGCTATGTACAAGGATAACCATGGGACTTCCTCCCAAGTGAGCTTGTTTTGAGTCACTTAGCTTGACTACCTTGTCTCTTGAACTAGTGAGAAGGAGGATCCTTCCCACCTTCAAGTGTGATGGTGAGGACCTGAGAGAGAAGCTCTTGAAGCTTGATTTGGTCACCTTGGAGCTGAGGAGTGATGATGGCTCTAGCACTTGAGAATGGTATGGACCTGCCCTTGTGCTTGATCTTGTACTCAATGGCACCATCTTTGAGCTGCTGTGGATGGAGAGTAAGGGTGTGTGGGACCAAATCAAGAGGTGGAGGATGAGGCTCATTCACCATCTTCTTCTTTCCATGTGTGGCCTTTGAGGCTCCACTCATCCCCTCCTTTTTAGCACTTTGCAAGTGCTCACAACACTTCTCTCTAGAGGACTCTCCATCAAGAACTTCTTTTTTACAAACAGCCACTTCATCTTGGGGCTTCTCCACAGCTTGTGCATCACAAGTGATTGTCCGACAATAGGCTGATTCCAATGGAGGTTGGAGAGGATAGGAGACAGCTTTGTTGACATGCATTAGGGTGACCTTCTTGTTGGGAAAGTCAATGCAAGCTCCAACTGTTGTGAGAAAAGGAGTGCCTAAGATCAAAGGGACTCTCCCTTCAGATGCCATTTCTAAAACAGTGAGGTCAATAGGTATGGTGCAGGAACCAATCTTCAAGGGGAAGTCCTTTATTATGCCAAGTGGGGTTGTAGAAGAAGAATCCCCAAAGTTGAGAGGAGGAGTGTCTGATTCCATGCTTTCAATCCCAATACTCTTCACCATATCAAAGGAAATGACATTCACACTAGCACCACTATCAACAAGGGCATCATCCATAGTTAGTTTACCAAGGGAGAAAGACAAGGTGAACTTCCCTTGAGACTCAAGCTTAGGGAGGGACTTTGGAGGGTTTGGTGGATCAATCTTCAGAATGGAGATGTCCAAAAGCTCAGCCACTTCAGCCTGGTGGTCTAGAATGTCCTTGATGAGCATCATTTGGACATGAGCTTCACGCATACCAGCTATCTCTGGAAGCTTGACTCCAACATCACTAAGATCTTTCCTGAACTTTGAGATCACCTTTTTTTGAGCTTTGGTGAGAACTCTTTGGGGAAAGGGGAGCTTATCATATGGTGATAGCTCAAACTCAGTGTCTTCCTGCTCCACTTCTTTCAGCTGGTTGGCTGCTCTTTGCACAAGTGGTGTCTCAGCTCTAGGCTCAGCTTGCTGCAAACTCTTTACCTCAGCCTTCTTGGCAGCATCCCTCAGAATATGTGCCTCAGCTGTGGCCACAACAAATCTCTCAACATCCCCAAACTCAGTGCCAAACATTTCAATCTCATCCTTCTCTTTCTCATGAGTGCTCATATCAATCTTTGAAGAAATAGTATAGAGGATGACATTGCAAGATTCCTTGGGATTTTTCTCTGGTTTTCCTGGTAGAGATCCCATTGGGCTTTTGGAGGATGAAGACATAGAAGCAACCTGGCTCTCCAAAGCTTTGAGATGAGAGGCAAGTTGCATGTACTTGTTGTTGAGGTCAGAATAGGTTCTATCAATCTTGGCATGGATGTTCTTGAACTCATCAACAATGTTCTTAGCATTTCTTTCTTGAGTTTCTAAGATTTGCTTGAACATGGACTCCATATTTGAACTTGGAATCTGAGCTTGAGAAGAGCTTCCTTGGGGCTGAGTAGGCTGGTTGGCTTGGTAACCGCCTTGTTGATTGTTGTAGTAAGGTCTTTGCTGGTAGTTGTTTTGGTATTGGAAGTTGGGTTATTTCCTATACCATGTGCCATTAGCATTGATGAAGCACAACTCCTCTTGACCTTCTACACCATGAACTTGAGTAGTCCTAGCAGGCTGCTTTTGTTGCTGGTTCCCAATGGAGTTAATCTGCTCTTGCTTAGCCTTCTCTGCAAGAATCTTGTCCAACTTCTCTTGGAGAGATTTCAGGGCCTTCCTTGTGTGCTGATCATCTTCATTACTGTCTCTGTTGACCCTATCATGCTCCTCACTGTAGACTGAGTCACTCTTGGCCATGTTCTCCACCAGCTCCTCAGCATCCTGCTCAGTTCTGCCCAAGAAGAACCCATTGCTGGCTGTGTCCAATCTGCTCCTGAACTCTGGTAGAGCACCTCTGTAGAAGGTACTAAGCAAACTCTCCTTGGTGAAGCCATGATGTGGGCATTTAGACCAATAGCCCTTGAGTCTCTCCCATGCTTCACTAAAGCTCTCAAGGTTCTTCTGCTGAAAGCTAGAGATCTCATTTCTTATCTTAGTTGTTCTTGAGGTAGAGAAGAATTTCTCTAGGAATGCCCTCTTGCACTCATTACAAGTTGTGATAGAGTCACTTGGAAGAGCCTTCTCCCATAGATGTGCCTTGTCTCCCAAAGAGAAGGGAAACAACCTCAGCTTGAAAGCATCTTCAGAGACTCCATTAATCTTGGACAAGCTACAGTAGTTATCAAATGTTTCCAAGTGATCAAGGGGATCCTCCACAGCAAGGCCATGAAACTTGTTGTTCTCAATCAAATGCAGCAGCCCTGATTTGATCTCAAAGTTGTTGTTCTCCACAACTGGTGCTCTTATCCCCAACCTATGACCATGAATAAGAGGTTGATAATAGGCTCCAATGGCTCTAGCTTGGCGTTGTGGTCTTATGTTGTCAGCTCTTGGACCATTGCCATCTTGAGCAGCTCTTTCTTGAGGTTGATGCTGGTGTTCATCCATCTCAGACCCCAACCTCTGAATGTGAGCGTGTTGCTCTTCTTCTCTTCTCCTTCTTGCTATTTCCCTCTCAAGTGTAGCTATCTCTTCAACATTGGGAACCAGGTTAGTTACATCCCTGCTTCTTGTGTTCATACACCTAAGAATCAAAGGAAGAGGAAAAAGGAGTCAATATCACAAGAAAAGAAAAATGATTTAGTCTCAAGCAAATGACTAAATCCCAATGTCACAATCAACTTAGAATTTGGCAACGACACCAATTTGATAGTAGGACTTTTCTAGGGTCCTAATCAAATGATGTAGTATATAAGATTGTCGAACCAGTTCTAAGTGACCACAAAGCAAAGGGAATACAAGTCTATGCTTAATCTAAATGCAATCATTTAAGGAGATGATTATTAAACTAAGGCAATAAGTAAAATGCAAGAAAATATAAAGCTTTCTTTCTTTATGAGGAGATGAGATCCATGGGTATAGGGATTTGATCTCAAATGATTAAGATTCAATCCAAAATGCTAACTTTTCAATCAATCTAATTCCTTATGCCTAGACAACAAAACTAAGCAAGCTCTATCTCTAGATGAATGCTCTTTTGCAATGATCACCCAAGTACACCAAATCTCTTTGGCTGTAATGATCAAAGCAAGCATAAAGAAAGAGTCTAATAGCAATCCTAGCTTCTTTGACAACTAATCTCTTAGGCAAAGCAAGCTAAAAGCATAGATGAGTTGGTTCAGGCATTTCATAGAACACCTTTCGGGCATGAAATGCCTATGGCTCTATGTTTGAGAGGCCAACCCAAATATAGCATTAAGAACACCAAATCAATGCAAGGAAAGGATATATCTAACACTAAGCATCTTGGATCTACACTTAATCACTCTCAATCACCCTAACCCATGGATTTTAAATTGATCTACTCACTAATCCACATGCTTACTCTTAAACTCATGAGAGATTTAAGCTTAAACATGTAGAGAAAGAAAAGAGATGAAATTAAACAATCAAGAACACAAGACGAGATTAAGATTCAAAGATAAAACTTCCTCAAAGGTTTGTGTTCTTAGAGAGAAAATAACATAAATCCCAATCTAGGGATAACAAGAGTATTTATAAGTGGCTTGAAAGCCCTAGAAACATAAAACGAAATTACTAAAAAGTCCTTGAGCCAAATGGGCTTCAACCAATGGGAAGAGGGGTTGGATTTTGGGTCAGGGGTGAACCAGCCTGTCTCAACCCGGTCTGGCCACCCCGGTCCAAGCTTGCTTTGGTCTCTGTCCAGCCCGTCCGGGTTCAGTTCCCTTGTTTCTCCTTCCCGGCCGTCCGGGTGACCCTTGATCCATCTCTGCCGACCGGGTGTCCCTTCCCGGACTGGCCACCCCGGTCTGGTCTCCTCCAGCACCACTCAAACGACCGGGTGCCTCTCCCAGGCTCAGTCATCCCTGACCGGACCACTTCCATCCATCTGATCTTTTCCCGGCCGGCTGCTTGAACCCGGCCGTCTCTACCCGGCCAGCCTGACATGCTTCAAGTGAATTGATCATAACTCCTCTAATACAGGTCCAAATGACTTGAAACCACTTCCATTGGAAAGCTAACTCAATTTTCCGTGTCTCCACAAAATCTTAGCCGCAGGAGACATCTCTAAGGCCTCTGTACATGCTCATCTTTGTATTGAACAGATCATGGATTGACTTCTCTTTTCATGGCCAAACTTGGCTCTTCATCTCTTTTGGGGCCATAAGGCTTCCCAAAACCTCAAATCACACCAAAGCATACTCCAACACCTGATAAGGAAAAATGAATGCAAAATGGATCTAAACATGCCTAATGCCTAACTTATATGATCAAAATGCATAAGATATGGATGCTAAAAACATGTAAATATGCAAGCTATCAGTTCACGGAAAATGACACGGAGGTTCGAACGAGAGTGCATCGATTTGTTTCGTATAAGACCGAGGTTCGGTTTGTGCTCGTTCGCTACGTAGCGACCGAGCTTGGCTCGAGCTCGGTCGCTACGTAGCGACCGAGCCATGCGAGTTCATGGACGTCCATGTTCGGCCCGATTCTTGATTTGTTTGTTGGCCTTGAGAAATGAATCTCATTTCGACGTTCGAAATGAGATCTTTTCCACAAAATCTTTCGTATAAGTCTTTGAGAAGTAATTTATCGAAAGAAAAATTAACTTTCGATTTTTTACGGAGTCTTTGGATGTTAACTTCGTCGTGACCGTTTTGACCCCAACAACTACGCACACCGCTGAGATGCAGAAGACCATAGCCACGATTCATGAACAACATGCAATCAGAGCAGGAACATCAAAAGTGATCGACAGCAGCATTCAAGCATCGATTGACGCTAGATTTGCATCACTTGAAGAACAGCTACAGTTATATTCAGCTAAGCTTGATGAGATGGTTCAGAAAAAGAAAGCGATTGTAGCATCACAACAAAAATCGATCGACAGACAGCCTACACCATCGATTGACGCTGAGTCCACTTCATTCCAAGAAAAACTGGTTACAGAGCAAGTGCTACAGAATAAGCTTGATGGCATTGATATATCTCTGGAACTCATAAGAGATGACTTCAACCGAGAGTTAAAGGACATATCAAGCTACACATTTGCCAGACGTAGAGCAAGTGTTACAGACGCCGAAGCACCCAGCGTTCCTGTGCCTTTGTCCCCAGCTCCTAGCTCCGAGGTTCCGCCTAATGCTCAATTTCCTGCGGGAGGGGCAGTCGTTCCCGAGAAAATTCCCGGCGTTCAGGATCGTCCTTCAGGCTCCTCTACCTCTCCGATCATAATTTCTGGTCGGGATGACGTGGTAGAGTCCACGCCTCCGGCTTCGAAGATCGTTTTGGGACTCTCAGCACCTAGTGCTGCACCGTTGCCTAAGGGGCGCTCGAGGGCCGGTGCCACAACTGGGGCGAAGAGGAAGAGGTGCGCTAAGAGCAAAGCGGGCGAGCCTTCGGGATTGTTGTCGCAACATCGTTCCAAGGTTTGGTTTTGATTTATCCGCAATTCTTCTTTTCTTTTCTTTTGCGATGATCCTTACCCTTTCTCTTTGCGGACAGTTTGTGTCGCCGATTGATGGGATGCTCGGTGACTGCGGATCGGAGTTTGCGCGTCTGTCGAAGGAGTTGGAGTCGTCGCAAGAAGCGTTGAAGCGTACTGAGGCCGCATTGCAGACCATCGAAAACGCCCATTCTGCCCAGACGTCTCAGCTCAAAGTTCGAATTGGCGACCTCGAACGCGACCTCGGGAAGACCGCGAGTTCGTTGATCAAAAAGAAGAAAGGGAAGAGACACAAATCCTCGGAAATCCGCCGTCTCCAACAACAGATCCAGAATTACGAAGAGATGTGTGCTCGCAAGTCGACAGAGACCATCGATCCCCGCGGCGAATTCTTTGCTCGCTTGACGAGGATGGCCAGTTTTTTCGAGTCTCTGATAGCTATCCGCGAGAGGGACTTAGCTTTGGCAGGAATCGAAGGGAGCTCGAGCGAGCTTCAGCTGCTTAGGGGTAACGAGGCCCTATCTCTGGATTCCGAGGAAGCCAGGCTGCTGTCTTGCAAGGGAGAATTGGCGGCTTCCGAAAGGGACTTTGACTCGATTCTCGCTGGTCTGAGGTCCGAGTGCACCCTTGTACCGGATTTGGAGGGCTCGGAGGATCAGGTTCAGGCAGCAGAGGATCGTGAGGCTGGCGCGGATGAGGCAGGCAGTGGAGGTGTGATCGAGGGAGTTGATGGCGAGACCATTCCCGCTGCAGGTGAGTTTGAGGATGAAGGTGATGGTCCGAGGAGCGTCTAGGTTTACCAATCCCTTGAGGGATTTTTATTTTGTTTGTATTGCAGCCGTTATGAGGCCATGATGTATTTTTTCGTGACTGGCCGTTGGTGGCTTTGAATCGCTGCCCTTTTTAGGGCATTTGTTGAACTCGCGGCTCAATCTAAAATATTTCGGTTTCTATGACGTTTAAATGAACTTCTGTTTATCAAAGTTAGAGGGACAGGGTGTGAGTTGTCGTCTCATTCCTGCCTCTCAGATGATCACCGTATCCATCGATTGTACAAAGCGAGATTTTTCACGGTTTACAGATTTACGGGAAGGATCGTGAATCAAATAGACTTAAGCGAAGAGACAAGTTTTGGGATCTCGTATCGGGTACTGATACTATGCCTATGAGATGTCAAGATCCAGCGTGGCTGGGTTTAGGGCAAGACCTAGGTTTACTCTCAGGCTGAGGCTTTGCGATGACAAGTCGGCTTTCGTTTTGCCTGTTTGCGATTTTTACCTGACTCGTACCGTTTTAAAATCCGCGAATTGTTATCGGCTTATACGATTTGTTTAGGTGCGAATCGAGCTACTTCCGTTTGGAAGAGCTAACCCAAATTTTGGACTTCTTGTATAGCGCGCTATGTTATCCTTGTCGGATGTAAGAGAGCCTACCTTAGGGGGTGGCTTATTGTCTGTTTAGGACGTTAGAGTTCGTTTGTTGTGATTAGCAACAACGAAATGATACCGTTTTGAGGTGTGTTTGTATGTTTTGAGTTCTAGAGACAAGGATTTTGTCTGGAATGTTTTGAGGAAAAGAATGTCCTTCAAGCGTTAGCGACGTCTCGCAGTGCTGAAGGTCGAGTTTTCCTTGTGCCGCATTTCGTGGTTGAAATGTTTGCGGGCTTGGAGATGTTTTGCGAATGTTCGCAGCCAGAAATCTGTTGTTTCAGTTTGGACGCAGGACCAAAGGGTCGCGTAAATTTGACCCAGGGGGAAACGTCTACATTCACTGTGCTTCATGAAGTGTTGGCCTTCCGGGATTTGTTTTTTGTATATGATAATCGCTTAGTGGATACTAGATCCATTGTCGGGTCCGATTAGTAGTTGGCGAAATGTGTTGTCTATAAAGAGTTTCGAAAGTTTCAGAGTTTACGAAATTTGTGGGAGTATACGAGTATACGCACCCCACTCTCCCCCCCTTTTTAATCGGGGGGGGGGGGGATACCTGAACCCGCCGGTTAGCGAGTTGCCTACGTACCCTTTTCGGGGATCAAGCCATCTCGTAGTTCTTTGTACCACGTCGTTGTTAGTGATGGTATTTTTTAAGATGAATCGCGTTCCAAGTCCTTGGGATTTTTACGTCTTGCATGTTCGCGATTTGGTACGAACCTGGTCGGACAACTTTTACGACTTTGTATGGTCCTTCCCAGTTTGCTCCCAGTTTTCCTGCGTTTCGTTCGACAGTGTTTTGGAAGACTTTACGTAAGACTAAATCGCCTTCTCTGAACCTACGATGGCGTACGTTTGAGTTGTAAAACCTTGCGGCAGTGTTCTGGTTATTTTGGATTCGAATGAGCGCCTGGTCGCGGCGTTCATTGATAAGATCGAGATTGTCCAGCATCATAGCGTTGTTTAAATCTTCTCGTTCGGGGAGGAATCTTCTCCGTACTCCGGGGAACTCTACTTCCGCGGGGATCATGCATTCCGTTCCGTAAACGAGGGCGAATGGGGTTTCACCCGTAGCCCATCTCGGGGTTGTACGATGCGACCAAAGGACTCCTTCGAGCTCATCTGCCCATCGCCCCTATTTGGCGTCTAAGCGCTTTTTCAGTCCGTCAAGGACGGTCTTGTTAATGGTTTCAGCCTGGCCGTTGCATTGTGGATATCTGGGAGTTGACTTGGTAAGTCGTATCTTCCACTTCTCGCAGAACGCCTCGAATCGGGTAGAGATGAACTGAGACCCGTTGTCTGTCACGATTTCGTAAGGGACCCCGTGTCTGGTGATTATGTTCTTCCATACGAAGTTCTCGACTTGGACGTCTTTGATACTTGCATAGGAGTCTGCCTCCACCCATTTTGAGAAGAAATCCGTGAGGACCAGGAGAAAACGTTTCTGCTTCGAGTTATGCAATGGGCCGACGATGTCCATGGACCATCACATAAAGGGATACGGAGATGAGATGGACGAGAGGACTTCCGCGGGCTGATGGATCGTCGGTGCGTGCCTGATGAAAGGACTTTTCTAGGGTCCTAATCAAATGATGTAGTATAAAAGATTGTCGAACCAATCCTTGGTGATTTCAATGCAAAGGGAATGCAAGCCTATGCTTAATCTAAGTGCAACCATGATAAGAAGTTGATTATGAAACTAAGGCAATATTAAAAATGCAATAAAAGATTGAACTTTCTTTCAATATGAAGCAATAGGACTCATGGGGCAAGGGAATTGACCTTGGGTGATCAAGCTTCAATCTAAAGGTGGCAGCAACATTCAATCTATCAACCTTATGCCTAGACAACAAAATTAAGCAAGCTCTATCTCTAGATGAATGCTCTTTTGCAATGATTACCCAAGCACACCAAATCTCTTTGGCTGTAATGATCAAAGCAAGCATAAAGAATGAGTCTAATAGCAATCCCAGCTTCTTTGACAACTAATCTCTTAGGCAAAGCAAGCTAAAAGCATAGATGAGTTGGTTTAGGCATTTCATAGAACACCTTTCGGGCATAAAATGCCTATGGCTCTATGTTTGAGAGGCCAACCCAAATATAGAATGAAGAAAACCAAATCAATGCAAGGAAAGGATAGATCTAACACTAAGCACCTTGGATCTACACTTAATCACCCTTAGTGTCCCAAGCCCATGAACCCTAGATAGATCTACTCACTAATAACCATGGAAAACCTCAAAATCAATGATGATTCAAGGCTAAACATTATTATAGAAGAAGATAATCTATTAAACACAAAAGAAATGAGATAAAAAGGATCAAAGATCCAAACTTTCTTCAAGATCTTATTATGTTTTTAAGAGAAAAGAAGTTAAGTCCCTCAAAGGGAATACAAGAGTATTTATATGGGGCTTGGAAAACCCTTAAAACATAAAGGAAAATTCCAAAAGGTCCTTGGTGCCAAGTGATTTCGACCAATCAGAAACAAGAAGAAAGGAAGAAGCTAAGCCACCCGGGTCAGGCTGTGTTGATCCATGGCCGGGTGTGACCAGCCGGGTGCTCTCCTTCGTCCAGACCGTCTAGCCGTGCGGGTGGGAGCAATCGGGTGTGCATGGTCGGGTTGTCTTGTACGCGGGCGAGTGGCAGGTCGGGTGGTTGAAGTCGGGTGTGTCCAGGTCGTCCATCGTCCAGCAAGTGCGCGGGGAGGAGCGGCCGGGTGGGACGTCCGGGTGTCCTGCTCGTCCATCGTCCAGCAAGCCGTGCGGGTGTCTCTGCCCGGGTGTCTCCAGGCCGCGTACGTTCTTGGCGTCCAGCATCATCAGGACGTGAGGGTCCTTGTCCCCGGGTGGTCCTGGCCGTGTACGGAGCTCGTCCAAGATGGCTCGGGTGATCGACCTCGGGTGTGCTCACCCGGGTGGGACTGATATGCCTTCAGTGATTTGATCATAACTCCTCCAATATAGCTCCAGTTGACTTGAAATCCACTGACATTGGAAAGATAACTCAAAATGCTGTGTCTCCACCAAATATTAGAATGAGAAGATTTCTCTAAGGCCTCCGTCCATGTTCAACTTAAACCCCTCTTTTTCATCACAAAATTCCCAAACATCTCCAATATCTCTAAAGTATACTCCAACTCCTGATAGAGACTTATGAATGCAAAATGAGCCTAAAGATGCCTAATGCGTAATCTAAATGAGTAAAAATGCACAAGATATGATAGCTAAAAACATGTAAATATGCAAGACATCAACTCCCCCACAGTAGACCTTTGTTTGTCCTCAAGTAAACTTTTCAAACACAAGGGGGATGGATGCAAGGATGGGAACAAAGCCAAAAGAAACACTCATAGCACTCAACTTGACATCCTAAAAAAACATAGCAAATAGCATGAGAAAAACTCTCTTATTATGCTCTAGCTTCACAAGGCCTATCAAATACTCTTATGCCTCTACACAAGATGCAATGCCTATCAACCAACATGTTCTCTTAACCAGCCCTCACATTGATTCACACACACACACACAAGGTGAAGTCTCACAAATGGGCACATGATCTCAATCATTTGGCTAGGTGATCAAATGGTCTAACATGGATGAAAAGGAAGGTTCAATGCATCATTTCAAGGTGGCAATCACTCAAAAATCAAGTAGTTTGATCATTATGCAAAATTTATCTAAGACTAGGAGCAATTCATGCATACATGGATCCATCCTCATCATTCTACCCAATTCCCTAGTGATTACAAGATCTACACCCTTTTTATTCATCCCATAACCTAAAATGAAACATACTCACATCACTCACCCAATGAACATTTTTTTTTCTCATGATTCAACCTCTAAGGACCTCTATTCACTTTCTAAGCTCTAACTCTTAAGTTTTTCCTTCCCCACTAGCTTATTGAATCTTTCTTTTTCTTTTTCTTTTCCTTTTTTTTTTCTTTTCTTTTTTTTTATATATATAAACATGAGGGGGAAGGTCAAAAACATCAATCAAGAGCTTTTCATTTTTCATTTCTAGGTCCCTAAGTTTTTTCTTTCTCAAAACTTTCTTTGTTCATCCATGTCAACATTGTCATTGTGGGAACCGAAATTCACACCGTCAATTTTAATGAATAAGATTGCGGAGGAAAGCCAAGTTAACCCGACTTTCCCTGAAGGTCCAAATTCTCTGTGACAGCCAACGACAAGTGACCGAATAGATGCGGAAAGGGTTTTGTTAAGATTTGGGACTGGACCTTAAGAAAGGATGCCTACGTACCCCTTTCGAGGATCAAGTCGGACGTAGTTCAGTTTAGGTGTAATTGAACAAGAGATCGAACCGTCTGGGCGGGTTCGTCTAGTATGAGCGTTAGTCATAGAAACATGCATGTCAAAGATAACGCCTAGGGTTTCTATGTGCGGAGCTCTTAAGTAAAAGAATTGTCCGATCCTTCCGAGAGGAGCGAAGATTTGCGAGCAGGAGGCGGCCAGACGTTCTAGGGCCTGCCTTGCTAGTCTAACCGCCTAAATTCTAAGTTCTATCAGCTAACAGGAGCTCTCTAGGTCTCCAATCTAGGATTTTCGGATCCTCTTCTCCTCTGCTCTTGCTCTCCTTATATACCCACTCCTAGGTCGGTTTGTCTTAGGATGATGGACCTCGCCTTTGGGCCCAAGTTTATCTCTTCAGGAAGTATTCCATTTTCGTCGATCTTTGTAATTATCCTCGAGTTTTTCCCTATTTTTCGGTGACTTTATGTTTATCCGATGTTCGGGAAAGTTTTCTACGATCGATGTTCGAGTTAATCGATCTTGTTTTATGCGACATCTTCTTCGAGAAATCCAATCCTTCTATTTTTTGTCATAAAACATCGAGGACGATTCCAACCGAATCGAAAGATGTTCATTCCGTAGCCGTGATCGTACCAAACTCACGATGATCGATCCAAACAAGCCAAGATGGGATCAGACCGAGCATGATGGGACTGAGACCAGGACAAGGCCGTCGACCGGCGTCAGGGGGCTTGCCGCCGGCGCCAGGCCGGCTTGCGGGACGTGTGCCGCCGGCGCCAGGCCGGCCCGCGTGACGCGTGCCACCGGCGCCAGGCCGAGGTGCCGCCCGCCGGCGCCAGGCCGGGGTGCCGCCCGCCGGCGCCAGGCCGGGTGCCGCCCGCCGGCGCCAGGCCGGGGTGCCGCCCGCCGGCGCCAGGCCGGGGTGCCGCCGGCGCCAAGCCGGCTTGCGTGACGCGTGTCGCCGGCGCCAGGCCGGGATGCCGCCCGCCGGCGCCAGGCCGGCTCGCGTGACGCGTGCCACCGGCGCCAGGCCGAGGTGCCGCCCCCGGCGCCAGGCCGGGGTGCCGCCCGCCGGCCAGGCCGGGTGCCGCCCGCCGGCGCCAGGCCGGGGTGCCGCCCCCGCGCCAGGCCGGGTGCCGCCCGCTGGCGCCAGGCCGGGGTGCCGCCCGCCGGCGCCAGGCCGGGTGGCCGCCCGCCGGCGCCAGGCCGGGGTGCCGCCCGCCGGCGCCAGGCCGGGGTGCCGCCCGCCGGCGCCAGGCCGGCTCGCGTGACGCGTGTCGCCGGCGCCAGGCCGGGATGCCGCCCGCCGGCGCCAGGCCGGGGTGCCGCCCGCCGGCGGCAGGCCGGCTCGCGTGACGCGTGCCGCCGGCACCAGGCCAGGGTGCCGCCGGCGCCAGGCCGGCTTGCCGCCGGCGCCAGGCCGGCCCGCGTGACGCGTGCTACCGGCGCCAGGGGTCCTTTGCCGCCCGTGGGTTTTCCGTTGCCCGATCTTTCCCCCGTTAGTCGTTCGTGCGGGAAATCTTTGAGTTTGGAAGGATCTTTAGCCGTAGATTTCGAGATAACCGTTTTCGACCTCACCAGAGAGTGGATATTCTAATTTGAGAAAATCTCGTATAACTTCTTTTCAAATTATCCGAGACTTTTTGTTTTGAGAAATACTTTCCAGAGACTTTCTGTCATTGATTCCGTCGTGACCGATTTTGACACCAACAGTTAGCCCCCCAGCTCGTTAGAACCTTCGTGATGTTCTTGCGAGCGATAAGATATGTCAGGTAAGATAGGCGGAATTAATGGTTGAAAGGCTCCATTGAAAGTGGTAAGATTGGGGCTGCGCCTTTCGAAGGCTACCTACGTACCCTTGTTGTTGGGATCAAGCCTTTCGTAGTTCGTTTTGGAGTTTAAGACCCTTGTGATCTGTTTTCCAGCGAGACTTATATGGTATGGTTATGTGTCATTAGAGACTTTCGAGCATGATGCTGTTGATGTATTTGTTTTTCGATTATTTATGAACTTCAATTTTTTCGAAGTATGAGAAAGAGGGTGTGAGTTGTCGTCTCATTCCTAGTTCCCTGATGATCACCGTACCTATTGTTTGCATAAAGCGAGATTTTCCGCGGTTTACCGATTTACGCGAAATGTTCGTGAAACGAATAGGCTTAAGTGAAGAGACAAATTTTTGGATCTCGTATACCATACTATGTCTGTGAGATGTCAAGATCCTGCGTGGCTGGGTTTAGGGCAAGACCTAGGTTTACCCTCGGACTGAGGCTTTGCGATGACAAATCAGCTTTCGTTTTGCCTGTTTGCGATTTTTACCTGACTCGTACCGTTTTAAAATCCGCGAATTGTTATCGGCTTATACGATTTGTTTAGGTGCGAATCGAGCTACTTCCGTTTGGAAGAGCTAACCAAAATTTTGGACTTCTTGTATAGCGCGCTATGTTATCCTTGTCGGATGTAAGAGAGCCTACCTTAGGGGGTGGCTTATTGTCTGTTTAGGACGTTAGAGTTCGTTTGTTGTGATCAGCAACAACGAAATGATACCGTTTTGAGGTGTGTTTGTATGTTTTGAGTTCTAGAGACGAGGATTTTGTCTGGAATGTTTTGAGGAAAAGAATGTCCTTCAAGCGTTAGCGACGTCTCGCAGTGCTGAAGGTCGAGTTTTCCTTGTGCCGCATTTCGTGGTTGAAATGTTTGCGGGCTTGGAGATGTTTTGCGAATGTTCGCAGCCAGAAATCTGTTGTTTCAGTTTGGACGCAGGACCAAAGGGTCGCGTAAATTTGACCCAGGGGGAAACGTCTACATTCACTGTGCTTCATGAAGTGTTGGCCTTCCGGGATTTGTTTTTTGTATGTGATAATCGCTTAGTGGATACTAGATCCGTTGTCGTTGCCGATTAGTAGTTGGCGAAATGTGTTGTCTATAAAGAGTTTCGAAAGTTTCAGAGTTTACGAAATTTGTGGGAGTATACGAGTATACGCACCCCACTCTCCCCCCCTTTTTAATCGGGGGGGGGGGCGATAGCTGAACCCGCCGGTTAGCGAGTTGCCTACGTACCCTTTTCGGGGATCAAGCCATCTCGTAGTTCTTTGTACCACGTCGTTGTTAGTGATAGTATTTTTTAAGATGCATCGCGTTCCAAGTTCTTGGGATTTTTACGTCTTGCATGTTCGCGATTTGGTACGAACCTGGTCGGACCACTTTTACGACTTTGTATGGTCCTTCCCAGTTTGCTCCCAGTTTTCCTGCGTTTCGTTCGACAGTGTTTTGGAAGACTTTACGTAAGACTAAATCGCCTTCTCTGAACCTACGATGGCGTACGTTTGAGTTGTAAAACCTTGCGGCAGCGTGCTGGTTATTTTGGATTCGAATGAGCGCCTGGTCGTGGCGTTCATTGATAAGATCGAGATTGTCCAGCATCATAGCGTTGTTTAAATCTTCTCGTTCGGGGAGGAATCTTCTCCGTACTCCGGGGAACTCTACTTCCGCGGGGATCATGCATTCCGTTCCGTAAACGAGGGCGAATGGGGTTTCACCCGTAGCCCGTCTCGGGGTTGTACGATGCGACCAAAGGACTCCTTCGAGCTCCTCTGCCCATCGCCCCTATTTGGCGTCTAAGCGCTTTTTCAGTCCGTCAAGGACGGTCTTGTTGATGGTTTCAGCCTGGCCGTTGCATTGTGGATATCTGGGAGTTGACTTGGTAAGTCGTATCTTCCACTTCTCGCAGAACGCCTCGAATCGGGTAGAGATGAACTGAGACCCGTTGTCTGTCACGATTTCGTAAGGGACCCCGTGTCTGGTGATTATGTTCTTCCATACGAAGTTCTCGACTTGGACGTCTTTGATACTTGCATAGGAGTCTGCCTCCACCCATTTTGAGAAGAAATCCGTGAGGACCAGGAGAAAACGTTTCTGCTTCGAGTTATGCAATGGGCCGACGATGTCCATGGACCATCACATAAAGGGATACGGAGATGAGATGGACGAGAGGACTTCCGCGGGCTGATGGATCGTCGGTGCGTGCCTGATGAAAGGACTTTTCTAGGGTCCTAATCAAATGATGTAGTATAAAAGATTGTCGAACCAATCCTTGGTGATTTCAATGCAAAGGGAATGCAAGCCTATGCTTAATCTAAGTGCAACCATGATAAGAAGTTGATTATGAAACTAAGGCAATATTAAAAATGCAATAAAAGATTGAACTTTCTTTCAATATGAAGCAATAGGACTCATGGGGCAAGGGAATTGACCTTGGGTGATCAAGCTTCAATCTAAAGGTGGCAGCAACATTCAATCTATCAACCTTATGCCTAGACAACAAAATTAAGCAAGCTCTATCTCTAGATGAATGCTCTTTTGCAATGATCACCCAAGCACACCAAATCTCTTTGGCTGTAATGATCAAAGCAAGCATAAAGAATGAGTCTAATAGCAATCCTAGCTTCTTTGACAACTAATCTCTTAGGCAAAGCAAGCTAAAAGCATAGATGAGTTGGTTTAGGCATTTCATAGAACACCTTTCGGGCATAAAATGCCTATGGCTCTATGTTTGAGAGGCCAACCCAAATATAGAATGAAGAAAACCAAATCAATGCAAGGAAAGGATAGATCTAACACTAAGCACCTTGGATCTACACTTAATCACCCTTAGTGTCCCAAGCCCATGAACCCTAGATAGATCTACTCACTAATAACCATGGTTAACCTCAAAATCAATGATGATTCAAGGCTAAACATTATTAGAGAAGAAGATAATCTATTAAACACAAAAGAAATGAGATAAAAAGGATCAAAGATCCAAACTTTCTTCAAGATCTTATTATGTTTTTAAGAGAAAAGAAGTTAAGTCCCTCAAAGGGAATACAAGAGTATTTATATGGGGCTTGGAAAACCCTTAAAACATAAAGGAAAATTCCAAAAGGTCCTTGGTGCCAAGTGATTTCGACCAATCAGAAACAAGAAGAAAGGAAGAAGCTAAGCCACCCGGGTCAGGCTGTGTTGATCCATGGCCGGGTGTGACCAGCCGGGTGCTCTCCTTCGTCCAGACCGTCTAGCCGTGCGGGTGGGAGCAATCGGGTGTGCATGGTCGGGTTGTCTTGTACGCGGGCGAGTGGCAGGTCGGGTGGTTGAAGTCGGGTGTGTCCAGGTCGTCCATCGTCCAGCAAGTGCGCGGGGAGGAGCGGCCGGGTGGGACGTCCGGGTGTCCTGCTCGTCCATCGTCCAGCAAGCCGTGCGGGTGTCTCTGCCCGGGTGTCTCCAGGCCGCGTACGTTCTTGGCGTCCAGCATCATCAGGACATGAGGGTCCTTGTCCCCGGGTGGTCCTGGCCGTGTACGGAGCTCGTCCAAGATGGCTCGGGTGATCGACCTCGGGTGTGCTCACCCGGGTGGGACTGATATGCCTTCAGTGATTTGATCATAACTCCTCCAATATAACTCCAGTTGACTTGAAATCCACTGACATTGGAAAGATAACTCAAAATGCTGTGTCTCCACCAAATATTAGAATGAGAAGATTTCTCTAAGGCCTCCGTCCATGTTCAACTTAAACCCCTCTTTTTCATCACAAAATTCCCAAACATCTCCAATATCTCTAAAGTATACTCCAACTCCTGATAGACACTTATGAATGCAAAATGAGCCTAAAGATGCCTAATGCGTAATCTAAATGAGTAAAAATGCACAAGATATGATAGCTAAAAACATGTAAATATGCAAGACATCAACTCCCCACAGTAGACCTTTGCTTGTCCTCAAGTAAACTTTTCAAACACAAGGGGGATGAATGCAAGGATGGGAACAAAGCCAAAAGAAACACTCATAGCACTCAACTTGACATCCTAAAAAAACATAGCAAATAGCATGAGAAAAACTCTCTTATTATGCTCTAGCTTCACAAGGCCTATCAAATACTCTTATGCCTCTACACAAGATGCAATGCCTATCAACCAACATGTTCTCTTAACCAGCCCTCACATTGATTCACACACACACACACAAGGTGAAGTCTCACAAATGGGCACATGATCTCAATCATTTGGCTAGGTGATCAAATGGTCTAACATGGATGAAAAGGAAGGTTCAATGCATCATTTCAAGGTGGCAATCACTCAACATTGTCATTGTTCATCCATGTCAACATTGTCATTGTGGGAACCGAAATTCACACCGTCAATTTTAATGAATAAGATTGCGGAGGAAAGCCAAGTTAACCCGACTTTCCCCGAAGGTCCAAATTCTCTGCGACAGCCAACGACAAGTGACCGAATAGATGCGGAAAAGGTTTTGTTAAGATTTGAGACTGGACCTTAAGAAAGGCTGCCTAAGTACCCCTTTCGAGGATCAAGTCGGACGTAGTTCAGTTTAGGTGTAATTGAACAAGAGATCGAACCGTCTGGGCGGGTTCGTCTAGTATGAGCGTTAGTCATAGAAACATGCATGTCAAAGATAACGCCTAGGGTTTCTATGTGCGGAGCTCTTAAGTAAAAGAATTGTCCGATCCTTCCGAGAGGAGCGAAGATTTGCGAGCAGGAGGCGGCCAGACGTTCTAGGGCCTGCCTTGCTAGTCTAACCGCCTAAATTCTAAGTTCTATCAGCTAACAGGAGCTCTCTAGGTCTCCAATCTAGGATTTTCGGATCCTCTTCTCCTCTGCTCTTGCTCTCCTTATATACCCACTCCTAGGTCGGTTTGCCTTAGGATGATGGACCTCGCCTTTGGGCCCAAGTTTATCTCTTCAGGAAGTATTCCATTTTCGTCGATCTTTGTAATTATCCTCGAGTTTTCCCCTATTTTTCGGTGACTTTATGTTTATCCGATGTTCGGGAAAGTTTTCTACGATCGATGTTCGAGTTAATCGATCTTGTTTTATGCGACATCTTCTTCGAGAAATCCAATCCTTCTATTTTTTGTCATAAAACATCGAGGACGATTCCAACCGAATCGAAAGATGTTCATTCCGTAGCCGTGATCGTACCAAACTCACGATGATCGATCCAAACAAGCCAAGATGGGATCAGACCGAGCATGATGGGACTGAGACCAGGACAAGGGCCGTCGACCGGCGTCAGGGGGCTTGCCGCCGGCGCCAGGCCGGCTTGCGGGACGTGTGCCGCCGGCGCCAGGCCGGCTTGCGGGACGTGTGCCGCCGGCGCCAGGCCGGCCCGCGTGACGCGTGCCACCGGCGCCAGGCCGAGGTGCCGCCCGCCGGCGCCAGGCCGGGGTGCCGCCCGCCGGCGCCAGGCCGGGGTGCCGCCCGCCGGCGCCAGGCCGGGGTGCCGCCCGCCGGCGCCAGGCCGGGGTGCCGCCCGCCGGCGCCAGGCCGGGGTGCCGCCGGCGCCAAGCCGGCTTGCGTGACGCGTGTCGCCGGCGCCAGGCCGGGATGCCGCCCGCCGGCGCCAGGCCGGGGTGCCGCCCGCCGGCGCCAGGCCGGCTCGCGTGACGCGTGCCGCCGGCACCAGGCCAGGGTGCCGCCGGCGCCAGGCCGGCTTGCTGCCGGCGCCAGGCCGGCCCGCGTGACGCGTGCTACCGGCGCCAGGGGTCCTTTGCCGCCCGTGGGTTTTCCGTTGCCCGATCTTTCCCCCGTTAGTCGTTCGTGCGGGAAATCTTTGAGTTTGGAAGGATCTTTAGCCGTAGATTTCGAGATAACCGTTTTCGACCTCACCAGAGAGTGGATATTCTAATTTGAGAAAATCTCGTATAACTTTTTTCAAATTATCCGAGACTTTTTGTTTTGAGAAATACTTTCCAGAGACTTTCTGTCATTGATTCCGTCGTGACCGATTTTGACACCAACAGTTAGCCCCCCAGCTCGTTAGAACCTTCGTGATGTTCTTGCGAGAGATAAGATATGTCAGGTAAGATAGGCGGAATTAATGGTTGAAAGGCTCCATTGAAAGTGGTAAGATTGGGGCTGCGCCTTTCGAAGGCTGCCTACGTACCCTTGTTGTTGGGATCAAGCCTTCCGTAGTTCGTTTTGGAGTTTAAGACCCTTGTGATCTGTTTTCCAGCGAGACTTATATGGTATGGTTATGTGTCATTAGAGACTTTCGAGCATGATGCTGTTGATGTATTTATTTTTCGATTATTTATGAACTTCAGTTTTTTCGAAGTATGAGAAAGAGGGTGTGAGTTGTCGTCTCATTCCTAGTTCCCTGATGATCACCGTACCTATTGTTTGCATAAAGCGAGATTTTCCGCGGTTTACCGATTTACGCGAAATGTTCGTGAAACGAATAGGCTTAAGTGAAGAGACAAATTTTTGGATCTCGTATACCATACTATGTCTGTGAGATGTCAAGATCCTGCGTGGCTGGGTTTAGGGCAAGACCTAGGTTTACCCTCGGACTGAGGCTTTGCGATGACAAATCGGCTTTCGTTTTGCCTGTTTGCGATTTTTACCTGACTCGTACCGTTTTAAAATCCGCGAATTGTTATCGGCTTATACGATTTGTTTAGGTGCGAATCGAGCTACTTCCGTTTGGAAGAGCTAACCAAAATTTTGGACTTCTTGTATAGCGCGCTATGTTATCCTTGTCGGATGTAAGAGAGCCTACCTTAGGGGGTGGCTTATTGTCTGTTTAGGACGTTAGAGTTCGTTTGTTGTGATCAGCAACAACGAAATGATACCATTTTGAGGTGTGTTTGTATGTTTTGAGTTCTAGAGACGAGGATTTTGTCTGGAATGTTTTGAGGAAAAGAATGTCCTTCAAGCGTTAGCGACGTCTCGCAGTGCTGAAGGTTGAGTTTTCCTTGTGCCGCATTTCGTGGTTGAAATGTTTGCGGGCTTGGAGATGTTTTGCGAATGTTCGCAGCCAGAAATCTGTTGTTTCAGTTTGGACGCAGGACCAAAGGGTCGCGTAAATTTGACCCAGGGGGAAACGTCTACATTCACTGTGCTTCATGAAGTGTTGGCCTTCCGGGATTTGTTTTTTGTATGCGATAATCGCTTAGTGGATACTAGATCCGTTGTCGTTGCCGATTAGTAGTTGGCGAAATGTGTTGTCTATAAAGAGTTTCGAAAGTTTCAGAGTTTACGAAATTTGTGGGAGTATACGAGTATACGCACCCCACTCTCCCCCCCTTTTTAATCGGGGGGGGGGGGGGGGATAGCTGAACCCGCCGGTTAGCGAGTTGCCTACGTACCCTTTTCGGGGATCAAGCCATCTCGTAGTTCTTTGTACCACGTCGTTGTTAGTGATAGTATTTTTTAAGATGCATCGCGTTCCAAGTTCTTGGGATTTTTACGTCTTGCATGTTCGCGATTTGGTACGAACCTGGTCGGACCACTTTTACGACTTTGTATGGTCCTTCCCAGTTTGCTCCCAGTTTTCCTGCGTTTCGTTCGACAGTGTTTTGGAAGACTTTACGTAAGACTAAATCGCCTTCTCTGAACCTACGATGGCGTACGGTTGAGTTGTAAAACCTTACGGCAGCGTGCTGGTTATTTTGGATTCGAATGAGCGCCTGGTCGCGGCGTTCATTGATAAGATCGAGATTGTCCAGCATCATAGCGTTGTTTAAATCTTCTCGTTCGGGGAGGAATCTTCTCCGTACTCCGGGGAACTCTACTTCCGCGGGGATCATGCATTCCGTTCCGTAAACGAGGGCGAATGGGGTTTCACCCGTAGCCCGTCTCGGGGTTGTACGATGCGACCAAAGGACTCCTTCGAGCTCCTCTGCCCATCGCCCCTATTTGGCGTCTAAGCGCTTTTTCAGTCCGTCAAGGACGGTCTTGTTGATGGTTTCAGCCTGGCCGTTGCATTGTGGATATCTGGGAGTTGACTTGGTAAGTCGTATCTTCCACTTCTCGCAGAACGCCTCGAATCGGGTAGAGATGAACTGAGACCCGTTGTCTGTCACGATTTCGTAAGGGACCCCGTGTCTGGTGATTATGTTCTTCCATACGAAGTTCTCGACTTGGACGTCTTTGATACTTGCATAGGAGTCTGCCTCCACCCATTTTGAGAAGAAATCCGTGAGGACCAGGAGAAAACGTTTCTGCTTCGAGTTATGCAATGGGCCGACGATGTCCATGGACCATCACATAAAGGGATACGGAGATGAGATGGACGAGAGGACTTCCGCGGGCTGATGGATCGTCGGTGCGTGCCTGATGAAAGGACTTTTCTAGGGTCCTAATCAAATGATGTAGTATAAAAGATTGTCGAACCAATCCTAGGTGATTTCAATGCAAAGGGAATGCAAGCCTATGCTTAATCTAAGTGCAACCATGATAAGAAGTTGATTATGAAACTAAGGCAATATTAAAAATGCAATAAAAGATTGAACTTTCTTTCAATATGAAGCAATAGGACTCATGGGGCAAGGGAATTGACCTTGGGTGATCAAGCTTCAATCTAAAGGTGGCAGCAACATTCAATCTATCAACCTTATGCCTAGACAACAAAATTAAGCAAGCTCTATCTCTAGATGAATGCTCTTTTGCAATGATCACCCAAGCACACCAAATCTCTTTGGCTGTAATGATCAAAGCAAGCATAAAGAATGAGTCTAATAGCAATCCTAGCTTCTTTGACAACTAATCTCTTAGGCAAAGCAAGCTAAAAGCATAGATGAGTTGGTTTAGGCATTTCATAGAACACCTTTCGGGAATAAAATGCCTATGGCTCTATGTTTGAGAGGCCAACCCAAATATAGAATGAAGAAAACCAAATCAATGCAAGGAAAGGATAGATCTAACACTAAGCACCTTGGATCTACACTTAATCACCCTTAGTGTCCCAAGCCCATGAACCCTAGATAGATCTACTCACTAATAACCATGGAAAACCTCAAAATTAATGATGATTCAAGGCTAAACATTATTAGAGAAGAAGATAATCTATTAAACACAAAAGAAATGAGATAAAAAGGATCAAAGATCCAAACTTTCTTCAAGATCTTATTATGTTTTTAAGAGAAAAGAAGTTAAGTCCCTCAAAGGGAATACAAGAGTATTTATATGGGGCTTGGAAAACCCTTAAAACATAAAGGAAAATTCCAAAAGGTCCTTGGTGCCAAGTGATTTCGACCAATCAGAAACAAGAAGAAAGGAAGAAGCTAAGCAACCCGGGTCAGGCTGTGTTGATCCATGGCCGGGTGTGACCAGCCGGGTGCTCTCCTTCGTCCAGACCGTCTAGCCGTGCGGGTGGGAGCAATCGGGTGTGCATGGTCGGGTTGTCTTGTACGCGGGCGAGTGGCAGGTCGGGTGGTTGAAGTCGGGTGTGTCCAGGTCGTCCATCGTCCAGTAAGTGCGCGGGGAGGAGCGGCCGGGTGGGACGTCCGGGTGTCCTGCTCGTCCATCGTCCAGCAAGCCGTGCGGGTGTCTCTGCCCGGGTGTCTCCAGGCCGCGTACGTTCTTGGCGTCCAGCATCATCAGGACGTGAGGGTCCTTGTCCCCGGGTGGTCCTGGCCGTGTACGGAGCTCGTCCAAGATGGCTCGGGTGATCGACCTCGGGTGTGCTCACCCGGGTGGGACTGATATGCCTTCAGTGATTTGATCATAACTCCTCCAATATAACTCCAGTTGACTTGAAATCCACTAACATTGGAAAGATAACTCAAAATGCTGTGTCTCCACCAAATATTAGAATGAGAAGATTTCTCTAAGGCCTCCGTCCATGTTCAACTTAAACCCCTCTTTTTCATCACAAAATTCCCAAACATCTCCAATATCTCTAAAGTATACTCCAACTCCTGATAGACACTTATGAATGCAAAATGAGCCTAAAGATGCCTAATGCGTAATCTAAATGAGTAAAAATGCACAAGATATGATAGCTAAAAACATGTAAATATGCAAGACATCAACTCCCCACAGTAGACCTTTGCTTGTCCTCAAGTAAACTTTTCAAACACAAGGGGGATGGATGCAAGGATGGGAACAAAGCCAAAAGAAACACTCATAGCACTCAACTTGACATCCTAAAAAAACATAGCAAATAGCATGAGAAAAACTCTCTTATTATGCTCTAGCTTCACAAGGCCTATCAAATACTCTTATGCCTCTACACAAGATGCAATGCCTATCAACCAACATGTTCTCTTAACCAGCCCTCACATTGATTCACACACACACACACAAGGTGAAGTCTCACAAATGGGCACATGATCTCAATCATTTGGCTAGGTGATCAAATGGTCTAACATGGATGAAAAGGAAGGTTCAATGCATCATTTCAAGGTGGCAATCACTCAACATTGTCATTGTTCATCCATGTCAACATTGTCATTGTGGGAACCGAAATTCACACCGTCAATTTTAATGAATAAGATTGCGGAGGAAAGCCAAGTTAACCCGACTTTCCCCGAAGGTCCAAATTCTCTGCGACAGCCAACGACAAGTGACCGAATAGATGCGGAAAAGGTTTTGTTAAGATTTGGGACTGGACCTTAAGAAAGGCTGCCTAAGTACCCCTTTCGAGGATCAAGTCGGACGTAGTTCAGTTTAGGTGTAATTGAACAAGAGATCGAACCGTCTGGGCGGGTTCGTCTAGTATGAGCGTTAGTCATAGAAACATGCATGTCAAAGATAACGCCTAGGGTTTCTATGTGCGGAGCTCTTAAGTAAAAGAATTGTCCGATCCTTCCGAGAGGAGCGAAGATTTGCGAGCAGGAGGCGGCCAGACGTTCTAGGGCCTGCCTTGCTAGTCTAACCGCCTAAATTCTAAGTTCTATCAGCTAACAGGAGCTCTCTAGGTCTCCAATCTAGGATTTTCGGATCCTCTTCTCCTCTGCTCTTGCTCTCCTTATATACCCACTCCTAGGTCGGTTTGCCTTAGGATGATGGACCTCGCCTTTGGGCCCAAGTTTATCTCTTCAGGAAGTATTCCATTTTCGTCGATCTTTGTAATTATCCTCGAGTTTTCCCCTATTTTTCGGTGACTTTATGTTTATCCGATGTTCGGGAAAGTTTTCTACGATTTCTACGATTTCTCGGAAAGACTATCTTTCACGTAAAATAAACCGCATAGCCTAAAGGATCGATTTTCGAGTTAATCGATCTTGTTTTATGCGACATCTTCTTCGAGAAATCCAATCCTTCTATTTTTTGTCGTAAAACATCGAGGACGATTCCAACCGAATCGAAAGATGTTCATTCCGTAGCCGTGATCGTACCAAACTCACGATGATCGATCCAAACAAGCCAAGATGGGATCAGACCGAGCATGATGGGACTGAGACCAGGACAAAGGCCGTCGACCGGCGTCAGGGGGCTTGCCGCCGGCGCCAGGCCGGCTTGCGGGACATGTGCCGCCGGCGCCAGGCCGGCCCGCGTGACGTGTGCCACCGGCGCCAGGCCGGGGTGCTGCCCGCCGGTGCCAGGCCGGGGTGCCGCCCGCCGGCGCCAGGCCGGGGTGCCGCCCGCCGGCGCCAGGCCGGGGTGCCGCCGGCGCCAACCTGGCTCGCGTGACGCGTGTCGCCGGCACCAGGCCGGGGTGCCGCCCGCCGGCGCCAGGCCGGGGTGCCGCCCGCCGGCGCCAGGCCGGCTCGCGTGACGCGTGCCGCCGCTGCCAGGCCAGGGTGCCGCCGGCGCCAGGCCGGCTTGCCGCCGGCGCCAAGCCGGCCCGCGTGACGCGTGCTGCCGGCGCCAGGGGTCCTTTGCCGCCCGTGGGTTTTCCGTTGCCCGATCTTTCCCCCGTTAGTCGTTCGTGCGGGAAATCTTTGAGTTTGGAAGGATCTTTAGCCGTAGATTTCGAGATAACCGTTTTCGACCTCACCGGAGAGTGGATATTCTAATTTGAGAAAATCTCGTATAACTTCTTTTCAAATTATCCGAGACTTTTTGTTTTGAGAAATACTTTCCAGAGACTTTCTGTCATTGATTCCGTCGTGACCGATTTTGACACCAACAGTTAGCCCCCCAGCTTGTTAGAACCTTCGTGATGTTCTTACGAGCGATAAGATATGTCAGGTAAGATTGGCGGAATTAATGGTTGAAAGGCTCCGTTGAAAGTGGTAAGATTGGGGCTGCGCCTTTCGAAGGCTGCCTACGTACCCTTGTTGTTGGGATCAAGCCTTCCGTAGTTCGTTTTGGAGTTTAAGACCCTTGTGATCTGTTTTCCAGCGAGACTTATATGGTATGGTTATGTGTCATTAGAGACTTTCGAGCATGATGCTGTTGATGTATTTGTTTTTCGATTATTTATGAACTTCAGTTTTTTCGAAGTATGAGAAAGAGGGTGTGAGTTGTCGTCTCATTCCTAGTTCCCTGATGATCACCGTACCTATTGTTTGCATAAAGCGAGATTTTCCGCGGTTTACCGATTTACGCGAAAAGTTCGTGAAACGAATAGGCTTAAGTGAAGAAACAAATTTTTGGATCTCGTATACCATACTATGTCTGTGAGATGTCAAGATCCTGCGTGGCTGGGTTTAGGGCAAGACCTAGGTTTACCCTCGGACTGAGGCTTTGTGATGACAAATCGGCTTTCGTTTTGCCTGTTTGCGATTTTAACCTGACTCGTACCGTTTAAAATCCGCGAATTGTTGTCGGCTTATATGATTTGTCTGGGCGTGAGTCGAGCTACTTCCTTTACGAAGAGCTAAACCAAAATTTGTATTTCTTGTGTAGCGCGCTATGTTTATCCTTGTCGGATGCAAGAGAGCCTACCCCTTGAAGGGTGGCTATTTGTCTGTTTAGGACGTTAGAGTTCGTTTGTTGTGATCAGCAACAACGAAATGATGCCAGTTTAGAGGCATGTTACCGTTTAGAGGTTTGTTTGTATGTTTTAAGTTCTAGAGACGAGGATTTCGTCTGGAACGTTTTGAGGTAAAGAATGTCTTTCAAGCGTTAGCGACGTCTCGCAGTGCTGAAGGTCGAGTTTCCCTTGTGCCGCATTTCGTGGTTGAAATGTTCGCGGGCTTTGGAGATGTTTTGCGAATGTTCGCAGCCAGAAACTGTTGTTTCGGTTTGGACGCAGGACCAAGAGGTCGCGTAAGTTCGACCCAGGGAGAAGCGTCTACATTCACAGTGCTTCGTGAAGCGTTGGCCTTCTGGGATTTGTTTGTATATATTAAGGATGACTCGTATAACTCTTGGAGCCTTGTCACGAGTGTTTCTTTTCATGCCATGTTTACGGGGCATATAGAACTTAATCGATTGACGATGAGTTTAAATCTTCCATTAACCATATGGTTGTTAGGACTGAGTTTTGGTATGAAGAGTTTATCGTATGATTTCCGATTCTGGGTTATGCGACAAATTGCTTGCGTAATAGTCACTTGGCGTTCTATGAACAAATCGTGTATTGTTGTTTTTAGCCGTTAAGTGATTGGAGCGGTGCTCGCTCAGTAGCTTTGGATTGGCATGGAGGCTAGATTCAGCCGTATCGCCAAGGAAGTTGTTGGTAAACGATCAGACCATGACCCTTATTAAGGTCATGTTAGTTTACGATTGTCCTTAATGGGGATGCCGAATTCAGGTCCGGGCTTTACGGATGGGCGTAGTTGGCCGAGGGCCAAATAGCGTTTGCCGAGATAGACATGCCAAGCATAGCGGAGTTTTCTGAGTTATGGCTGATGGCTTTTAGAAACGATCTTCCACTTTAGGTCTTAGTTATATGATGAATGGCTCGTATAAATTCTTTTTTGTTGCATGAAAATTGTTTCATTTTATCCGGGGGGAAAAAGTTTAAGGGATCGACGCAGGACATGTGCGGGTTCGCCTGCGTGATTATTTCCTGCTCGGACGTAACCGCGGGGAGTGAAAGCAGGAGCCAGAAACCTTGTGGAGCAAAAGCTGTCTATGACAGTTACTCGTTGGACCCATTATGTTTATTTTGCGAAAGTTGCTTTGTATGAATTGACTCGACCATACAAAGGATTTTTCGTAAAAGTGATGTAAGAGGGGGTTTTTGTAAAGGTAACTGGAGAGTTTTTCTCACAAATTACTTGCGATATTTGCGACCACGGATTATGTTTTTCTCATTCACTTTTGCGTACTGCGAAGTCGTTTTGCATGAGACCGATCATGTTTTTTCCATAGGCTGTTTTGTTTAAAATATTCTTGTTATAGGAAAGTAATGGATGACCGGTTTCATGGAGATAGAAAATCGCAGATTGTCAAAGTAGCGATGTTTCCGCGGATCGCACGGGAGATGTTTCCGCTATGATTTCGACCTTTGGATGAAAGCTGCTTCGAATTACTCATCGAGTTTTACCGAAGGTTATTTCGTTATTTTCGTAGTTCACCATCGTGCTAATAGTCTGACGTTCGTACACGTTTCTAGTCGCGAGTTTGCGACGAGAGACGACGTAGAGTTTTCAAGACTATGTTTGTAACGGTTGGGCTATGCCGTTAGCGTTTTTTAGACGAATCTTATTGCTGCGAGAGTTTGCTTTGTCAAAAGCGTTGTCTTGATGCTGAAGAAAAAAGTTTTCGAAGATGGGATTATACGGGTATAGTATACGTACCTACTTCTCTTTTCTTTTTACGAAGGAAAACGGGTTAGCCGTTCTTCCGAAGGCTTGTGTACGTTTTTTCTTTCTTTTAGGAAGCGGGATGAGTATGCTTTTAGAACGCGTGGCGATCGTTTCTCGGTTTTTCGAGAGACTAGATCGGTTTGCATGTTCTGCCTGGACAATCAAGGAACGATGGAACAAGACTGGAAATTTTGCCTAAGACTTAGCTTGCTAGACTATCCACCTAGGTCCTAATTTCCCTAAATTCTACGGCAGTTTTTCAAGACGTTTTTGTTCCTGTCCTACGAAGAATTAAAACCTTACAAAAATTTTTGAGAAAATAGTCTTTTGAAGGTTTCGGCATTTCCGAAGGAATCCCATTTCCTCGTATAGTCGAGACGATTGGTGTTTAGAATAACCATGATCGTTTAATACGATGAATCGAAGGACTTGGGTTCGTAGACTTCCCGTCTTCGAGGGTTTGAATAATGAGGCTTCGAACTTAGATTTTAAAATACGAACTTTGTTAAAAAATCGAGAAGGATTTGCGGAAAAATCGTCGTGTTTCTCGAACAATCCGAACATGGGTTTAAGGGACCAAGATGTTGCCGTTGCCCGAGATCACGAGACGACTGCACGGATGGGCGCCAGGACCCTTGCCGCCGGCGCCAGACGGGAAACGATGGGCCTGCCGCCGGTGCCAGACGGGAGAGGACGAGCCTGCCACCGGCGCCAGGCGCGGCGTGGTCGGTCTGCCGCCGGCGCCAGGCGCCCTGCCGCCGGCTCCAGGCACCCTGCCGCCCGTGCCGTGTCCCGCATCCGCCGATGCTGCTGTTTGCTTGCCTTCGTCGATCCCCGGGGCTCACGGACTCAAAGACCGAGTTACGAAAAACTCAGGCAAAGATGCATGGTACTGAGACAGGACCGGTCTCGTCCTATGACGGGACAGAGAGATCCTTCTCATGGGCGAGGTGGTCGAGACAGCGACATTGTTTTCTTCGTAAAATCTCAACGGAAGCTCCGATTGAAACAAAACGAAAACCATCTTGACCTAGATTCAATGGAGAGAAAAGTGAGGTTTCCACAGGCGAGGTGGCCATAGGCGAGGTGACCTTGGTTATGGTTGTTCTCGTCCACGGGCGAGGTGGCCGGGAGAGTAATTTTGTTCCCTTCGTAAAATCTCAACAGAAACTCCGATTGAGACGAAACGAAAGCCACTTTGATCTAGACTCAAAGGATAACGAAGGTGAGTTCGGTCTTTGGCGAGGTAGCCATGTCGGAGGGTGAGGTGACCTCGGTAATGTTTGTCCTTGCCCACGGCGAGGTGGCCGGGACAGTGACTTTGTTCTCTTCGTAAAATCTCAACGGAAACTCCGATTGAGATGAAACGAAAGCCATTTTGACCTAGAAACAAAGGAGAACAAAGTGGGCTCTTACTAAGGCGGACTGGGAAGACTGATCTTACCCTATGGCAAGTTGTCCTAGTAAGATCAAGCTCCGACCTCCTTTCGTTTTCCCGTTTGTTCCTCGAGAGTTGTTTGTAAGATGTACGGCAGTGGGAATCGGTGAACCGATTTTCCGTGCTTCTGTTCCGAGAGTAATAAAGGGTTTCCCCAAGGTTTCGACGAGAATAAGTTTTATTTTTACGAGAGGTTCTCGAAAGAAACGTTTTTCGTAGAAACCTTGCTCGTTGCGATTTCTCTAACTTGGTAACAAGACGAATTTTTGGGGTTTGATAGATTTTATCGTTGCCCTTTCTGTTTAGATAGAGAAATTGCGAGCTCGTTTTCGTGCTCTTCCTGTGGCGGAAAGCCGCGGCTAGGTTTTTGATTTGCTCGAGCACCGTGGCGTTTGCGTAAGCGTTGGCCGTAGGAACAGTCGCTGCTGGAGTTGTTTTACCATTGTTGACGCAAACTGCAACTTTTTCTTTCATATTTCCGGACATCGGTTCGATCAAGCGCTTTGCAGCCGTATGAGTAAGAGTAATCCGTCCCACCCCTCCTTCTAGCGCCAAACTGTGGGAACCGAAATTCACACCGTCAATTTTAATGAATAAGATTGCGGAGGAAAGCCAAGTTAACCCGACTTTCCCTGAAGGTCCGGATTCTCTGCGACAGCCAACGACAAGTGACCGAATAAATGCGGAAAAGGTTTTGTTAAGATTTGGGACTGGACCTTAAGAATGGCTGCCTACGTACCCCTTTCGAGGATCAAGTCAGACGTAGTTCAGTTTAGGTGTAATTGAACAAGAGATCGAACCGTCTGGGCAGGTTCGTCTAGTATGAGCGTTAGTCATAGAAAAAGGCATGTCAAAGAGAACGCCTAGGGTTTCTAAAGTGCGGAGCTCTTAACTAAAAGAAATGTCCGATCCTTCTGAGAGGAGCGGAGATTTGCGAGCAGGAGGCGGCCAGATGTTCTAGGGCCTGCCTTGCTAGTCTAACCGCCTAAATTCTAAGTTCTATCAGCTAACAGAAGCTCTCTAGGTCTCCAATCTAGGATTTTCGGATCCTCTTCTCCTCTGCTCTTGCTCTCCTTATATACCCACTCCTAGGTCGGTTTGCCTTAGGATGATGGACCTCGCCTTTGGGCCCAAGTTTATCTCTTCAGGAAGTATTCCATTTTCGTCGATCTTTGTAACTATCCTCGAGTTTTCCCCTATTTTTCGGTGACTTGATGTTTATCCGATGTTCGGGAAATCGGATAAACCGTCATAGCCTGATTGGGCCTGAATTCTTAAAATCGTAAGTAAGTCTGTGGACTTGTCTTAAGTCGTTGAACGTTTTATACGATTTCTCGGAAAGACTATCTTTCTCGTAAAATAAACCACATAGCCTAAAGGATCGATGTTCGAGTTAATCGATCTTGTTTTATGCGATGTCTTCTACGTGAAATCCAATCCTTCTATTTTTTGTCGTAAAACATCGAGGACGATTCCAACCGAATCGAAAGATGTTCATTCCGTAGCCGTGATCGTACCAAACTCACGAGGATCGATCCAAACAAGCCAAGATGGGATCAGACCGAGCATGATGGGACCGAGACCAGGACAAGGGCCGTCGACCGGCGTCAGGGGGCTTGCCGCAGGCGCCAGGCCGGCTTGCGGGACGTGTGCCGCCGGCGCCAGGCCGGGGTACCGCCCGCCGGCGCCAGGCCGGGGTGCCGCCCGCCGGCGCCAGGCCGGGGTGCCGCCCGCCGGCGCCAGGCCGGGGTGCCGCCCGCCGGCGCCAGGCCGGGGTGCCACCCGCCGGCGCCAGGCCGGGGTGCCGCCCGCCGGCGCCAGGCCGGGGTGCCGCCCGCCGGCGCCAGCCAGGGGTGCCGCCCGCCAGCGCCAGGCCGGGGTTGCCGCCGGCGCCAGGCCGGCTCGCGTGACGCGTGCCGCCGGCGCCAGGCGGCTCGCGTGATGCTTGCCGCCGGCGCCAGGCCGGGGTGCCGCCCGCCGGCGCCAGGCCGGGGGTGCCGCCCGCGGCGCCAGGCAGGGGTGACGACACGACGGCGCAAGGACGGGGGTGCCGCACAACCGGCGCCAGGCCGGGGTGCCGCCCGCCGGCGACAGGCGGGGTGCCACCAGCCGGCGCCAGGCCGGGGTGCCGCCCGCCGGCGCCAGGCCGGGGTTGCCGCCCGCCGGCGCCAGCCAGGGGTGCCGCCCGCCAGCGCCAGGCCGGGGTGCCGCCGGCGCAGGCGGCTCGCGTGACGCGTGCCGCCGGCGCCAGGCCGGCTCGCGTGATGCTTGCCGCCGGCGCCAGGCCGGGGTGCCGCCCGCCGGCGCCAGGCCGGGGTTGCCACCCGCCGGCGCCAGGCCGGGGTGCCGCCCGCCGGCGCCAGGCCGGGGTGCCGCCCGCCGGCGCCAGGCCGGGGTGCCACCCGCCAGTGCCAGGCTGGCTCGCGTGACGCGTTCTGCCGGCGCCAGGCCGGCTCGGGTGACGCGTGCCGCCGGCACCGGGCCGGCTTGCCGCCGGCGCCAGGCCGGCCCGTGTGACGCGTGCCGCCGGCGCCAGGGGTCCTTTGCCGCCCGTGGGTTTTCCGTTGCCCGATCTTTCCACCGTTAGTCGTTCGAGCGGGAAATCTTTGAGTTTGGAAGGATCTTTAGCCGTAGATTTCGAGATAACCGTTTTCGACCTCACCAGAGAGTGGATATTCTAATTTGAGAAAATCTCGTATAACTTCTTTTCAAATTATCCGAGACTTTTTGTTTTGAGAAATACTTTCCAGACACTCTCTGTCATTGATTCCGTCGTGACCGTTTTTGACACCAACAGTCATATCCCAAACCCAAAATGTAAACCATTAGGTAACAACCACTTCACTCACCATCCTAGAAGCTAGCTCAAATGATGACCCTATGCTAGCAAGAGATGAGAACAAATCCATGTCGCTCCCAATACTCTCATGATTTTGCACATGACAAGCTATCAAAAGAGGCCTCACTCAAGCAAATCAATGTAGGCTTCAAAGAATGGATAGGGTTCAAGGGTAAGAGAGTGCCATTTGGGTTAACAAAGGGTGGTACAATGGAAAAAGATAACCCAAATGTGTATGAGATCCATGACTAAGTATGCAAATGCCCATATGCAATAGAGATTAAGTTCATTCAAGTCTAAGTTCAGGATGGAGCTGGTCTTAAGAACAATGCCAATATCAAGCAAGCAAGCAAGTTTCAAGAAGAGTTTTAAGGCTCAAAGCATGCAAGCTTTTCAAGATATGCTTAAGCTACCTGATATGTTCTACTATCTCACACCATTTTCCTTTGAAGATGAGCCTGTTGCTCTACTTCTCTTCTTTGTCTTGCTATCTCCCTCTCAAGTGCAGCAATCTCTTCAACAGTAGGAACCAAGTTAGATGCCCCCCTGCTTCTTGTGATCATACACCTGAAAGTAAGAGATAGAAGAAGCAAGAGAATCAATATCACAAGAAAATAAAAATGACTTAGTCTCAAGCAAGTGACTAAATCCCAATGTCAAAATCAACTTAGAACTTGGCAACGGCGCCAATTTGATGAAAGGAAGTTTTCAAGGCTCCCTAGTCAAATGATAGTTTAGAAAGGTTGTCGAACCACAGATAACTAGAGATCTATAGCACCAAGAATACACAAGCTTCCTTAATCTAAGCAAACAAGAAGATGGATGAAGGTAATAAGCTAATATCCTAGAAATATAAACAAGGTGATCTCAAATCCAATCTAGAAACTAGTGCAAGAACTCAATCAAATGCTAAGGATGGATCCATGGGACTAGGGACTTGACCTTGGGTGACTAAGATCCAACCTAGAGTGGCAGCTTTCAATCAATCTAATTCCTTATGCCTAGACAACAAAACTAAGCAAGCTCTATCTCTAGATGAATGCACTTTTGCAATGATCACCCAAGTACACCAAATCTCTTTGGCTGTATTCATCAAAGCAAGCACAAAGAATGAGTCTAATAGCAATCCTAGCTTCTTTGACAACTAATCTCTTAGGCAAACCAAGCTAAAAGCATAGATGAGTTGGTTCAGGCATTTCATAGAACACTTTTCGGGCATGAAATGCCTATGGCTCTATGTTTGAGAGGCCAACTCAAATATAGCATTAAGAACACCAAATCAATGCAAGGAAACAAGTAGATCTAACACTAAACACCCTAGATCTTCACTAATCACCCTTAATCACCCTAACCCATGAATCCAAAGCGTGTCTACTCTCTAATCTTCATGAGAAACCTTAAATATATGTGAGATTCAAGGCTAATCATGTTAATGATCAAGAGAAACAAGATATAAGATAATGAAATAAATCCTTAGATTGATGAAAGATTCAAGTTTTACAAGATGAGGCAAAATTCTAGAGAGAATGAGATACCTTAATTCTAGAGAGACAAATTTCGAGCTGGTTTAATAAAAATAAACCGGGTCAAACCGGATTAAATCGGAATTAACTGGTCAAACCAATTGAAATCAGCTTCTCTTCTTCCTCGGTCACAACGTGCGGGTTCTTCATCCCGGTTACCACAACCCGCGTGATTGAGCCTTGTTTCCCGTGCGGTGACTTCACCCCGGGCACTCGAACCCGCTCACCAACTGCTACGAAGCATGACTTCCTCCTCTTCATGCTCCTTCGTCGTAGGCTCGTAGCAAGACCAAGCCAGAGTCGTTGTTACTCCACCAATCCGTCATGTCTCTGCTCCAATCGTCGTTAGCTCTCACCGGTGTCAAAGCTCCATGGCGTCTGTCTTCTTCGCTGCAGTGTCACCGGATCAATCATCCACGGCGAGCTCAGCCCGCATCGTCTCAGAATCAAGCCGCCGCGAAGCTTCTGCCTCGTGCTCAGCCTTCTCCGTCGTGCTCAGCCGCGAGAGCTCCACCGCGACTCCAAGTCAACAGCTCGCCACCGTAGCTCTTCCTTCTCCGTCGTCTTGCTCCACTGATCTGTCAAGCCAACTCGCCTTCGTCACTTCAAGACTAGCCGTCGCAGATCGGAGAGGAGCTCCATCGAAGACCAACAATGGTGTTCTCTTGATTATTTGCAGATTGGTCCCCAGCCTCTTAATGGCTTTCACATTGGCCACAAACTCTGTAATTTGCAGTAATAACCTTGCAAATTGATCCAAAACTTCCAATTGTGCACTCCATCCCCTATGATATGCAAATGGACAAATGTATGCATGATACACACCTAAATGCAACTCAAAACACTAATATGAATAGGAAATGAATGCTAAAAACTATGAAAATCATGAGATATCAGTGCCTTTGGCATTTTTCGCACTTTCGAGCGAACTTCTCGCAGCCTTTGATCATAGTTGGCCAGTAATAACCGTGGCGTTTTATTTTGACTGCGAGAGATCTTCCGCCGGAATGGTTTCCGCACGACCCGGAATGGACCTCCTCCATTACTCTTCTCACTTTTTCGCCTTCAGAGCAGGTCAATGAGCGGGCCGGAGAATCTCCATTTGTAGATTTCTCCTTCTACCGTCACGTATCGTGCGGCCTGAGTCTTGATTTTGCGGGCTGCCCATTTTTCGGCGGGAAGTGTTCCGTCGATTATGTACGCTCGGATTGGTTCCAGCCAAGGGCTGTCTCAGCCGTATTCCGACTGATCACAGTTTTCTTTCGGTGGGTCATCCATTTCTTCCCCGTTTTTGATTTGTGCTCGAATAAGATTGGCGATCACTGGCGGTCCGATGCTTGGATGTTCAATGAACTCGACGGGGATTACCCGACTTAGTGCAGGGTCTGAACTTGACGCGAGTGCGGCCAAGGCATCTGCCTGAGTGTTTTTCAAGCGAGGAATCCTAGTGAGGGCGAAGGGGTCGAAGTTTTGGGAGAGATCTTGGATGAGTTTAAGATATGCGTCCATTCTTTCGTCCCTTGCTTCGTATTCCCCTCGGGCTAGCCGTAAGCCCGCAACGAGTGCCTCATATTCGGCCTCGTTGTTTGACGCATGGAACTCCAATCGGAATTACTGCTGCAAGATTTTTCCAGTCGGAGACGTGAGCCGGATTCCGATCCCGGATCCTTGTTTGGACGATGATCCGTCGACCTGAAGGATCCAAGTTTAGTTCGGTTCTGTGTTCGTCATATCTCCCATGGGCAATTCCACCAAGAAGTCCGCCAATACCTGAGACTTCGCGCAGGTTCTTGGGCGGTACTCCACGTCGTACTCGCTTAGTTCAATCGCCCATTTTGTGAGTCGTCCTGACTGACTCCGACTGTGCAAAATCGTTCGCAAGGGGAAGGTGGTAACGATTACAATGGTATGCGATTGAAAATACGGCCTGAGTTTTCTTGCCGACGTTACAACCGCAAATGCTAGCTTCTCCATCAGGGGATATCGGGTCTCAGCGTCTAGCAACGTTTTGCTTATGTAGAAGATTGGTTTCTGCTCACCGCGTTCTTCTCTAATCAAAACGCCGCTTACCGCTGTTGTGGATACTGCGATATATAGGAACAAAGGTTCTCCCTCTACTGGTTTTGCGAGGACGGGAGGAGTGGCCAGGTAATGCTTTAGCTGTTGGAAAGCTTTTTCGCATTCCTCTGTCCACTCAAATTTCTTGTTCCCTTTCAACGTGTCGTAGAAAGGAAGGCATTTGTCCGTTGAGCGCGAGATAAAACGGTTTAAGGCGGCGACTCTTCCTGTCAGCCTTTGGACTTCCCTTTTGGTTTTGGGCGAGACCATTTCTATTAACGCGTTAATCTGTTTGGGATTAGCCTCAATTCCGCGACACGTGACTAGGTAGACGAGAAATTCTCCCGACGCCACGGCGAATCTACATTTAGCCGGGTTCAATTTCATGTTGTGCAAATTCAACCTTGCGAAACACTCTTCCAGATGGGAAACGTGGTCGTGTTCGTCAAGGGATTTTACGACCATTTCATCGATGTATACCTCCATAGTTTTTCCGAGCTGCTCGAAAAACATTCGGTTGACGAGTCGCTGGTAAGTAGCACATGCGTTCTTGAGGCCGAAAGGCATTACTTTGTAGCAATACGTCCCACGGTCAGTGATGAATGCGGTCTTTTCGCGATCATCCGGGTTAATCATAATTTGATTGTACCCGGAGAAGGCGTTCATAAATGATAAAAGTTTGTTTCCTGCTGTTGCTTCGACAATTCGGTCGATATGCGAGAGTGGAAAGCAATCTTTTGGACAAGCCTTGTTGAGGTCGGTGAAGTCGACGCAGACTCGCCATTTTACATTTTTCTTTTTGACCACGACTGGGTTAGCAAGCCAGTATGGGTACCTGACTTCCGTTATTGACCCCACTTTAAGGAGTTTTACAACTTCCTCGTTTACCGTGGTGGCACGTTCTGGTCCTAGTTTCCGCCTTTTTTGCTTGACGGGTTTGTAGGTCGGATCAATGTTGAGCTCATGGCAAGTTATGCCGATGTCGATCCCTGGCATATCCTCCGCGGCCCAAGCGAATGTGCTGAGGTTCCTTTTGAGACAGGCTATGAGCTCTGTTCTCAAAGGTTTGCGGAGGTTGGTTCCGATCTCGACGCATTGTTCCGGGAACGATTCGTCTAGGCAGACCGAGATTACCGGTTCGCAGGTTGGTTCGCGCTTCCCGTCTAGGGCCTCGATCCTCTGAGATTGCCAGAAGACGTTCGAGTCTTGTTCTGGGGCATTCTTATCGAGAGTAGGCTTTACTTTTTTGCTTCGAGAGGCCTCGACTGCCGAGTTTTTTCATTTCAGGTCGGCGGCGTAACATACTTGCGCCATCCTGCGATTTCCTTGTATAGTTTTGATTCCGCGAGGGGTTGGAAACTTTAGACACATATGGAACGTCAGGGGATCACTCGCATGGAATTCAGCCATGGAATACCGATGATCGCGTTATACAATGTTGGACAGTCGACGACTAAGAATTCTGTGATTTTGGCGACGCTCCCAGCTTTAACCAAGAGGCTGATCGAGCCGAGAGTCATAGTAGCATCTCCCGAGAGTCCGAATATCGGGCTAGGTTCTTCTGTGACGGCGCACAGGTCAACCTCCATTCTATCGAGGGTACTCTTGTAGATAATGTTGGCCGAGCATCCGGTGTCGACTAACACTCTCGCTACGTCGATGTCCTGGATCGTTAGTTCGATTACAAGGAGATCGTTGTGGGGTTTGGCCTGGTCGGCCGTTGCCCGATCCTTGAATGAAACAACATCGCTAGCTACTGGAGCGGACATCTTATATCTTTTATTGCTTAGTGAGTTTCGAGTTAGAGAATTCGTCCCCCCCCCTCCTTCTAGCGCCAAACTGTGGGAACCGAAATTCGCACTGTCGATTTTAGTTAATGAACAAGTATGGAGGAAAACCGAGTTAACCCGATCTTCCTTGAAGGTCCGAATTCTCTGCGTAATCACTTTAGAATCGATAAAAGATAAGTAGCAAGATAAAAATGAATGGTCGCTCAAAGGCGTTTTATTAGTTGAAAAGTAGGAATACAAGATTTCTCCGAGAGGAATAGAGATATGCTAAATATCGGAACAACAAAACAAGAGGCGGCCAAGACGTCCTAAGCCTTGCCGTACTAGTCTAACCACCTAAGTCCTACGTTCTCTAAGCTAGCAGGAGTTCTCTAAGTCTAAAATCTCGGATCCTCTTCTCTTCTGCCCCAGCCCTCCTTATATAGTCACTTTAGGTCGGAGGCCCGTTTAACCTTTCGCCTTTAAGCCCAAGTTTATCTCTTTTGGAAATATTCCATTTTCCGTCGATCTTCGTAGTTATCCTCGAGGATTGACATTTATATGCGGAAACTTAACATTTATCCTACTTTAATAAGTTAGGATAAATTGTCATAGCTCTTATTGGGCTTGGGTCTCAAAAATTGTAAGTGAGCCCGTGGACAAGCTTAAAGCCCTCGAACGTTCGTACGATTTCTCGGAAAGATTATCTTTTCCGCAAAATAAATCGTATATCCCAAAGAATCGATGTTCGAGTTGATCGTCCCTGTTTTACACGATACATTCTGCGGAAGAACCATCCTTCCTATCTCTAGTCGTAAAATTTCGATGATAACTCCAATCGAGTTGAACTGAGAAATGTTAGGCCCATAGCTAAGGTACTATGACTTCACGGACACCACGAGGTGCGATCTAAATCGGACGAGCTTGGAACAGACTGGATGCACCGTCGCTCGGGCCCAGCACGGGCAGGCTGGCGCTCAAGTGCCCGGGGCCAGCGCGGGCAAGCTGGCGCCTGGCGCCCGGGGCCAGCACGGGCGAGCCGGCGCCCGGCGCCCGGGGCCAGCACGGGCAAGCCGGCGCCCGGCGCCCGGCGCCCGGGGCCAGCACGGGCGAGCCGGCGCCCATCACCCGGGACCAGCACGGGCGAGCCGGCGCCCGGCACCCGGGGCCAGCACGGGAGAGCCGGCGCCCATCGCCCGGGGCCAGCACGGGCGAGCCGGTGCCCGGTGCCCGGTGCCAGCACGGGCGAGCCGGCGCCCGGCGCCCAGTGCCAGCACGGGCGAGCCGGCGCTCGGCACCCTGGGTCAGCACGGGCGAGCCGTCGCCCGGCGCCCGGCGCCCAGGGCGAGCACGGTCGAGTCGGCGCCCGGCGTCCGGGACCTTGGTCGCGCCTGTTCTTTTCCGATCCAACCTTTGTTGATCCTTTTTGCGGAAAGTCCGTAGACAGGAAATGATCTTAGCCGTTGATTTCGAGATAACCGTTTTCGACCCCAACAGTCATAGTGACCGGTGATCCACTTTAGCATCTATAGTACATTATGCAGTTAACAAATCTAAGAATGGTGCTAAACAGTGGTTAGAAAATAAGTAGAAATTGAAAAATATATCATTGTCTCCATTTGGTGTATGATAAATTCTTTTTCTTTATTATTATTATTATTATTATTTTTTTTGAAAAAAATGAAGAATGCTTTAAAGAAATAAAACATAAAAATGTTAGTAACTACCCCCCCCCCCAGACATAAACAACACTATCCCCAGTGTTATTTTTTTTTTTCCGTACCTTTTCTCTCAGTACATCGATCAGTTTTACCAATAGATATCGGTCGATGGTGAAAAATATTGTCAATCGACATGGGGTGTCATTTTCGATCGATACGGCTACAATGTTTCGTACCGCCTCGCCTAAGGTGATGTCTCATCTCACGTTCCCATTGATTATTAGTTATGGGACTGCTAGGTTAGCTCTGTTAGACATTCTAAACACAACAAATCAGAAAGCAAATAATCATAGGCATAAGAAAGTACCAGATCAAATCCTACAAATCTGAAATAGAAAATAAAAACATAAGTAGCATAAGATAAGGATAGAGATAAGCGGGCGGATCACTCGTCGTCGCCCTCATCGTCGCTGTCCTGCTGGTACTGGTGAGAAGGTCCTGCCGCTGCTGGGTCACTAGCGGATGTGCTCGCTCTGCTCGAACAACGACATCTCGACACTCAGGCCCAGATGGCCTGAAGAGCGTCCACAACTACCCGCTGAAAAGGTTCGTTATCCTCGGTGAGAATCTGTGGGATCTCCGGAAAGGAAGGGAGTCGGCTCGCCGGTGTGCCCTGAGTGGTGCTGGTGCTGGGAGGTCGAGCTCTGCGAGATGGCCGTGCTGGAGGAGGTGGAGCCGGAGGTAAGAACCGGAGTCTCTCTATGTCGCCAGCAAAGTCCGTGACAGCGTGGTTGGGCAGCTGGAACTGGCGTGGTCCCTCTGTGGTCCTGTAAGACCAGACGCGTTGCCTGTCAATCCACAAGCTGCTCCGAAGATGAGCCTCGTCCATGTAGACGCGAGAAGTGTTCGCGTCTGCAGGTCTCCCTCCTCGTCCAGATGTGTCAACGGAACCAAACCATCAAGTGCATGGTAGAGGAGTGTGAGCTCATGGATCCTCACCTTAATGGGCTCCATCTTGCACGTCAAAGTGCTAGAAAGGATCCTCATGAAGTACCGCAAGGCGGGATGACGGATGTCGAGCTGGACGGCTTTGGCGGAATCCCAAGGACCTGTGCCAATGATGCTCCAGAGATCTGCATAAGAAGGGAAGGCCAAGGTGTCGGATGCCGTAGCGGTCGGGTACTGGAAACCATAGATCTCGCAGAGGTCGGAGACGGAGACGTAGTATCTGATGCCTCTGGCGAAGAACGAGAGAGTGCCCTCGCAAGCACCGAAGTAGGCGTGGTCGTGTTCTCAAAACGAACCGTGGCCATGAACTGTCTGACGAGGGAGGGGTAGAGGTCCTTCGGGTTTGAGGCGATGTTGCCGAGCCCGAGCTGTTCCATCATCTCTTCCACGTTCCTGTCGATCCCTAGACGTCGCAATGTGGCGGGGTCGATGAAACGGGTAGGTGTGATCTCAACTCCCAACCACGCGTTGTAAAACAAGCTGTCGTAGACGTCCCAATCGTTTGAGATTGGCCGGTTAAGGACTGCGGAGCTCTTGGCTATCCTTGCCGGATTATCGAAGGTGCGATGAATCCTCATCGGCTTGTCGTCCTTGCGAGGCCAAGGGTCACGCTCATCCTCTCTTGCGGGTGAAGGGGAGGAGCTAGAGGAAGGAGGGTTCCTCCTCGAAGTCCCAACGTTGTCGAGCCTCTGCTTGGTTCTCCTCTCACAACGTTAGCGATACGTTTGTTATCTGTATCGATCGATATAAGCTAAGTATATCGATCGATTTTGTTTCTGTGGAGCCGATCGATATGACGATATCGATCGATATCTGGTACGTTGTATCGATCGATATCGTGATCTCCGAACCTGCGAAAATCTCAACATCCCAAATCGCGATTTCAAGCCATGATTATCGAAGATAACAGTTTTAAACCTCTAATCTATCAATCCTAACAAATCTAATCGGCCAAAAATAACCTAATCTGCTTGTCTTAGCTCGAATTGGCTTTTAACCCTAACACTTACTAAAGATAGGGATTTCGAGCTCATACCTTGTAGATTTGCTAAATGAACGATCTAGACAAGAAGAGAGTTGGATTTCGAGCAGATTGATACAAAAAACGGAAGGATTCCGTGAAGAATCGAGAGAGAAAAAGGGTTTTCTGTTTTCGGGGGCGAGATGCGAAACGAGGGGAGATACGGCACGTATCGACTTAATAAAAGGGGTTCGCCCTCGATAAGTCCGTACCGACCGATACGCGAGGTGCTATCGATCGATAGCAGCTCAAAAATGATGCAAGTTAGTTTTTTTTTATTCTAAAGATAATAAAAACTAAATGCAATAGTGGGTTGCCTCCCACTAAGTGCTTTATTTTTAGTCATCAGCTTGACGTAAAGATCTCTTTATTCAGATTTGAGAATGCCCAACCGTAAAGGTTTGACATTTGGCGGTTTAGCCCAGTAATGCTTCACTCTTTGCCCATTCACCGTAAATTCTTCTCCTTCATTGTTCATAAGGGTGATGGCTCCGTTTGGTCTGACTACCGTAAGTGTGAAAGGTCCTGACCAGCGAGAACGGAGTTTTCCGGGAAACAGAGTGAGCCGAGAGTTATATAATAGAACTTGATCGTTGGCAGAAAAATGCGGGGAGACGATCTTTTTGTCATGGTAAGCTTTTGTCCGTTCTTTATATAGCTTTGAACTCTCATAAGCTAAATGTCTGATTTCATCTAGCTCGTTGAGTTGTATGAGTCTCCTTTCGGCAGCAGTTTTGATGTCGAAATTTAGTAATTTTGTTGCCCATGCTGCTTTATGTTCTAATTCAACGGGTAAGTGACAAGTTTTTCCGTAGAGTAGATGGAAATGAGTTGTTCCTAGTGGAGTTTTAAATGCAGTTATGTAAGCCCAAAGTGCATTATCTAACTTTCGTGACCAATCTTTTCTGGTGATCCCAACGGTTTTCTCCAAAATTTCTTTTATTTGTCTGTTAGAGACTTCTACCTGCCCACTTGTCTGTGGATGGTAGGGTGTAGCAACTCTGTGGTGAACTCCATTTTTCCTGAGTAGAATTTCGAAAACTTTGTTGATGAAATGGGTGCCACCATCGCTTATTACTACTCGAGGAACTCCAAATCTAGGGAAAATAATGCTCTTGAAGAGTTTGACAACAACAGAAGCATCATTTGTAGTTGAGGCTATAGCTTCAACCCATTTGGAAACATAATCGAAAGCAACTAAAATGTATCTGTTCCCATATGAGGAAGGGAAAGGAGCCATAAAATCTATCCCCCAGCAGTCAAAGACTTCGATTTCCAGAATGAACTTGTGTTTCATTTCATGTCTTTTGCTGATTTTTCCTCTTCGTTGACACCTATCACATTTTACGATATAGGCGTGAACATCACGGAACATGGTAGGCCACCAAAATCCGGCCTGAAGGATTTTAGATACTGTTTTGAAAGTTGCGAAATGTCCGGCATAAGAAGATCCATGGCAGTGGAATATGATGTCCGGCACTTCAGCGTCAGCAACACAGCGTCTGTAAATTCCATCAGCACATTGCTTATAGAGATATGGTTCATCCCAGTGGTATCGCCTAACTTCTCTGAAGAACTTCTTTCTATCATAATTTTCCAGTCCTTCTGGTTCGACATCGGCCGCTAAATAGTTTACTATGTCAGCATACCATTGTCTGTCTCTGAATTTTCTTTCAACTGCGTGCACTTCCTGATCGGGGTATTCGCATCAATCAGGAGTGTGTGGATCAGTGGTTATACTGTCGGCTACGATGATAGTTACATTGGAGGATATCTTAAACGAAACTTTACTTTAGTCGAAGCCGTTTTCACAGTTTGCTGGTGCGTCTGTCTTATTATCGACCGATTGCCTGGTCGACTCATCGATCGACATGTCATCAGTCGTATCGATCAATTTATCACTTGATTCATCGACCGACACGGATTCAGATGCAAGATTTATCTTGCCAATGAATGTTGACTCTGCCAGCTATACACCTTCGGCTGGCAGGAAATCATCGATAGGAATGTTGTCGTTGACTTTTATCCGAGAAAGGTTATCAGCCACGCTGTTATCTACTCCTATTTTGTCTTTGATTTCCATGTCAAATTCTTGTAGTAGAAGGATCCATCGGATAAGTCGTGTTTTGGCATCTTTCTTCTGCATAAGGTACTTTATTGCTGCGTGATCGGTGTGAACAATAACTTTCGAACCAACAAGGTAGTTTCGGAATTTCTTGAAAGCGTACACGACAGCAAGTAATTCCTTTTCCATTGTGCCATAATTTCTCTGAGTGTCGTCCAGAGTTCAGTTCGCGTAGTAAATAACATGAAGTTTTTTTATCTTTACGCTGCCCTAATACTGCTCCTACTGCGAAATCACTTGCATCGCACATAATTTCGAAAGGAAGACTCCAATCGGGTGCTTGCACGACGGGAGCAGTTACCAACGCCTTTTTGATTTTATCAAAAGCTTGCTGACATTCTGGAGTGAATTCGAATTTAACATCCTTGCAGAGGAGTGTTGTTAGAGGTCTGGTGATTTTGCTGAAATCTTCTATAAACCTTCGATAAAATCAAGCATGCCCAAGAAAACTCCTTATGTCTTTTATGTTAGTTGGTGGAGGTATACCAGTCATCACTTCTATCTTTGCTCGATCTACTTCAATTACAGCAGCAGATACCTTGTGTCCAAGAACAATTCCATCGTTAACCATAAAATGGCATTTTTCCCAATTTAGAACAAGGTTCTTCTCTTCGCATCTGGCTAGAACCTTACAGAGGTTATCGATACAACTTTTGAAATCAGATCCATAGACTGAGAAATCATCCATAAAAACTTCCATAAAATCTTCTATCATATCAGTGAGGATAGACATCATGCAGCGTTGGAAGGTAGCGGGGGCGTTACACAGGCCAAATGGCATCTGACGGTAGGCGAATGTTCCATAAGGGCATGTGAAGGTTGTCTTTTCTTAGTCATCCGGATGGATTGGAATTTGGAAAAATCCGGAATATCCGTCAAGAAAGCAATAGTATTGATGATTGGCTAATCTTTCCAACATTTGATCAATGAAAGGTAAAGGAAAATGGTCTTTCCGTGTTGCGGAGTTTAGTTTCCTGTAGTCGATGCACATACGGTGTCCAGTTACAGTTCTCATTGGAATAAGTTCGTCTTTGTCGTTCGGGACCACAGTAATGCCTCCTTTCATAGACACCACGTGAACTGGGCTCACCCAATTGCTATCTGAGATTTGATAGATTACACCGGCATCAAGAAGTTTGATAATCTCCTTTTTAACGACTTCTTTTAGATTGGGGTGGAGTCGCCTTTGATGTTCTATTGATGACTTTGATTCATCTTCGAGATGAATACGATGCATACACAGGTCGGGGGAAATTCCCGGGATATCCTCAAGAGAGTATCCGAGTGCTTTCCTGTGTTTTCGCAGTTTATTCAACAATAAAGCGAGCTCACCGTTTGTAAGATTTGCATTTACGATAACGGGATAAGTGTTGTCAAAAAGGTAGGCATATTCAAGTCCAGCAGGAAGTGGTTTCAATTCCACCTTAGGTGCATTTTCCTTGCTCAGATCGCCTATTGAAAATGGTTGTCGATCGACAGCGTTTCGCACATATCGATCGATATTTATCTCGGAATCATCCTCATCATTTGTTGTATCATCATTTCTCGCATCCATCAAATGTGCATATTCATCCGTACAGTTATCTGTGCTGAATACTTCTCCCTGTGCAACCATGAGCACATCCTCGAGGTGGCTTTCAGAGAATGAATCTTCAAAATATTTTTGGGTAAGTTTATCGATATCATCGACATAGGAGGATGGTCTATCTATCAATAGGCGCGTCATTAGTTTTTCCATGTCGAACCTCATTGGAATGTTTCCAATGTTTAGGCAGATGCGTCCTTTTTTGACGTCAATTATCGCATTTGCGGTTGCAAGAAATGGTCTTCCCAAGATAATTGGGTCTCTGGGTTCGTTCTTGTAGTGAAGTACAACGAAGTCCGTTGGTACGGGGCATCCATTGATAATCACGGGCACATCCTCAAGCGCTCCTTCCGGAACTCGAATAGATCGATCAGCGAGAACTAGTTGGATATTTGCTGGAGTGAACTCCGCATACCTGAGGGATATTGCAACAGAGTGCGGCATCAAATTCAAGCTAGATCCGAGATCGCAGAGAGCTCTTGGAAATTGTTTATCTTGGATGGTGCAACTAAGAACGAAACTACCAGGGCCGGGTTGCTTGATCAGAATTTCGCCTTGAAATATAGCACTGACTTCTTCGGAAATCATCATGATACTACGTTCTCCGACTGGAAAACTTTTAGTTACCATATCTTTGACATACTTCTTTAGTATTGGCGAAATTTTGACAGCATCACTTAATGGCATCTCAATTCTGATCCTTTCGATTGCTTTCTTACAGATTTCTCTGTCCAATTCACGCTTAGGGTCGGACTTTCGTGGAGGAAAAGGGGGAATCGGGTTATAAACCCTTTCGATAGTCGGTCCAGCTGGCGCTGAATCGCTTTTCGGCTCAGGGGTTTGGTGTCGATCGATATTGTTTTCATCATATCGGTCGATATTAACTTCATCCTCCAAATCTTCCTCGTCGTCTGGAATATCAATCATAACTTCCTCGGTGCCTTGATAACATTTCTCGGTGCCTTGATTACTTTTTCCTTTGCCTTTGTTTGGTGAAGGTTCCGCTCTACTGGCATGGAATAGCACAGGGTTGGGGTTGGGTTTGATCTCTTCTCCTGAATTTTCTTTTGAAGAAGGTTTTTCCTTAACTTTCGGAACAAGTTGGTGAAGGTGATGTCGCCGACAACGCAATCGCTATCAAGAGGGAAGCAGGACGTCTTCCTGGACGTTTAACTTGTTCACTTAGAGCATCTAATTTCTTAAATAGCTCACCATGAATAACGTTTAGTTTGGTATTCATGTCGCTTTCTATTTTCTGATTTCCCGTGAAAGCTTGGTTTAACTTGGAGTCAATTTTTCTTTGATGGGATTTGATTAGGGCATCATAGTTTCGGGTGAAACTATCTTCGTCCGGGTTGTAAATTTGAGACTTACCCTTTTCGATAGAAAACAGTTGGCTTTCAGAACAACTATCCTCATCTGGAAAAGTTTGTTCAAGTTTCTTTTCCTTCATGATTGAGTGCAGTGAGTCCAATGATTGCCTGATTTCAGCTAATTGGAGCGTGTTCCTGGAAGTAGCTCTGTTTTCCCTATCACTGATCTCATAGGATTTTCCCAAAGCTATGTTTTTGATCAAACGCTTTGCTTTTCTAGGATTCCTGGTGCTAAAATTTCCTTCACTTGCGGTATCCAGCGTAATTTGATAACGAAGGCTGATGCCTCCGTAAAAGAAGTTTAGGAGCTGCGGTTCTGAGTAACCATGGTGGATACAATCAAGTTGATAGCTTTCAAATCTGATCCAAGCGTCTTTAAACGATTCGCGTGGACCCTGAGCAAATTAAGATAACTATTCTCGTATATCCCAATAGCGAGCGTCATCGAAAAATTGATTTATGAAAGCGTTTCGGATTTCCTCCCAGCAAATTAGAGAGCCTGCTAGTATCTGATTCAACCACTTTCTGGCTTTCCCCTCAAGGGAAAAAGAAAAAAGTTTGCAGCGATTGTAATCATCAGAGACTAGATCTTCTAGGTATTCGATGTGCTCGTGAGGGTGCTCCATAGCAGATCCACGGAAAGGCTTATTTCGCACCAGAAGAATAAAACCAAGGTAGAGTTTTGATTTTCTGGTATCATCTACTGGTACTTTGATGGCAGACCTATTGGAATAGGTCTTTATGGGGTCTAAGTTGTCTTGCAAAAATAATTCTGGTTCCTCATCTTCAGAGGAAGATGAATAAATTTCAACAGGGATTGCGTTTCCCTGTTCATCAGCAAATTCAGAGATTGTGTTGCTTATGTTATCATTTGGTTCACCTAGGACTACTTCCTCATTAGCATGATCGGTAAGCAAAGACTTACCTGCTTCTGGCTGGTTGGTATCGATCGATGTTCGGGGCGGTATGACGGTCGATTCTTAGCTCGACGTATCGCTCGATGTTTTTGTATTCGTGTCGATCGATGGGCTGCCGAAATTCGTCTTTTCCATTCTTAGGTACCTGTAAGAGCACAATAAGAGGAAAAGATTTTAGTAAATACGAAAATAAAGTCTAGACTATATTCTAAGCAAAATCTAATGGTAATAAGAAAGAGTCCTCGGCAACGGCGCCAAATTTGATATCACTCAAATGTTTAACCCTAATGAGTGACTTTACTCTCTCAAATAAGAGGTTCAGTTGTAGCACTTAGGGATTGAATCTACAGAGACTCTAAGATTACACAATAGATTGTTTAGTCTTCGAAATAAAGCTAGACAAGCAAGTTTAAAGCAGTAAATAAAGGGCAAGCAAGTAATTACTTGATTGATTGGTTTAGATTTGAAACAAGAGGTAGAATAGCTAGATTTAGGCTATATCTCAGGTGTAACTAGCATGCATGGTATCTAGGGTTTTTAATATTCATAGTTCTGATCTCAAAGTTTAAGGTTAAATCAATAATTGATTATCTTCAACTAGATTTTAGGTCATCAACTATCGTTCGATGAGTATAAGAAATTGTCGATCGATTATTTTATATGAATATCGATCGATACACCTTTCGCAATATCGCTCGACAAACGGATTTCTTAACGATCGATATTGTTTCTAGTGAGCTTTAAGATCGGGTTTGAAATGGTTCTCCAATCTTACTAAGAGGCAACTTTCGTACACTCTAGGTAAAGTTGGAACATACCAGTTTTGGTTTTCAGGGATTTGCTAAGTTCTCACTTATCCAAATTAATCCTAAGGTCTAAGTCAAGGGTGATCAATCCTATACATAGCATTAAGAACAACTAGATGAAGAACTATATTTTAAACACCCTAGAATTAAATCATTTGCAATGCATAGTTAACCTTAATGAGAAACCTAAATCTAACAAGAGAAACTACTCAAACATATTTATGAGAGACAAAATCATGATGTTTTAAATATTACTTTTTAAATAGAATAATAAGAGAAACAGTAAAAGAGTAGAGAAAATAAGGGAGTTCAAGATCTTCTCTGTATGCAGTTCAGATCTATCTCTCCATTCCACACCGGAGGTCGACATTCAGAGTCAATAATCGATCGATTCACACTCTGTAACATCGATTGATATCGAAGAAACGTCTACAATTGAAGATAATAATTAATCGATGCACATCTTGTGACATCGATCGATGGTGAATCGAGCAGAAGACAGCCGAGTTAAAGCCCAAGACTTCACCAAATTACAAAATTTCCACTGACGAGTTTTTAACCTAATATTTATAGTTTTCCTAAGTGTTCAAGAGAGAAAGAGAGAGCTTTTCTATTCTATTGTTTTACACAGCTAAAGGTTTTAGGGATTTCTAGAGTTGGAGAGAAGATACAGAGAGATTTGTGATTGGAACTCCATTATTATCTAGTAGGCGTGGTGAGACAGATTCCGATCCCTGAACCTTGTTTGGACGAAGACCCATCGACGTTAACGAGCCAAGTCGAGTTTGATTCCTTGTTTGTCATATCTCCCGTTGGCAATTCCACTAGGAAGTCTCCGAGGACTTAGGATTTTGCGCAAGTTTTCGGACGATATTCAACATCGTACTCGCTCAACTCGACCACCCATTTGGCTAGTCTCCCTGATTGGCTTGGGCTATGCAAAATCGTTTGCAGGGGGAAAGTAGTGAGGATGAAGATGGTGTGGGACTGGAAATATGATCTCATTTTTCCTGCCGACGTTACAACAGCAAATGCCAATTTTTCCATTAAGGAGTACCGTGTTTCTGCGTCTAGCAACTTTTCAATTACGTAGAAGATCGTGTTTTGTTCGCTGCGTTCCTCTCTGATCAGGATGCCGCTCACCACCGTTGTCGAGAGCGCGATGTACAAAAACAAAGGTTCCCCTCCCCCCTCTACTTGTTTTGCGAAAACTGGAGGAGTGGCCAAGTAATGTTCATCTGTTGGTAAGATTTTTCGCATTGTTTCGACCACTCGAATTTCTTGCTCCTTTCAAAGTGTCGTAGAATGGTAGGCATTTGTCTGTTGACTGCGAGATGAACAGATTGAGTGCTGCGACTCTCCCAGTTAGTCTTTGAACCTCTCACTTGGTGCTCGGGGAAGCCATTTTGATTAGTGCGTTGATCTGTTTCGGGTTGGCTTCGATTCTGCGACACGTAACAAGGTAGCCAAGGAATTCTCCCGATGCTACTGCGAGCCTGCAATTTGCCGCGTTCACTTTCATGTTATGCAGGTTTAAATTTGCAAAACATACCTCTAGGTGAGCGACGTGGTCCTGTTCGTCAAGGGATTTTACGAGCATATCGTCAATATAAACTTCCATGGTTTTCCGAGTTGTTCAGAGAACATACGATTTACGAGTCGTTGGTAAGTGGCACCCGCGTTCTTAAGACCGAATGGCATCCCTTTGTAGCAATACGTACTGCGGCGTGTGATGAATACAGTTTTTTTTTTGCGGTCATCGGGGTTAATCATGTTTTGATATTACCCCAAAAAAGCGTCCGTGAAAGATAAGATTTTGTTCCCCGCTGTCGCTTCCACTTGTTGATCGATGTGTGGTAGCAGAAACCAATCTTTCGGACAGGATTTATTGAGATCAGTGAAATCGAGGCAAACTCTCCTCTTTCCCTTTTTATTTTTGACCATGATAGGATTGGAAAGCCAATCTGGGTAACTGACTTCCGTTATCGATCCTACTTTAAAGAGTTTCTCAACTTCGTCATTAACCGCGGTGGCGCGTTCGGGTCCCAACTTTCGTTTTTTCTGCTTGACCGGCTTGAAAGTCGAGTCGATGTTGACCACGTGACATGTTATGTTAATGTCGATCCCTGGAATATCTTCCGCAGACCAAGCAAACGTACGAAGGTTCTTATTCAGACAGGCTATGAGTTTCGTCATTAAAAGTTCGCAGAGATTGGCTCCGATTTCGATGCAACATTCAGGGGAAGCCTTGTCAAGACAGACTGATATCACAGATTCGCAAGTCGGTTCACCCTTTTCTTCTAAAGTCTCGGCCTTCTGTAATTGCCAAAAGATATATGCTGAATCTTGATCTGGGGCGTTTTCGACAGAGGCTGGCCTCTTCTTCTTTTTGGGAGAAATTTCAGCCATCAAGTTTTTTTTTTGTTTTAGTTTGGCGACAAAACAAACTTGTTGTGGGAACCGAATTCCATACCGTCGATTTCCGTAAATTAAGGAAAGCTAGGAAAGCTTAACTTTCCCTTAGGTCCCGGATTCTCTGCGAGAGCCAACAAAAAGTGACCAAATAAATTCAAAAAATATGGAAAGATAACAAAACGAATTTATAGAAAAAGTTGATCTTATTTCGAGTCCGCCTAAGAGCGTTTCGATCATTACAAAATATTATAAAAGCTTCGGCCGCAAAATCTGGCGGCGAGTTATCAAGTTCTAGCAACCTACAACCTTAACCTAGTTGAGTCCCAGCTCGATAACAAAAGACAAAAAAGATACGAAAAAAAAATTGATTGATTTCTGACTGAACCTTATGAAAGGCTGCATACGTACCAATTTCGAGGATCAAGCCAAACGTAGTTCAATTGAAAGAGTGGAACAAGAGATCAAACTGCATGTGCGAGTTCGTCTAGTAATTGAGTGCCAGTCATAAAAAAGAGCATGTCGAGAATAATACCTAAAGTTTCTAAGTGCAGAGACTTCTAAGTCTAAAAGAATCGTCCCTTTTGCCTCTCACCTCTGCATCCCTTATATACTCTTCCTTAGGTCGGTTTGGGCTTTCCTTTTTCTGCCCCTGGGTCGAGTTTATCCTCTCAAGGCAATATTCCATTTTTCTCGATCTTCATGATTATCCCTTGAAACTTGAAATTTATCTTTGAACTTCGACATTTATCTTCTTTCGCATATATTTGATAAACCGTCGTTGTAATCATGGGCCCATTCTTGTTTAAATCGTAAGTGGGCTTTTGCCGCATCTTAGACCATTTCGGGCCGTTTTATGACTTTAAGCGTTTTTACGATTTCTTTGAGAAATCATCTTTGATACGACGTCGGTTCTTATATAATAATTTAAATCACTCGTATAGGCGACCCAGTCTTGGTGTTATGTTAACTGTTTCCGTCTTATACAATCAATTTGAACTTATACGAGAAAACAAGTCTTTGTAGTTTTTCTCGTAAAGTTATAACGGTAACTTCAATTGAGATTAAACAAGAGTTAGCTTGATCGAGACCCAGAAGTGGGGGTTCCGGAGATGATAATGCATGGCATGAGACTGATCCAAGTCTCCTGATGGCGAATTAGATAAGACTAATTGATATCACTCAAATGTTTAACCCTAATGAGTGACTTTACTCTCTCAAATAAGAGGTTCAGTTGTAGCACTTAGGGATCGAATCCACAGAGACTCTAAGATTACACAATAGATTGTTTAGTCTTCGAAATAAAGCTAGACAAGCAAGTTTAAAGTAGTAAATAAAGGGAAAGCAAGTAATTACTTGATTGATTGGTTTAGGTTTTAAACAAGAGGAAGAATAGCTAGATTTAGGCTATATCTCAGGTGTAACTAGCATGCAGGGTATCTAGGGTTTTTAATATTCATAGTTTTGAACTCAAAGTTTAAGGTTAAATCAATAATTTATTATCTTCAACTAGATCTTAAGTCATCAACTGTCGTTTGATGAGTATAAGAAAGTGTCGATCGATTATTTTATATGAATATCGATCGATACACCTTTCGCGATATCGCTCGACAAACGGATTGCTTATCGATCGATATTGTTTCTAGTGAGCTTTAAGATAGGGTTTGAAATGGTTCTCCAATCTTACTAAGATGCCACTTACGTACACTCTGGGTATAGTTGGAACATACCAGTTTTGGTTTTCAGGGATTTGCTAAGTTCTCACTTATCCAAATTAATCCTAAGGTCTAAGTCAAGGGTGATCAATCCTATACTAAGCATTAAGAACAACTAGATGAAGAACTATATTTTAAACACCCTAGCATTAAATCATTTGCAATGCATAGTTAACCTTAATGAGAAACCTAAATCTAACAAGAGAAACTAATCAAGCATATTCATGAGAGACAAAATCATGATGGTTTAAATATTACTTTTTAAATAGAATAATAAGAGAAACAGTAAAAGAGTAGAGAAAATAAGGGAGTTCAAGATCTTCTCTGTATGCAATTCAGATCTATCTCTCCAATCCTAAGCTCTCTCTCCAAGGTAGCAAGATGCTTCTCTCCAATATTAGGTCTAAAAGTTCTCTAGGCAATCTGCCTCTAAGCAAGTGTACCTCTAAACTGATACAAAACCCTATTAATATAGCCTAACAGGCGGCTAGGGACTTAGTTGGTAGAAAGAAACCCTAATTAAATGATTAGCTCATTTAATCCATCATTAACTCTCGGAGGACTCCCGTGTCGATCGATGTCACTAACTTCTATCGGTCGATGAATGTAGTGTCTCATCGGTCGACGTATCATGGTGAACATCGGTCGATAATTCAAATTATCGTTCCATTATAATCCTCCTTAAAGTATCCATTTCTGCTCCAAAATGGTCACATTTCACCAAAGAGAACCTGAACCTGTAAAAGCTCATAAAAGACACTAGAAGTGTCCTTTTGTTTCCAAAAACATATAAAAATCATGGTTGAAAGTGGGTAAAATCCATGACTTATCACTAATCCAACTCGCCAATGGGCGAGTTGGTCCGTCCAACTTTACCTATGGAGAGTTGGACGTGGTCCGTCCATCCGTCAAACTCCACCTTTGGTGAGTTGGACGTGGTCCGTCCAACTCTACCTATGGCGAGTTAGACGTGGTCTGTCCAACTCTACCTATAGCGAGTTGGACGCGGTCCGTCCAAATCTACCTACGGCGAGTTGGATTGGTCGGATGATGCTGTTTCGGTCGTTTCGACGCTCTAGGACCATTCATTCGAGGAACTTGTCGTGTAATATGAAGTTTTAGCTTTCCGTATTTTAATTTTTTGAGAAAGGTTTCTTGAGAACCTCCCAATGTTGATTTTTGTTATTCAACAGTAGAATTCTTAGACTTTGATTTCAAGATTACCATTTTTGACCCCAACAGTTAGCCCCACGGCATGTAAGTTCCGAGCATGATTCTTGCGGCGAGTGATGTTTTTAATTGGAATCTACAGCTAGGAATGCTTTGTCCTTTTATCTCGAAAAATTTTGTCGAGATTATTTTATTGCGGAGATTAATCTTATTCTCCTATTCTTATAAGGTGTTGGACTTTTATTCTTTAATTCCGCATGAGAATAGAATGTGATAAGATTGGGGCTGCGCCTTGTGAAGATTGCCTATGTACCCTTGTTTGAGGGATCAAGCCTTCCGTATTTCTTTTTGGAGTTAAGATTCATATGACCTGTTTTCGAGTGAGACCTTTACGGTCTAGTTTTATATCGTGTTGAGATTTTCGAGCATGTTTGTGCTGATGGCATTTGTATTGGACCTTTGTTGGCCTTGAGACTAGCCTTGTTAGCTTTTTTGTGGGTTATGTCCTTTTAGAAACGTATAGAGCGGTCATACGCAGAGATGAGAGAAATAGTGTGAGTTGGCATCTCATTTCTGACGCTGCAGATTGTGATACTTGTTGGTGCTTAAGATGAGAATATCCGAAGACTTGTGTTCGAGAAATCTCATAAACGCGCAAATATTGACGAAGAGACATTTTTTAGGATCTCGTATCAAGGTGTTGATACTATGCCTTGAGATGTTAGAGACCAGCGTGCTGGGTTTAGGGTAATACCTGGGTTTACTCTTGGTTTAAGAATTTAAGATGACTAATCAACTTTCGGGTTATGTGTTGTAATTTTAACCTGATTTCGTACCGATTTAATGTCCGCGATAAGTTCTCGGCTTATACGACTTGTTTGGTAGAAACTGACCATCTCTCCAAGGACAATTTCTAAGTTTCCTCGAAGTTCTGACCAAAATTTTGGATTTCTTTTATAGCGCTATTATCCTTGTGTTGATTGTCTTAGAGTTATCTCTATGATATGGCTTAGTCTGTTTAGGACGTTAAGAGTTTGTTGTGATTAGCAAACAAACATAATGGTAGATATTACCGTTTTTGAGTCTTTGCGAAGGATACATGTTCGAGAAGATGTTAGTGCGTATGACTGTTTGGTCTTCCAAGAAGGTGTTTTTATCGAGGAAGGTAATTTTTTTGAAAATTGATTCTTTAGGCATCTGCGATGTCTCGCGATGCTGAAGATTGTTTTTTCATTCGTATGCTGCTTTTCGTGTTTGAAACATTTGCGGGCTTAAAGATGTTTCACGGTGTTGCAAGGGTTTAGTCTGAACCCTTCGTTGGAGAAACATGTTGGTTTGTTTTCAGATGTTCGCAGCCAAAACTGTTGTTCCAGTTTGGATGTTAAGTAGTTTGATTTTTGAAAGAGGAAGAAGGGCCAAGGGATCGCGTAGATTTTCCCCTGGGAAAAATCATTCTCCTTCACAGTGCTTTGTGAAGAGTAGGCCCTCCGAGATTTATATTGCGTATTTTTAAAGATGTTTTGTATGGCTCCAGGAGCTTAAATACGAGTTTTTTCTTACATGCCACATTTTTATGGGTAAAACACTGCATGCTTAAAGTGAATTGTTGAGTATATAGAACTTGATTGAATTTTTGAAAAGTCCAAACTTTCCGTTAACCGTTTGGTTATCAGGACTGAGTCTCGTTGTATAGACTTTATCGTATTATTTCTGAGTCTGGGTTATACGATAATTATTTATTTAATCGTCAATTGGCATATTTACACAAATCGCGATTTATCGTTTAGCCGTTAAGTGATCGGATGGAGAGGTGGTTGCTCAAATGTTTTGGCTTGGCATGAAGGATGTGTTCAGCCGCGTAGCCGAGGACGTTGCTGGTCAAAGATTAGACTATGGCATGTGGAACCGAAATTCACACCGTGGATTTTAATGAGTTAATACGGAGAAAAACCGAGTGAACCCGATCTTCCCTAAAGATCCGAATTCTCTGTGTAACCACTTTAGAACGATAAGAACATAGACAGCAAGATGAAAATAAATGGTTTCTCAGAGGCGTTTTATTAATTGAATTGTATGAGTACAAGATTTCTCCGAGAGGAGTAGAGATATACTAACTATCGGAACAATAGAACAAGAGGCGGCCAAAACGTCCTAAGCCTTTCCGTGCTAGTCTAACCACCTAAGTCCTACGTTCTCTAAGTTAGCAGGAATTCTCTAAGTCTAAATTCTTGGGTCCCCCTCTCTTCTGCTCCAGCCCTCCTTATATTGTCGCTTTAGGTCGGTGGCCCGTTTACCCTTTTCGCCTTTGGGCCCAAGTTTATCTCCTTTTGGGAATATTCCATTTTCCGTCGATCTTTATAGTTATCCTCGAGTCTTTCACGTTTATCTTCGGAAACTTAACATTTATCCTACTTTCACGAGTTAGGATAAACCGTCATATCTCCTATTGGGCTTGGATCTTCGAAATCATAGATTGGCCTTCAGACAGGTTCAGGTCCTTGCTGGCCGTTTCTAGGCCTTTCGAGCTTTTCTACGATTTTCTCGGTCTTAGTCTTAAAACTTCGGAAATAACTCCGAACGAGACGAAACGAAAAGTATAGGGTCCAAAGGCCAGATAATGCAACAATACGGAGGACGCAGGAGTCAAAACGTGTCAGACTGACCGGGATCGGATCATCCTTGCCCGTGGACGAGACGACCTCGGTACGGATCATCCTCGCCCGTGGGTGAGATCACCTCGGTGCGGGTCGTTCTCGCCCGTGGGCGAGGCGGCCTCGGCACGGTTCGTCCTCGCCCGTGGGTGAGGCGGCCTTGGCACGGGCCATCCTCGCCCATGGGCGAGGAGACCTCGGTGCGGGCCATCCTCGCCCCTGGGCGAGGCAACCTCAATGCGGGCCATCCTCGCCCCATGGGCGAGGCAACCTCGGTGTGGGCCGTCCTCGCGCGTGGGTGAGGTGACCTCGGTGCGGGCCGAGGTGGCTTTGGCATGGATCGTCCTCGCCTAGGGCAAGGCAGATTGGTCTGGATAGCCTGGCATTCGGGTCTCGGTCCGTCTTCTTCTCGTACCAATTTTTCCGGAGACCCTCGTCCATGGATACTTGTATTCTTCCGATCTTTCTCTCGAGAAGTATTTCGTGAAGAATTCGGAGAGATGATAATCTTAGCCGTTGATTTCGAGATAACCATTTTCGACCCCAACAGTTAGCGCCCCCAGCCTGCAAGACTCGGAGACGATTTTGCAGGCGAGTGAAGTGTTTTTAATCAAAATCTTCGGTTAAGAGTATGTTTTCTCGTAGATTGTCTTTGGAGATTATATTATTGTGGAAATCCCCGTCACCCATCATATCCTTATAAGTAGTAGCCTCTCATTCCTCATTCTCTACACATCTCATTCCCTCAAACTTTTCTCTCTTTTACTAAAGCAAGAATGTCTTCCCCCCAAAACAAGAAGAAAGATTCCGACGTCGAGATGGGTGAGGCCAACCCGGTCCTGCCGGTCCCGGCCGCTCATGAAGCCACCCCGTCCTTTGTTTCCAGATTCCTATCTTTCAAAGAGAGGTTATCGAGGCGTAGTGCTGACAAGGAGGCGAATATGATCCAGGTCGAAGCGTCGATTATCCCTTCTTTTGTCCGCACTGTTGTCCTCGGCGGAAGGGAACAAGTCTTTGGGCGATGCTTCATCTCTCGCAGCTGGAGGTCCCAGCTAAGCCTTCGGGTTCTTCTACTACACCAGTCCTCGTTCTTAAGGAAGTACAAGCGACGGAGTCGATGCCTCCACCTTCGGACAGGAAAGAGATCGTTCTAGGGCTTCCCGCACCTAGTGCTGGTCCTCTGTCCAAAGGTCGCAAAAGGAGTGGTGACGCGACTGAGGCTACCAAGAAGACGAAGGTGCACCAAAGGTTCGGAAGGAGAGCCTTCGGGACTTTTGCCACAACACTGCACTAAGGTTTGATTCGATGATTACATATATGTATTTTGATGCAGGATACTTTGTTCTACGATTATTCTGACTTTTATCTCGTGCGCAGTTTGTGTCGCTGATTGACGAGATGATTAACGACTGCGGATCAGAGATAGAGCGTCTGGCAAAGGACCTGGCAGAATCGCGGGAGGCACTGAAACGAGTCGAGGCCACGCTGAAATCTGCTGAGGACGCTCACGCTGCTGAGACTTCGCAGTTGGAGACTCGGGTTAGCGATCTCGAGGGGGATCTCGGAAAGTCAGAAAGCGTTTTATTTAAGATGAAGAAAGAGAGGAGAGGCAAGGCTTCCAAAGTCAGTCGTCTCCAGCACGAAATCCAGAGTCAGGCGGAACAAAGGACCCGTGAGTCAGCGGGGACTGTTGTCCCGCGGGACGAGTTCTGTGCCCGTTTGACGAGGATGGCCGTTCTGTTTGATTCGCTCATGACGGTCCGTAAGAAGGATTTGTCCCTGGTGGGTGTCGAGGGAAGTTTGAACGAGATCCAGAGCTCAGAGGCGAAGCGGCTCCGACTTTGGACTCCGAAGAGGCTAGACAGCTTTCCTGTAAGGAGGAGTTGATCGCCTCTGAAGGAGACTTCGATTCTATCCTCTCTCAGCTGAAGGCCGAGTTCACCCTTACGCCATGTTCGGGAGAGCCCGAGGGACGAGATCACACGATCGAGGAGGGCGAGGACGGTACGGCCGAGAGACGTGACGGTGAAGTGGTTGAGGGAGGCGATGGCAAAACGATCCCGAGTTCTGAGGAGGTTGAGGATGAAGGCGGTGCTCCGAAGGGTGCCTAGGTTAACAATCCTTTCGGGGATTTTTTATTTGTGTTTTTGATCTGGCCTGTTTATGAGGCCTTGATTTCTATGTCTTGGGACTGGCCGTTGGTGGCTTTCAACCCCTGCCCTTTTTAAGGCTTTTGTATGAACTTGGCTCAATCTATAAAACTTTCCGTTTGTTATGAATCAAGAGAACTTCTGTTTCTTGAAGTTAGAGGGATAGGATATGAGTTGTCGTCTCATTCATATCTCTCGGATGATCACCATATCTGTCTCTTGTCCAAGATGAGAGTTCCCGAAGATCTTTGGTTCGCGGGGTCTCATATACGTGCAAATCTAAATGAAGAGACAAATTTTGGGATCTCGTATCGGGGTGTCGATACTATGTCTTTGAGATGTCAAGATCCAGCGTGGCTGGGTTTAGGGAAAGACCTAGGTTTAATCTCGGACTAAGGCTATGCGATGACAAGTCGGCTTTCTTTTTGCCTGTTTGCGATTTCAACCTGATTCGTACCGATATAAAGTCCGCAAATTGTTATCGGCTTATACGACTTATCTTGGCACGAACCGAGCTACTTCCACAGGCCGTTTGGAGGTGCTGACCAAAATTTCAGATTTTTTGTATAGCGCACTATGGTATCCTTGTCGGATGTAAGAGAGCCTATCCTTTCGAGGGCGGCTAATGTCTGTTTAGGACGTTAGGGTTCGTTTGTTGTGATCAGCAACAAAGAAAAGATGCCATTTTAAAAGGCATTTTACCATTAAAGGTGTACTAGTTTTTTTTTGGAAACGAGAACGTTGTTTCTATAAATGTCGGGAAAATCGTAACTTCTAGCGTTTAGCGACGTCTCGCATAGCCGAAAGTTGATTTTTCCTATTGTGCCACTTTTGTCTGCGGGGTTTTTCCGATGGATGCTTTTTTTACGAGCATTTTAGTGTGGTAGCTAACCGTTTTTTGTTTTAGGTGTTCTGGGCGAGTTCTGGACTGCCATTTTGGCCGTTCGGTGAATAGCGGGGCTTGCGACCGTGAGGTCGCGTTCTTCCGCAAAAAAGTTTTTGAAAGTGGTGGGAGTATAAGAGTATACGTACCCACTCCCCCCCCTTTTTTAAGATGGGGGGATAGCTGAACTCGTTTGACGAGCTGCCTACTGATGATAGGAATTTTCAAGGGTCCAATCAAATGATGTAGAATACAAGATGTCAATCCAATCCTAAGTGATTCTAATGCAAAGGGAATGCAAGGCTATGCTTAATCTAAGTGCAACCATAATAAGAAGATGATTATGAACTAAGACAATATTAAAAATGCAATAAAAGTGTGAACTTTCTTTCTCAATGAGGCAAGGGGGTTCTTGGGACAAGGGAATTGACTTTTGGGTGATAAGGCTTCAATCTAAGGTGGCAAACTTTCAATCAATCTAACACCTTAAGCGTAGACAAAATCCTAAGCAAGCTCTATCCCTAGATGAATGCTCATTCACTAAAATATCTCAAGCATCTAATCCCTTAGGTGGAATAATATGAAAGGAATCATTAAGAACAAGTATACTAGCTATCTTAACACCTTTAACAACTAATCCCTTAGGTAAATGATGTTAAAAGCATTGATGAGTTGGTTCAGGCATTTCATAGAACACCTTCCGGGCATCAAATGCCTATAGCTCTATTTTGAAGAGGCCAACTCCAAAATAGCAAGAAGAACACTCAATCAAGCAAAGAAAAGATAGATCTATACTAAAACATCTTAGATCTACACCTAATCACCCTTAGTCTCCCAAGCCCATGAACCCTAGATAGATCTACTCACTAATAGCCATGGAAAATCTCGAAATCAATTATGATTCAAGGCTAAACATGATTAGAGAAGAAGATAATCCCATAAACACAAAAGAAATGAGATGAAAAGGATCAAAGATCCAAACTTTCTTTAAGATCTAAAAGTGTTTTTGAGAGAAAAGAAGTTAAGTCCCAACTTTGGGATACAAGAGTATTTATACGTGGCTTAGAAAACCTAGAAACATCATTAAAAATTACTAAAAATTCCTTGGGGTCAATTAGGCTTCATCCAATGAAAAACCAGCTTGAAATTCGGTCAGGAGTTGAGGAAATGACCCAACCCGGTCCATCCAACCCGGACCAGTCTTGTTCTGGCCGTCCAGCCGTCCCGACCGGGTAGCTCATCCCAGACCAGCCTACCCGGTCCTGCCTTGTCCATCTCAAGCTTCTCCCGACCGGGTAGCTCATCCCGGACCAGCCTACCCGGTCCTGCCTCCCCAGCCTGGTCGTCCAGCATTCCGTCCGGGTGCTCGAACCTGGACTGATCTACCCGGCCAGCTTGATATGCTTCAAGTGAACTGATCATAACTACTCCAATACAGCTCCAAATGACTTGAAACCACTTCCATTGGAAATATAACTCAATTTTCTGTGTCTCCACAAAAACTTAGCAACAGAAGACATCTCTAAGGCCTCTTTCCATGCTCATCTTTGTCTTGCCAGATCATGGATTGACTTCTCTTTTCATGGCCAAACTTGATTCTTCACCTCTTTTTGGGCCATAAGGCTTCCAAACACCTCAAATCACACCAAAGCATACTCCAACACCTGATAACGACAAATGAATGCAAAATGGACCTAAAAATTCCTAATGCCTAACTTATATGATCAAAATGCACAAGATATGGTTGCTAAAAACATGTAAATATGCAAGACATCAACTCCCCCACACTAGACCTTTACATGTCCTCAAGTAATCTTTTCAAAACACAAGGAGGAGAGACATAGAGATGGAAGCAAAGCCAAAAGAAACACTCATAACACTCAACTTGACACCCTAAAGAAACATAGCAAATAGCATGAGCAAAACTTTCTTATTATGCTCTAGCTTCACAAGGCCTATCAATTACTCTTATGCCTCTACACAAGATGCAATGCTTATCAACCAACACGCTCTCTCAACCAGCCCTCACATTTATTCACATACACACACTCAAGGTGAGTTCTCACAAATGGGCACATGATCTCAATCATTTGGCTAGGTAATTAAATGGTCTAATATGGATGATAATGAGGTTTCAATGCATCATTTCAAGGTGACAATCACTCAAAATTCAAGGAGCTTGATCATTATGCAAAATTTATCTAAGACTAGGAGCAATTCATGCATACATGGATCCATCCTCATCATTCTACCCAATTCCTAAGTGATTACAAATTCTAAACCCCTTTTTGTTCATCCCACAACCCATAATGAAAAACATACTCACATCACTCACCCAATGAACATTTCTTTCTTATGATTCAACCACTAAGGACCTCTATTCACTTTTCTAAGCTCTAACTCTTTTAGTTTTTCCTTCCCCACTATCTTATTGAATCTTTCTTTTCCTTTTTCTTTTTCTTTTCTTTTTCTTTCTTTTTTTTTCTTTTTTCTTTTTATGAAGGGGAAGGTCAAAAACATCCATCAAGAGCTTCTTATATTTCTATTCTAGGCCCCTAGGGTTTTTCTCTCTAAATACATTCTTTTGTTCATCAATCTCAACATTGTCAAATCCCAAACCTAAGATGTAAACCATTACGGAACAAGAACCCCACTCACCATCCTAGAAGCTAGCTCAAATGAGGACCCTATGCTAGCAAGAGATGAGAACAAATCCATGTCGCTCCCAATACTCTCAAGATTTTGAACATGACAAACTATCAGAAAAGGCCTCACTCATGCAAATCAATGTAGGCTTCAAAGAATAGATATGGTTCAAGGGTATGGAAGTGCCATTTGGGTTAACAAAGAGTGGTACAATGGGAAAAGAGAACCCAAATGTGTATGAGATCCATGATCAAGTATGCAAATGCCCATATGCAAGAGTGAAAGAGAAATTAGGTTCATTCAAGTCCAAGTTCAGGATGGAGCTGGTCTTAAGAACAATGCCAATATCAAGCAAGCAAGCAAGTTTCAAGAAGAGTTTTCAAGGCTCAAAGCATGCAAGCCTTTCAAAAGATTCTTAAGCTACTTGATATGTTTAACTAGGGTGTCAAATTCAGTGCAAACAAGTATTGTTTACAAGGAAATGCTCCATGTGCAAGTAAATGCAACATATATGCTCTAGACTCAATCTTAAAGATGCAAGTGATGCAATCTACATGATTCAAAAATTTTAAATTTTTTTTTTCTATGCATATATGAATGTATAATGCAATGCATGAGACTCAAAATCACAAAGCAAACATGATCAAATACTTGGTACCTCCCCCACACTTAAATCACACAGTCTCTGTGTGAGTAAGAGAGAAGGAGATACCCCAACAAGACAAAAGCAAATGTATATACAAGAAGGGTTGGAGTGATACCTAAGAAGGAGGTTTGGGCGTGGTGTTTGGTGTCGGGGCTAGGAGCTGGCTTGGTTCATAGCAACTAGAGGAGGCTGCTACATGGCAATCATAGGGCTCAGGTGGTTAATCACCTTTCTTCTCTCCTCTAGTGCTTGGCTCAACCTGAAAACCTTGACCACTTTTATTTAAAAAAAACTTGAAAGGAAAATTGAAATTGCAAGCTATGTACAAGGATAACCATGGGACTTCCTCCCAAGTGAGCTTGTTTTGAGTCACTTAGCTTGACTACCTTGTCTCTTGAACTAGTGAGAAGGAGGATCCTTCCCACCTTCAAGTGTGATGGTGAGGACCTGAGAGAGAAACTCTTGAAGCTTGATTGGGTCATCTTGGAGCTGAAGAGTGATGATGGCTCTAGCACTTGAGAATGGTGTGGACCTGCCCTTATGCTTGATCTTGTACTCAAGGACACCATCTCTGAGCTGCCTTGGAAGGAGAGTGAGGGTGTGTGGGAGCAAATCAAAAGGTGGAGGATGAGGCTCTTTCACTATCTTCTTCTTGCCATGAGTGGATTTTGAAGCTCCACTCATCCCCTCCTTTTTAGCACTTTCCAAGTGCTCACCACAGTTCTCTTTTGAAGACTCTCCATCAAGACCTTCTTTCATACCAACAACCTCTTCATCTTGGGGCTTCTCAACAGCTTGTGCATCACAAGTGATTGTCCCACAATAGTCTGATTCCATTGGAGGTTGTAGAGGATAGGAGACAACTTTGTTGACATGCATGAGGGTGACCTTCTTGTTGGGAAAGACAATGCAAGCTCCAACTGTTGTGAGGAAAGGAGTGCCTAGGATCAAAGGGACTCTCTCTTCAGATGCCATCTTCAAAACAGTGAGGTCAATATGTATGGTGCAGGATCCAATCTTCAAGGGGAAGTCCTTGATTATGCCAAGTGGGGTTGTAGAAGTTGAGTCCCCAAAGGTGAGAGGAGGAGTATCTGCTTCCATGCTTTCAATCCCAAGACTCTTCACCATATCCAAGGAGATGACATTCACACTAGCACCACTATCAAGAAGAGCATCATCCATAGTTAGTTTAGCAAGAGAGCAAGACAAGGTGAACTTCCCTTGAGACTCAAGCTTAGGGAGGGACTTTGGAGGGGTTGGTGGATCAATCTTCAGAATGGAGATGTCCAAAAGCTCAGCCACTTCAGCCTGGTGGTCAAGAATATCCTTGATGAGCATCATCTGGACATGAGCTTCACGCATACCTGATATCTCTGGAAGCTTGACCCCAACATCACTAAGATCTTTCCTGAACTTTGAGATCACTTTCTTTTGAGCTTTGGTGAGAACTCTTTGGGGAAAGCGGAGCTTATCATATGGTGATAGCTCAAACTCAGTGTCTTCCTGCTCCACTTCTTTCAGCTTGTTGTCTGCTCGTTTCACAGTTGGTGTCTCAGCTCTAGGCTCAGCTTGCTGCAGACTCTTTACCTCAACCTTCTTAGCAGCATCCCTCAGAATATGTGCTTCAGCTGTGGCCACAACAAATCTCTCAACATCCCCAAACTCAGTGCCAAACATTTCAATCTCATCCTTCTCTTTCTCATGAGTGCACATCTCAACCTTTGAAGAAATAGTAGACAGGATGACATTGCAAGATTCCTTAGGGTTTTTATTTGGTTTTCCTGGTACAGATCCCATTAGGCTCTTGGAGGATGAAGACATAGAAACAACCTGGCTCTCCAAAGCTTTGTGATGAGAGGCAAGTTGCCTGTACTTGTTGTTGAAGTCAGAATAGGTTCCATCAATCTTGGCATGGATGTTCTTGAACTCATCACCAATGTTCTTAGCATTTCTTTCTTGAGCTTCTAAGAGTTGCTTGAACATGGACTCAAAATTTGAACTTGGAGCCTGAGCTTGAGAAGAGCTTCCTTGGGGCTGCGTAGGCTGGTTGGCTTGGTAACCTCCTTGCTGACTGTTGTAGTAAGGTCTTTGCTGATAGTTGTTTTGGTACTGGAAGTTGGGCTCTTTCCTGTACCATGTCCCATTAGCATTAATGAAGCACAGCTCCTCTTGACCTTCTACACAATTGACCTGATTAGGCCCAGCAGGCTGCTTTTGTTGCTGGTTCCCAATGGAGTTAATCTGCTCCTGCTTAGCCTTCTCTGCAATAATCTTGTCCAACTTCTCTTGGAGAGATTTCAGTGCCTTCCTTGTGTGCTGACCATCTTCATCGCTGCCTCTGTTGACCCTATCATGCTCCTCACTGTAGACTGAGTCACTCTTGGCCATGTTCTCCACCAGCTCCTCAGCATCCTGCTCAGTTCAGCCCAAGAAGAACCCATTGCTGGCTATATCCAATCTGCTCCTGAACTCTGGTAGTGCACCTCTGTAGAAGGTACTAAGCAAACTCTCCTTGGTGAAGCCATGATGTGGGCATTGAGACCAATAGCCCTTGAACCTCTCTCATGCTTCACTAAAGCTCTCAAGGTTCTTCTGCTGAAACCTAGAGATCTTATTTCTGATCTTGGCTGTTCTTGAGGTAGAGAAGAATTTCTCTAGGAATGCCCTCTTGCACTCATTCCAAGTTGTGATAGAGTCACTTGGAAGAGCCTTCTCCCATAGATGTGCCTTGTCTCCCAAAGAGAAGGGAAACAACCTCAGCTTGAAAGCATCTTCAGAGACTCCATTAGTCTTGGACAAGCTACAGTAGCTATCAAATGTGTCCAAGTGATCAAGGGGATCCTCCACAGCAAGGCCATGAAACTTGTTGTTCTCAATCAAATTCAGCAGTCCTGATTTGATCTCAAAGTTGTTGTTCTCCACAGCTGGTGCTCTTATCCCCAACCTATGACCATGAATGTGAGGTTGATCATAGGCTCCAATGGCTCTACCTTGGCGCTGTGGCTGTTGTGGCTGGCGCTGTGGTCTTATGTTGTCAGATCTTGGACCATTGCCCCCTAGGGCATCACCATCTTGAGGCTGATTCTCCATATCAAACCCCAATCTCTGCAAGTGAGCCTGTTGCTCTTCTTCTCTTCTCTTTCTTGCAATCTCCCTCTCAAGTGTAGCAATTTCTTCAACAGTGGGTGTCAAGTTTGATGCACCTCTGCTTCTAGTTGTCATACACCTGAAATGAAAAGGGAAAAGAGCAAGGAGAAGCAATAACAAAATAAAAGAAAAAAAAATGACTTAGTCTCAAGAAAATGACTAAATCCCAATGTCAAAATCAACTTAGAATTTGGCAGCGGCGCCAATTTGATAATAGGACTTTTCAAGGGTCCAATCAAATGTTGTAGAATACAAGATGTCAATCCAAGTCTAAGTGATTCTAATGCAAAGTGAATGCAAGCCTATGCTTAATCTAAGTGCAACCATGATAAGAAGATGATTATGAACTAAGACAATATTAAAAATGCAATAAAAGTGTGAACTTTCTTTCTCAATGAGGTAAGGGGGTTCTTAGGACAAGGGAATTGACTTTTGGGTGATCAAGCTTCAATCTAAGGTGGCAAACTTTCAGTCAATCTAACACCTTAAGCCTACACAATCCTAAGCAAGCTCTATCCCTAGATGAATGCTCATTCACTAACATATCTCAAGCATCTAATCCCTTAGGTTGAATAATATGAAAGCAATCATTAAGAACAAGTCCACTAGCTATCTTAACACCTTTAACAATTAATCCCTTAGGTAAATGATGTTAAAAGCATTGATGAGTTGGTTCAGGCATTTCATAGAACACCTTCCGGGCATGAAATGCCTATAGCTCTATTTTGAAGAGGCCAACTCCAAAATAGCAAGAAGAACACTCAATCAAGCAAAGAAAAGATAGATCTATACTAAAACATCTTAGATCTACACCTAATCACCCTTAGTCTCCCAAGCCCATGAACCCTAGATAGATCTACTCACTAATAGCCATGGAAAACATCAAAATCAATGATGATTCAAGGCTAAACATGATTAGAGAAGAATATAATCCAATAAACACAAAAGAAATGAGATGAAAAGGATCAAAGATCCAAACTTTCTTCAAGATCTAAAAGTGTTTTTGAGAGAAAAGAAGTTAAGTCCCAACTTTGGGATACAAGAGTATTTATACATGCCTTAGAAAACCTATAAACATCATTAAAAATTACTAAAAATTCGTTGGGGTCAATTAGGCTTCATCCAATGAGAAACCAGCTTGAAATTCGGTCAGGGGTTGAGGAAATGACCCAACCCGGTCCATCCAACCCGGTCCATCTAACCCGGACCAGTCTTGTTCTGGCCGTCCAGCCGTCCCGACCGGGTAGCTCATCCCGGACCAGCCTACCCGGTCCTGCCTTGTCCATCTTAAGCTTCTCCCGACCGGGTAGCTCATCCCGAACCAGCCTACCCGGTCCTGCCTCCCCAGCCTGGTCGTCCACCGTTTCGTCCGGGTGCTCGAACCCGGACTGATCTACCCGGCCAGCTTGATATGCTTCAAGTGAACTGATCATAACTCCTCCAATACCGCTCCAAATGACTTGAAACCACTTCCATAGCAAAGCTAACTCAATTTTCTGTGTCTCTACAAAATCTTAGCAACAGAAGACATCTCTAAGGCCTCTGTCCATTCTCATCTTTGTCTTGACCAGATCATGGATTGACTTCTCTTTTCAATGGCCAAACTTGATTCTTCACCTCTTTTTGGGCCATAAGGCTTCCAAACACCTCAAATCACACCAAAGCATACTCCAACACCTGATAAAGACAAATGAATGCAAAATGGACCTAAAAATGCCTAATGCCTAACTTATATGATCAAAATGCACAAGATATGGATGATAAAAACATGTAAATATGCAAGACATCACCTACATACCCCTTTTTTTTTGGGGATCAAGCCATCTCGTAGTTCTCAGGTCCCACGTCACGATTAGTGGTAGTATTTCTTAAGATGCATCGCGTTCCAGGTTCTTTGGATCTTGACGTCCTGCATGTTTGCGATTTGGTATGATCCTGGTCGGACTACCTTTATGACCTTGAACGGTCCTTCCCAGTTTGCCCCCAGTCTTCCTGCGTTACGCTCGGCAGTGTTTTGGAAGACTTTGCGCAAAACCAGATCGCCTTCCTTGAACCTCCGGTGGCGGACGTTTGAGTTGTAGTATTTCGCAGCAGCGTGCTGGTAATTTTGGATTCGTATGAGTGCTTGGTCTCAACGCTCGTTAATGAGATCGAGTTCGTCCAGCAGCATCGCGTTGTTGAGATCCTCTCGTTCGGGGAGGAATCTTCTCCGTACTCCGGGAAATTCTACTTCCGCGAGGATCATGCATTCTGTTCCGTAAACGAGGGGGAAGGGGGTTTCCCCTGTAGCCCGTCTCGGGGTCGCACGATGTGACCAAAGAACTCCCTCGAGCTCCTCTGCCCATCGTCCCTTTTTGGCTTCTAAGCGCTTTTTTAACCCGTCGAGGACGGTCTTGTTGATGGTCTCCGCCTGGTCATTACATTGTGGATATCTGGGAGTTGACTTGGTCAGTCGTATCTTCCACTTCTCGCAGAATGCTTCGAATCGGTGATGTCTTGCATATTTTCATTGTTTTAGCCTTCCATTTTGTGCATTTTATCCCTTCTAGTTTAGGCATTAGGCATATTGAGGTTCATTTTGCATTCATAAGTCTTTATCAGGTCTTGGAGTGTACTTTGGAGAATTTGAAGGTGTTTGAGGGTACTTTGTTACAAAAAGGAAGGGTGAAAGATGGACATGGACGATGGCCATAAAGAAGTCTTTCTGTGATAAGATTTGGTGGGGAAATAGTATCTTGAGTTAGCTTTCCATTGGGAGTTATTTCAAGCCATTTGAAGCAATATTGGAGGAGTTATGATTATTTGAGTGAAGGCATGTCAGTACATCCGGGTCAGCACACTCAGCCTGACCAGCCCGCACAGGACGAAGGAATGATGCCAGACGATGCAGCACCCGGACGGGCATGCTCGGCCAGGATCTCCCGCGCATGAGGACCTGCGAACATACGGACGCACGGCCTGATCTGCACGGGACCACTCACCCGCGCGGTACAGATCACACCGCACGGACAAGCTGAAGCAAGACCATGCGCGGCCTAATCTGCTCGGGTTACCTTACCCGCGCGGGACAGGACATACTATACGGGTGGACTAAAGCATCCGGACACGCGGCCTGAGTCGAGCGGTACGCGGTACCCGCGCGGGACGAAGCGAACAAAAGCGTCCGGACGTGCGGCCTGAGCTGAGCGGTACGTGGTACCCGCGCGGGACGAGACGAACAAGAGCGTCCGGACGCGCGGCCTGAGCTGAGCGGTACATGGTACCCGCGCGGGACGAGACGAACAAGAGCGTCCGGATGCACGGCCTGAGCTGAGCGGTACGTGGTACCCGCGCGGGACGAGACCAGACGGAGTTGTACATACGCGCGGGACGGGACGACCATGCCAGCATACCCGCGCGGGACGAGCAACGGCCAGACAATAACTGCGCGGCCAAGCATGCGCGGCCCGGACCGTCCAGCCACGTCCCTGAGCGTTTTTCATGCTGACTTCCCATTGGTCGAGACCTATTGTTTCTAGGGGTTTTTTTAGTAATGTTATTATATGTTTCTAGGGCTTTTAAGCTTAACTATAAGTACCCTTGTTATCCCTAAGATGGGACTTATGTTATTTATGATCTAAGAACAAAAACCTTTGAGTAAAGCTTCATCTTTGATTTATTATCTCATCTCATCTTGTGTTCTTGATTGTTTATCTCATCTCCTTTCTTTCTCTATATGTTTATGCTTGAATCTCTCATGGGTTTAAGAGTAAGCATGTGGATTAGTGAGTAGATCCTTCTAAGATCCATGGGTTAGGGTGATAGAGAGTGATTAAGTTAGATCCAAGGTGTCTATTGTTAGATCTTTCATTTCCTTGCATAGATTTGATGTTTTTAAAGCTATATTTGAGTTGGCCTCTCAAACATAGAGCTATAGGCATTTCATGCCCGGAAGGTGTTCTATGAAATGCCTGAACCAACTCATCTATGTTTTTAGCTTGCTTTGCCTAAGGGATTAGTTGTCACAGAGGCTAGGATTGCTATTAGACTCATTCTCATTGTTTGCTTTGATCATTACAGCCAAAGGGATTTGGTGTACTTGGGTGATCATTGCAAAAGAGCATTCATCTAGGGATAGAGCTTGCTTAGTTTTGTTGTCTAGGCATAAGGATTAGATTGATTGAAAAGTTAGCATCTTGGATTGAAGCTTAATCATTTGATATCAAGTCCCTATACCCATGGGTCTCACTCTCCTCATAAGAAAGAAAGTATCATTTGCTTTTTGTTGCATTTTGCTTATTGTTCTAGTTTAATCATCTTCCTCTCTAATGGTTGCATTTAGATTGAGCATAGGCTTGTATTCCCTCTGTTTCATTGTCACTTAGGACTGGTTCGACAATCTTATATACTACATCATTTGATTAGAACCTGAAAAGTTCTATCATCAAATTGGCGCCGTTGCCAAATTCTAAGTTGATTGTGACATTGGGATTTAGTCACTTGCTTGAGACTAAATCATTTTTCTTTTCTTGTGATATTGATTCTCCTTTTGCATCTTCCTTTGATTTTCAGGTGTATGAACACAAGAAGCAGGGGTGCAACTAACCTGGTTCCCACTGTTGAAGAGATAGCTACACTTGAGAGGGAAATAGCAAGAAGGAGAAGAGAAGAAGAGCAACAAGCTCACATTCAGAGGTTGGGGTTTGAGATGGATGATCACCAGCATCAACCCCAAGATGGCAATGGTCAAGGAGCTGACAACCTTAGACCACAGCGCCAGCAACAACAACACCCACAGCGGCCAGCTAGAGCCATTGGCACATATGACCGTCCTCACATTCATGGCAACAGGACGGGCATCCGTGCACCAGCTGTGGAAGCTAACAACTTTGAGATCAAGTCAGGCTTGTTGAGTGTGATTGAGAACAACAAGTACCATGGCTTGGCTGTAGAAGACCCATTTGATCACTTGGAAAGTTTGATAGCTATTGTGGCTTGTCCAAGACCAATGGTGTGTCAGAAGATGCCTTCAAGCTCAAGTTGTTTCCATTCTCTCTAGGAGACAAGGCACGCCAATGGGAGAAATCTCTACCTAGTGACTCCATCACTACTTGGGATGATTGTAAGAAGGCCTTCTTGGAGAAATTCTTCTCCACATCAAGGACAGCCAAGCTGAGGAATGAGATCTCTAGTTTCAAGCAGAAAAACTTGGAAAGCTTTAGTGAAGCATGGGAAAGGTTCAAGGGATATCAAGCTAAGTGCCCACACCATGGCTTCTCAAAGGAAAGTTTGCTGAGCACATTCTATAGAGGTGCCCTTCCTGAGTTTAGAGCAAGATTGGATACAGCAAGCAATGGTTTCTTCCTGGGCAGGTCTGAAGAAGATGCTGAGGAGCTGGTGGACAACATGGTCAAGAGTGATTCAGTTTATAGTGGAGAACATGACAGGGCTGATAGAACAACCAGAGCTGATGACAACCAGAACAAGAAGGAAATCAAATCCTTGCAAGAGAAGATAGACTTGCTGATTGCTAACCAAGCCAAGCAGGAGCAGATTCACTTTGTGGGTGGTCCAAATCAAGAAACTCCTCCTAAGGTTAATGAAGTTGAAGGGTTAGAAGGGCAAGAAGAGCTTTTCTTCATCAACAACAATGGTTCTTGGTACAGGAAGGAGCCTAACTTTCAGTACAACAATTACCAGCAAAGGTCTTACCCCAACAACCAGCAAGGAGGCTATCAACCAAAGCAAAACACTCAGCAAGGGAACTACCAGCCTAGGCAGAATCCTCCTCCTGGTTTTGCAAACCATGGCAATCAATCTACTCAAGCTCAAGGTAGCTCCTCCCAAGCTAAAGCTCCAGATTCATCTATGGAAGCTATGTTCAAACAACTATTGGAAGGTCAAGCTAGAGCAGCCAAACACATTGGCCATGAGTTCAAGACTGTTCACTCCAAGATTGACAGCAGCTACACTGAGCTAAACAACAAGATTAGAGCTTTGGAGAATCAGTTTGCTTCTATGAACTCTGAGCCAAGTCGCCAACAAGGGACATTACCAGGAAAGCCAGAGCAAAACCCCAAAGAACCAATGAAAGCAATCACCTTGAGAAGTGGTAGAGAGCTACCTCCAAGAACTCTCCCCAAGGATGGTGAGACACTAAGTGGGGGGGGTGGCTATCAACATTGATGATGATGTTGTGATTGTGGATGAGAAAGTTGATGAGGAGATTCTAGAAAAGATTGTTGAAGCTAAGGGTAAAGGAAAGGTTGGAGAAGAGAAGAAAACACCAAAACTTGGTGAAGTTGCCACTCCAACAAAAGAATCTTCTTTTGTTCCTCCTCCCTATGAACCTAAGCTGCCATTTCCTGGAAGATTCAAGAGGCAACTTTTGGGGAAGTACAAAGCACTCTTTGAGAAGCAATTGAGTGAAGTTCAAGTGACAATGCCAATCATTGATGCCTTCATGCTTGTCCCTCAATACAGCAAGTTCTTGAAGGATGTTGTGGCTGCCAAGAAGAAGGAAATGGAAGGCATGATGGTTCTTACTCATGAGTGCAGTGCCATCATCCAGAGATTGACAATCCCTAAGAAGCTAGAGGATCCAGGCTGCTTTACCCTACCTTGTGCCATTGGACCTTTGATGTTTGAGAGATGTCTATGTGATTTGGGAGCTAGTGTCAGTCTCATGCCTCTATCTGTCGCCAAGAAGCTTGGGTTCAGCCAATACAAGAAGTGCAAACTCTCTTTGGTGCTTGCTGACCGCTCAGTCAAATTCCCCATTGGTATCCTTGAAGACCTCCCTGTAATGGTGGGAAATTGTGAAATCCCCACTGATTTTGTTGTTCTTGAGATGGATGAAGAAGCTAGAGACCCCTTGATCCTTGGAAGACCATTCTTAGCCACAGCAGGAGCCCTTATCAATGTGAAGGAAGGCAAGATTGATCTTCATTTGGGGAAAGAGCACACTCTCCATTTTGATGTCAACGAGGTAATGAAGAGGTCAACTGTGCAAGGCCAAGTGTTTTACATAGAGGAGATGGAAGCTCTTGCTGATGAGCTCCTTGAGGAATTGGCACTTGGAGAGTTGACAATAGAGGACCCTTTGCAGCATGCTTTGACAGTGGATAAAGAGGTCCAAGTGGTTGAGAACAAAGAGAGTGAGGCTATTGCAGCCATGCTGGATTCTCGAAAGAAGATTGTTGATAGAGGCCAGTATGAGGAGTTTAAACAAGAGGTGCATCAAGCTGTTTCAGCCACTCAACAAGACAACAGCAAACAAGATGATTGGAGTGAGCTCAAGGCACCAAAAGTGGAGCTAAAACCTCTTCCCCATGGTGTAAGGTATGCATTTCTAGGCCCTAATGAGACATATCCTGTCATTGTGAGTAGTGAACTTACTGAACATGAGCTTTCCCAACTTTTAAATGCACTTAAAAAGTTTAGAAAGGCAATTGGATACTCACTAGATGATATTAAGGGGATATCACCTTCTTTGTGCATGCATAGGATACATCTAGAGGATCAATCAATGACTTTTATAGAACATCAAAGGAGGTTGAATCCTAACCTTAAAGATGTTGTAAAGAAGGAGATTCTTAAGCTCTTAGATGCTGGTGTTATCTACCCTATTTCAGATTCTAAATGGGTATCACCTGTGCATGTAGTTCCAAAGAAGGGTGGTATCACTGTGGTTAAAAATGACAAGGATGAATTGATACCAACTAGAACCATAACTGGCCATAGGATGTGTATTGATTATAGAAAGCTCAACTCAGCATCTAGAAAGGATCACTTTCCATTGCCATTCATTGATCAAATGTTTGAGAGACTTGCAAACCCTCCTTTCTATTGTTTTCTTGATGGGTATTCAGGGTTCTTCCAAATCCCCATACATCCCAATGATCAAGAGAAGACAACATTCACATGCCCCTATGGCACCTTTGCTTATCGAAGGATGCCATTTGGGTTATGTAATACTCCAGCAACCTTTCAAAGGTGCATGATGTCTATCTTCTCGGATCTCATTGAGGATATAGTGGAGGTATTCATGGATGATTTCTCTGTCTACGGATCTTCGTTTTCTGCTTGTTTGTCCAACTTGTGCAGGGTCCTACAGAGATGTGAAGACACCAACCTAGTGCTGAATTGGGAGAAGTGTCATTTCATGGTCAAAGAGGGGATTGTGCTTGGACACAAGATTTCAGAAAAGGGCATTGAAGTGGACAAGGCTAAGATTGAGGTGATGGTCAGCTTGCCACCACCAAAGACAGTGAAAGACATCAGGAGCTTCCTTGGCCATGCTGGGTTCTATAGAAGATTCATCAAGGACTTCTCAAAGATTGCTAGACCAATGACCAAGTTGCTGTGCAAGGAGTCTGTTTTCAGCTTTGATGAAGATTGTCTTGAGGCTTTCAAGAAGATAAAGGGTGACCTTGTTAGTGCTCCCATTGTTCAGCCACCGGATTGGGACCTCCCCTTTGAGATAATGTGTGATGCTAGTGATTTTGCTGTTGGGGCTGTCCTGGGTCAGAAGAAGGATGGCAAAACTCATGTGATATATTATGCTAGCCAAACCTTGAATGATGCACAGATGAAGTATGCCACAACAGAGAAAGAGATGCTGGCCATTGTCTTTGCCTTTGAGAAATTCAGAAGCTACCTGGTGGGTTCTAAGGTGATTGTGTATACTGATCACGCAGCTTTGAGACACCTCCTAGCAAAGAAAGATGCCAAGCCAAGACTACTAAGGTGGATCCTTTTGCTTCAAGAGTTTGACTTGGAGATTAGAGACAAGCCAGGGATTGAGAATGGGGTTGCTGATCACTTGTCCAGGTTGAGAATTGAAGGTGGAATCCCTATTGATGAGGGCCTCAGAGAAGAGCATGTCTTGGCTATCATGTCAGTGGTGGCAGTCATTGAGACTGGAAAAAAGATTGAAGAGGTTAAGGCAGCTGAAGAGAAGGGACCTTGGTATGCTGATTTGGTTAACTACTTAGCCACTGGAAAGGAACCATTGGGACTTGCAGGGTATGAGAAGAAGAAGTTCTACAAAGATTTGAAGAGATACTATTGGGATGAACCATACCTCTACACCCTATGCAAGGATCAGATTTATAGAAGAGTGGTGGCTGAAGAAGAAGTTGAAGGAATCCTCTCACATTGCCATGGATCTTCCTATGGAGGCCATTTTGCTCCATTCAAGACTGTCTCAAAGGTGTTACAAGCTGGATTTTGGTGGCCACACATGTTCAGGGACTCAAAAGACTTCATTTCAAGATGTGACTCTTGCCAAAGGAGTGGGAACATTACTAAAAGGAATGAGATGCCTCAAAACCCAATCCTTGAAGTGGAAGTGTTTGATGTTTGGGGGATTGATTTCATGGGACCCTTCCCCTCTTCCTATGGCAACAAATACATCTTGGTGGCTGTGGACTATGTATCAAAGTGGGTGGAAGCAATAGCAAGTCCTACAAATGATTCAAGAGTAGTGGTCAAAATGTTCAAGAGCACTATTTTCCCAGGATTTGGAGTTCCAAGAGTGGTCATAAGTGATGGAGGTTCACACTTCATCAACAAGGTATTTGAGAGTCTTCTCAAGAGGAATGGAGTGAAGCACAAGGTTGCAACACCCTATCACCCTCAAACAAGTGGCCAAGTGGAGGTCTCCAACAAGCAAATCAAGGGGATCTTGGAGAAGGTTATAGGAACCAAGAGGAAGGATTGGTCAGCCAATCTTGATGATGCTCTTTGGGCATATAGAACAGCATTCAAGACTCCTCTAGGCACCACTCCCTTCAACCTTGTCTATGGAAAGTCCTGCCACCTGCCAGTTGAGCTTGAATACAAGGCATTGTGGGCTGTGAAGCTTCTAAACTTCGACATCAAGGATGCAAAGGAGAAGAGACTTCTTCAACTCAATGAACTGGATGAGATAAGGATGGATGCCTTTGAGAACTCAAGGATATACAAGGAAAAGACTAAGGCTTTCCATGACAGGCACATCCTCAAGAGAGAGTTCAAGGCAGGAGATCAAGTGCTTCTCTACAACTCTAGACTGAAGCTGTTTCCAGGAAAGCTAAAGTCAAGGTGGTCTGGTTCAGTTGTGATCAAAGAAGTGAGACCCTATGGAGCCATTGTGCTTTGGAACAAGGATGGTGGAGACTTCACAGTGAATTGCCAAAGACTCAAGGAATACATGGCCTCGGTACCAAAGGAGGATGGGACATCAACCCCATTCTCTGATGCTCCCATTGCTTAACCTCAAAGGAGGCAAAGTCAAGCTAGTGACTTTAAACAAGCTCACTTGGGAGGAAGTCCCATGGTTATCCTTGTAAATATTGCATTAGGATTTATTTTTCGAAGCTTTTGGACGATGGGAGATCAGTGGGATGCAGATGGTGTGCATGAGTGGGAAGAACGTGAGACGCGCGGTCTGAGATGCGCGAGACGTGTTACCCGCTCGGACGGCCGGACCAATCAGGACAGGAGATGCGCGGTCAGATATGCGCGGTATGGATGCACCGCGCAGGTAGGTGCGGACGGACGTAGCTGTCGGATGATCCGGAACGCGCGGGGCCGAATGCGCGGGATGGATGTACCGCGCGGGTACGGAAGGCTGGACGGACACGAGACGGACGCGCGGGCAAGACCACGCGGGTCACTCTCTCCACTCACTCAACCCGCGCACGACCCGCGTCCCAACCCGCGGTACGACCCGGCCGACCCAGGTAAGTATTTTTCTCCTTATTTTTATTCCGACCCAAACCCACATGCACCCGCCCAGAAACCTTTTACCCGACCCAAACACACTTTAAAACCCTAAGCCACCCTCTCTTTCCTCATTTCTTCTTCTTCCTCACATCAAAATCCTCTCTAGCCTCCAAGAACACAAATTCACATAACTTTGCCAAATCTCAACCAAATCATAAATTTCCTTTTCCCACATCAAGACCTTCTTCCCCTAGACCTAATTCCTTGAACCTTTTCATCTTTATCCTTCATCCAAAGCAAGGTATGGTATCTCTAAGTTCAAATTCGTAACCCTCATGAACCCTAAAAATTTGAACTTGAAATTTGAGCCTTTTCTTGCTAGATTCTTGTAATTTAGACTAGGGAAAGCTTATATATCATGCTGGGTAGTTGATTTCATGGTGGAATTAAGATTAATTTGAACTTTGGCAAATTAGGGTTCATGAGATTTGGGGCTTTTTCAATTTTAGCTTACTTAGGGTTGTTATTGAGCTAGATAGGTGAAATAATTGGTGTTGAAGGTTGATTTGGTCCCAATTTCAAGCTGAGCTCTGGTTAATTTGATTTTGGCTAGTTTGAAGTTCTTGTGCTCTATAAAAAAATAAAAATAAAAATAAAAAATATTTTGAGCATGAGAGCTTCCTTCTTAGCTATTGCTTGCCTTGCTTGTCTTCATGATTGAGATTGATGATCTTGCTTCATTATTCTAGTTCCTATTGAGATTGATTATCTTGCTAGAGCTAGATTGTGTTTGTTCATGATTGTCTCTTTCTTGTGCTCACCCTATTTCCAAGGATTGAATTTTCAGGAACAATGGGGAGAAAGAACGAAGCTCAAATAGTGGAAGAGAAAGAGCAGGCTGCAAGGAGGGTGACTGCTCAGATTAGGAAAGAACTTGGCTCCATGCCTGAATCAGAAGAGGAGCGTAGGCAGAAACTTTGGCCATGCTAAGAAAGAAAGCACAGGCCAAGAGAGATGGAAAAAGAGTTATGGTTGAGGAGAGTGTGGCTGACATTGCTCACAAGCAAGCCCCTCCAAAGAGAGCAAGAGCGCCTAGGAGCACCAAGTTGAGAGCTTTGGTTTTGGAGAAAGGCACCAAAGATGGTGCAAATGAACCAGCTCCCACCATAAGAACCAAGGCGCCAAGAAAGACTATAGAACCTCCTCCCATAGAGCAAGAGGGTGCAAATGCTGAAGAGGAGCATTCTGAGGATGACAGTGAGGCTGAGTATGACCCTAACTCAACAGAGTCCTTCAATGATAAAAGGGACAGGCAGAGGACACCCACTGAAGAGGAGCTGTTAGAGCAAATGAGGAAAGGTTTCTCTTGGCCACCAACCAGATTCGCTGATAAACAGACCCTCAAGGAGTTGTCAATTGAAGATGATATCAAGGAGATGCTAGGCTACATGAGTATGAGCAGTTTTTACACTATGACCTATCCAACTTATAAAGAAGTCTCTTGCCAATTCCTGTCATCCCTTCAAGCCACCTTTCACACCTCCAAGAATGTGGAGCAAGTATGGGGTATGATACACTTCAAGATTGATGGGAGAGCCTACTCAATGTCATTCAAGGAAATTGAGGAAGTGCTTGGGTTTCAAGACCAGAAAAATCCTTCTTTTTCCAAGCTTGCCAGGGTCAAAAGAGAGATGAACATCACACACCTTACTTGGAGGTTGTTAACAGGCAAGACAAGGAGTTCCAACCGCGACAAGAATGCCTCCATCCGACACCCTTCAGTGCGATATCTCCACAGATTGCTTGTGCATACATTGTTCCCCAGGAAGGAAGTGGGAACAGTCTTTGGAGATGAAGTGAAATTCCTGCACCAAGCTGTCCAGCACTATGCATTACAGCCTCATCTCCCTTTGGTTCCTAGTGATTTCTACAAGGATTTTGGCATTGTGGGATTCTTTGTGAAGCGCCTCATGTATTACAAGCGTTGGAGCTGGACAAACAGAGACCCTGGAGCTCAGATTGGAATTGGTGGCTTGATAACACCATTGCTTGCTTACCAAGGGATTAGCTTGGGAAATGATGCAGCTGGCCCCACTTTTTTGGATCTCCAATACCTGAAGTCAGCTCATTTTCTCTCTGGAAGGTTTAATGGGCGGTGTGTTTATTCATATTTGAGAGGTACCACAAAGGTTGAGCTGCTCCTTCCCGACTATCCCCTCACTACCTTGACCACTCCAGGAGCCATAAGATTTGACATTAGTGAGAGGCACTTGCTTGGACCTCATGGCGCTTTAGGCCCCATGGCTCTTCCAAGAGGTGAAAAGGCAGCACGCAAGGTGGACCAATATGATCAGGGACACTCTAGCAGAGCCACTGCACATCTTTTTGGTCCTCCTCGTTACAAGTTCGACCAATGCACCGGTGCTTTACCTCTTGGTCCTATTCGGCAAGCTCATGACCAGATCTGATGTGATCCTGATCCAGTCAGATGACATGGCTGCTACGGTCAAGTCCAGATGGTCAGACGAGGATAAAGAAGGAACCATGGAGCAGCGTAAACTTAAGGAAATAAGGAACAAGGATTTAATTGTACCACTTGGTCCAAAGACTAGAGCCAGACAAGCAAAACTCCAGAAAGCTCTTCATCAACTTCTACACATTATCCATGGCAGACTAGAGTGTGTTTATCCAACCACACTGGTTGTGATTCAAGCCACCTAGATCTTTCATCAAGAGAGGTGTTGTGACTTGCACTCTTTTCCTTGGTTTGGTTTTGTCTCAATGGGTTTTCCAAACAAGGTTTTTAATGAGGCTTGGACACAACACTTATACAAAAGCCTCTTGATGAAACTAAGCCAAACTAGGCCCATTTCTATCTTCAATTTCGTCCAGGAAGCAAGGAAGGAGCCTATTTTCAAATTCAAAACTTGGTCTTTGTTTATGTTTTCAAGGGAGCCTTAGTTTTAATTGTTTTGTGTGTTTCCAAGAAGCTGTGCATGTACAGTCTTCTTCTCTATATATTATGGACGAAAATTCATCAATAAAATCATCAAACTCTTTTCTTTTCAAAGCATTCTCTGAATCTGGTTTGATCAAGCTTGTTCTAAGTGTATTTCAGATCCTTGATCCTTACCTTGCAAGCAAATCTGATAGTCTGAGAGTTCATTCCGCAAGCTCTTAGAAATATCACTCAACCCACTGCTTATTTGCATCATCACAATCATTGGAGAGCATCAGGGACGTGATCATCTCAACCAGGATCACAACAAGTGGTATCAGAGCAGATCTCCATCACCAGGTTGTGTTTTTCCAGTTCTGCAAATTTTAGACTTTTCGTATTCTGTTATCAGATCTGTTCTAAAGTCAAGATCTTGTTAGAAACGTGCTTATTAGGGTCAGAACTACCTAGAACAAGTGTTGAAATTGCTAAATAACCTGACTAGATTCACGAAATTGCAGAAAAAAAAAGAAATTAGGGTTCTTTTATCTTATTTCTGTGTTTAGACTCTTCACATCCTTGATCAGAAATTTTTCGTTTTGCAGTGATCTGTTTCTGAGTATCATCCTGCAATGAATCTGTGTTGTATTTATTTCTGATTGTCTGTTTCCATTAGAACTAGTTACTGGGTTTTGTTTTTCCTGTCTCAGGTACCATGGTGAAGGAGCACAAGGAAGAATTCAGCAAGAATGACAAGTTATTGATTGAAGAGTTTACGGCCAGAATGAGTCAAGTCTTCAACGATAAGTTTGGAAAACTCAGACAAGACATACAGCAGCTGAGGAAAAGCAGATCATCCAGAGATGAATACAAGCAAAGAGGGTATGATCAGTTTGAAAGAAACCAAAAGCATGATGTTGATATCAAAGAAACTTCACAACAAAGAAGATCTGAAAGAGACAAGTGGAGCACAGATCGAAACCAACCATTTGAGACAAAGCTCTATCCTTCAATCTCAATTCAGAAACCACATGACAGTAAGAAACCACGTCCATCCACTGGAGTTTCTTCAACCAGCAAGACACCAACTTGTTTCAGAATGGAGAAAACAGTACATAAGCCTTCTATGGATGATAAACATTCTTGGTTCAGTGAGGAGGATAAAAAGCAGTTGTTACAAGTGATGCAGAATGTGAGGAACCAGCTCAAAAGGACCAACACAGCACGTCCATCCATTGAAGCACATCATCAAGAACCAGTTACTACTGTCTCAGATGTCAAAGTTTGAGAACCAGACTCAGCTGCACAATCAGACTTAGCTGCATCAATTCAAGAAGTCCAAACTGAAACATCTAAGGAAAAGGAGAAGTCTGACACAGAACAAGAGTGTTCTCTTTTCTTACCTCAGTCTGAATTTAATTTCAGTAATTCTTTTGATGAACTAATTTGTCTTAAACTGGTGCAACCGTGTAGCCTTGTTTCAGTGTCACAGGTTGCAAAAGAAGACTCAGCAGAAAAAGAACCAGAGCAATTAACACAAATAGAAGACTTGGAACAGCAGAACAGCTTGCAGTCTGAAACTATTCCTGAAACCTTGTCTTATGACCTGCAAAAGCACTGTAAGGGGTTTAATATGGTTGCTTCTGTGCCTGAAATGTTTGTTAAAGTGAGTACTGTAGACATAAAACGTTTTGGTCTTGGAAAAAGAAAAGATTTTTGTGTTTCAAAATTTGTTTTTGATAACATGTTTAAATCTTTTAAAGAATTTAAACCAGAAATTCTCTTTGATCAAAAACGTTTTTAAACTGATAATAACCACATTTCTGGTCATGTTTTGAGTCTTGATCATTTTCTGAAACATAGCAAAAGTTTTAGTCACTATGAAAAGGTTTTAGAGCTTGATTTGAAACACTCTGATTTCTGTTTTAAACCTTGTGATTCATTTGCTAGATCTGAAGAAAGAAGTTTTGTTATGAGCTTCCATGTGCATGAAGTGAACATTGATAATTCTTTTGCTTCTGCTTATGTCTTTAAAGAACCTAGGAAGCTGCATGAACAAAATTGCAACATTTTGATACTAGGTTTGAAATTGAGAAGTCTGCAAATATCTCTGAGTTTGAGATTGATTGTTTGTGTGCTGAAATTGATTCTAAACGTATAAGATTGTTCTTTGATGATATTCTAGTGTATAACACTTTCTTTGATAAACCTGCTGCACAATTGAAACTAAAGATCACTGATTCTGAATGTGTGAACTTGATTCTTGATGACATTTGGGTCTGCAATATTTTCTTTGATATGGATAATAGATGGAAGAATCATACTGTTTTGTGCTTTGGAGACATTCTGGTCTACAATACTTTCTTTGACATGATAACTCAATTGACTTGTCCAAAACAAGCTGAGAAAGGTACAGGTGAAAGGAAGGGATATAATGATCAAACTAGCAATGATGAGTCCTTGGCTAAGTTGGAGATGCAACAATCAAATTGTCTAGCCGCCAGCCTTGACATAGGAGCAGTCCGAGGATCATATCTCAGCAGCCAAAGGGAATTAAGCCACAAACTCAACTTCAATGGAAACTTAACTCATCAGGGTCTCACGTCGAATTGGAATCATGTCCAAAGATTCTCAGGTGAAAGAGTTATGGGTTCTACAAATCGGGTGATCCTGTCCTTGCTTTGTTTGAATTTTTCTGAGTTTAGAACATCTCAAACCTATCTATGGCGGCCAGGTGAGAAATCTAAGGTAATTAACAGTGTTTTTAATGATCCTTTTGTCACTGATTACACAGATATGATGCACTTGTTTTTGTCAAAAGAGCTATGTGCAGATTATAAAGAAGCTTTGAAGCATACAAAGAGAAGGAACAAGCGTGAGGAAGACAAGCGATTCAAGCCACCTGATCTGAACCAGGAGACACATCATGAAGTCACTTTCTCCATCCTCATCAGAAGCACCTCTAGACGCAACATACAAGCCAAAACCGAGAAAACACAAATTTGGGATAAGACTCTTACTTTATGATGATTTCGCGTGTGCTAACTTGTTTTATTTCAATGTATCAGGTTTTAGGAATGCATCAGGAGTAAGGAGAGCCAAATTGATCAATCCCTTCTACATAACAGAACCAACCAGAAACAATGCCTATCAAAGAGGCTTGCAAGAAGAAACGGATTTGAGGTCAAATCCTTCTCAAGTGGGAGAGGATGATGTGATCCTGATCCAGTCAGATGACAATGCTGCTACGGTCATGTCCAGATTGTCAGACGAGGATAAAGAAGGAACCATGGAGCAGCGTAAACTTAAGGAAATAAGGAACAAGGATTTAATTGTACCACTTGGTCCAAAGACTAAAGCCAGACAAGCAAAACTCCAGAAAGCTCTTCATCAACTTCTACACATTATCCATGGCAGACTAGAGTGTGTTTATCCAACCACACTGGTTGTGATTCAAGCCACCTAGATCTTTCATCAAGAGAGGTGTTGTGACTTGCACTCTTTTCCTTGGTTTGGTTTTGTCCCAATGGGTTTTCCAAACAAGGTTTTTAATGAGGCTTGGACACAACACTTATACAAAAGCCTCTTGATGAAACTAAGCCAAACTAGGCCCATTTCTATCTTCAATTTCGTCCAGGAAGCAAGGAAGGAGCCTATTTTCAAATTCAAAACTTGGTCTTTGTTTATGTTTTCAAGGGAGCCTTAGTTTTAATTGTTTTGTGTGTTTCCAAGAAGCTGTGCATGTACAGTCTTCTTCTCTATATATTATGGACGAAAATTCATCAATAAAATCATCAAACTCTTTTCTTTTCAAAGCATTCTCTGAATCTGGTTTGATCAAGCTTGTTCTAAGTGTATTTCGGATCCTTGATCCTTACCTTGCAAGCAAATCTGATAGTCTGAGAGTTCATTCCGCAAGCTCTTAGAAGTATCACTCAACCCACTGCTTATTTGCATCATCACAATCATTGGAGAGCATCAGGGACGTGATCATCTCAACCAGGATCACAACAAGATCAGTACCCTTCAGAGGTGGAACAGAGCTCAAGATAGGACTATTTTCAAGCTCACCAACAAGTGCAAAGAGCTGAGAAGAACTGTCAAGCGGCAAGCTGCAGCTTCGGCTCACTTCATGAAGCAGGTGGCTGATGTTCTAGCCAGGGGAGCTGTAGCTGGCTGTAAAGCTGAGGATTTTGATCTTGATGCTTTCACTGCCCCGCCTCCTCAGCCACTTCATGACCCTTCTGAGCCACGGAGACAGAAACAAGCTCTCCGCCGTTTGAGGAACCCCTACATCGCCCCATCCGGGTCCGGAAACAAGTCACCAAGCCTAAGCACCACTGATGATGAAAATGACTCTGAGGGTGAGGCATCCGCCTCATCCCATGCTCCATGAGGTACTCCACTTCCTGACCACTGTATATACCACTCATCATTTCATTTAGTTTTCATTTTACCTTCTTTCTTTGGACCCTTCTCCACATTTAACAAACACAGAGACTGTGTGAATTAAGTGTGGGGGAGGTGTCAAGTTGCTAATAGTCTTGTGTTTTATGTCATTTTGCATGCACTTGTAGATAGCTATTGCATAGAAAAAAAAAAAAAACCAAAATTTTTTTTGAAAAGTTTGAAAAGCACAAAAAGAATCATGTAGTTGCATTAGGATTGAGTCTAGATCATTCACTTGCATAAAAAAAAAATCATCATATAGGTTGCATCATGCATAAGGGGACAAGGATGATAGTTGCCTTGTAAAGATGCTCATGCTAAGTTCTTAAAGTGATAACCTTCATAATCATAGCAAGTAGCTTGAGCAAGTCTTAGGATAACTTGTACACTTTGTGCCTTGAAATCTCTTCCTAAAGTTTATTTGATTGATTGATGCTCTCTCTTTGAAGCTTGCTCCTGTCATATTTAGACTCTAAGTCTCTTGCTCATGGTCCCTTGTGTACTGAGTCATGGATAGAACACTTGAGTTGTCCCTCCCATTCTTTGCTTATCTTTTTGGACAAACTCAAGTGGCACTCCACACCCTAAAGCCCTTACCTCCTTTCAAGCCTTCATTATTTGTTGAGTGAGGCTTTCTTTGGAAAGCTTTACATGTGCATAATGTTGAGAGTATTGGGAACGACAATGCTTGGTCTCCATTTTAGCTAGATTGGACACTCATAATGTCTAGCTTCTAGGATGGGGGTGAGTGTTGAATGGTGTGATCTTGGGAAAGTGAAAGGTTTATGAAAAGTTTAACTCATGAGACTCCAAGGTTTTAAGTGGCTAAGTCTATGAGGGATAAGAGAAATGAAAGATTGTAAGCTCTAAGTTAGAAAATAAGTCTTGGCCCCCATATATATATAAAAAAAAAATAGAAGAAGAAAAGAAGAAAAATAAAAAAAAAGAGAGAGAAAAAAAAATGGAAAGGGGGCTAGCAATGTTTAGAAAGAGCTTAAAAGAGTTTAAAATGTGAAAAATCCCTTATTGGCTTCATTAAGAAAGAGTTTCAAATGAGAAAATATCTTGAGTATTTGAGGGGAAATCCTTGGGTGAGAGATGTTAGTGGTGATTTGGCATTGGGAATAAGGTTGTAACTTATGTATTTAGGGAAAGGGTATAACAATGGAGATTGAGCATTGTAAGCATGAGTTGATCCCTTTCTTAGATATATTATGTGCAATGTCAAGGCTACTTGTTTTGAGAGTAAACCACCCTTTGAAAGATCCCTTTGAACCTCTTGTTGCACTTACATAAGGCCTTGTTCCACCAAACCAAATGTCTTGGACCATTTGACCATTTGCAAGATTTCTATTGAGTTTGCTTAATGATTGTAAGAGAGCAAGTGGATTTGTGGATTGTGGATTCATGATGAGTAAGTTAGGGATCAAAAGAGTTGAGATAGGCCTTGAGAAGTTAGAGTTGGATTGAGTGTTTGCTCTAGCTAGTTGGTATAATATGCAAGGTTATCAAGTTGAGAACTAAGAAGAGCATTCTTTTGGCTATGAGTCCCCTCCTTCAAACCTCTCATCCTTAGTCCTTGCAAGTTTACTTGTGGACAAGTAAAGGACTAGTGTGGGGGAGTTGATGTCTTGCATATTTTCATTGTTTTAGTCTTCCATTTTGTGCATTTTATCCCTTCTAGTTTAGGCATTAGGCATATTTAGGTTCATTTTGCATTCATAAGTCTTTATCAGGTCTTGGAGTGTACTTTGGAGAATTTGAAGGTGTTTGAGGGTACTTTGTTACAAAAAGGAAGGGTGAAAGATGGACTTGGACGATGGCCATAAAGAAGTCTTTCTGTGATAAGATTTGGTGGGGAAATAGTATCTTGAGTTAGCTTTCCATTGGGAGTGATTTCAAGCCATTTGAAGCAATATTGGAGGAGTTATGATTATTTGAGTGAAGGCATGTCAGTACATCCGGGTCAGCACACTCAGCCTGACCAGCCCGCACAGGACGAAGGAATGATGCCAGACGATGCAGCACCCGGACGGACATGCTCGGCCAAGATCTCCCGCGCATGAGGACCCGCGAACATACGGACGCACGGCCTGATCTGCACGGGACCACTCACCCGCGCGGTACAGATCACACCGCACGGACAAGCTGAAGCAAGACCATGCGCGGCCTAATCTGCTAGGGTTACCTTACCCGCGCGGGACAGGACATACCATACGGGTGGACTAAAGCATCCGGACACGCGGCCTGAGTCGAGCGGTACGCGGTACCCGCGCGGGACGAAGCGAACAAAAGCGTCCGGACGCGCGGCCTGAGCTGAGCGGTACGTGGTACCCGCGCGAGACGAGACGAACAAGAGCGTCCGGACGCGCGGCTTGAGCTGAGCGGTATGTGGTACTCGCGCGGGACGAGACGAACAAGAGCGTCCGGATGCGCGGCCTGAGCTGAGCGGTACGTGGTACCCGCGCGGGACGAGACCAGACGGAGTTGTACATACGCGCGGGACGGGACGACCATGCCAGCATACCCGCGCGGGATGAGAAACGGCCAGACAAGAACTGCGCGGCCAAGCATGCGCCGCCCGGACCGTCCAGCCACGTCCCTGAGCATTTTTCATGCTGACTTCCCATTGGTCGAGACCTATTGTTTCTAGGGGTTTTTTATAGTAATTTTATTCTATGTTTCTAGGGCTTTTAAGCCTAACTATAAGTACCCTTGTTATCCCTAAGATGGGACTTATGTTATTTATGATCTAAGAACAAAAACCTTTGAGTAAAGCTTCATCTTTGATTTATTATCTCATCTCATCTTGTGTTCTTGATTGTTTATCTCATCTCCTTTCTTTCTCTATATGTTTATGCTTGAATCTCTCATGGGTTTAAGAGTAAGCATGTGGATTAGTGAGTAGATCCTTCTAAGATCCATGGGTTAGGGTGATAGAGAGTGATTAAGTTAGATCCAAGGTGTCTATTGTTCGATCTTTCATTTCCTTGCATAGATTTGATGTTTTTAAAGCTATATTTGAGTTGGCCTCTCAAACATAGAGCTATAGGCATTTCATGCCCGGAAGATGTTCTATGAAATGCCTGAACCAACTCATCTATGTTTTTAGCTTGCTTTGCCTAAGGGATTAGTTGTCATAGAGGCTAGGATTGCTATTAGACTCATTCTCATTGTTTGTTTTGATCATTACAGCCAAAGGGATTTGGTGTACTTGGGTGATCATTGCAAAAGAGCATTCATCTAGGGATAGAGCTTGCTTAGTTTTGTTGTCTAGGCATAAGGATTAGATTGATTGAAAAGTTAGCATCTTGGATTGAAGCTTAATCATTTGATATCAAGTCCCTATACCCATGGGTCTCACTCTCCTCATAAGAAAGAAAGTATCATTTGCTTTTTGTTGCATTTTGCTTATTGTTCTAGTTTAATCATCTTCCTCTCTAATGGTTGCATTTAGATTGAGCATAGGCTTGTATTCCCTCTGTTTCATTGTCACTTAGGACTGGTTCGGCAATCTTATATACTACATCATTTGATTAGAACCTGAAAAGTTCTATCATCAATCGGGTAGATATGAAATGAGATCCGTTGTCTGTTACGATTTTGTAAGGGACCCCGTGTCTGGTGATGATGTTTTTTCATACGAAGTTCTTGACTTGTACGTCTTTGATACTTGCGTAGGAATCTGCCTCTACCCACTTTGAGAAGAAATCCGTGAGAACCAGGAGGAAGCGTTTCTGCTTTGAGTTATGCAACTGTCCAACGATATCCATGGACCACCGCATAAAGGGATATGGAGATGAGATGGACAAGAGGACTTCTGCGGGTTGATGGATTGTCGGCGCGTGCCTTTGGCATTTTTCGCACTTCTGTGCGAATTTCTCGCAGTCTTTGATCATAGTTGGCAAGTAATAAATGTGGCATTTTATTTTGACGGCGAGAGATCTTTCGCCGGAATGGTTCCCGCAAGATCCGGAATGGACCTCCTCCATTACTCTTCTCGCTTTTTCCCCGTCGGTGCAGGTCATGAGTGGGACGGAGAATCTCCATTTATAGATTTCTCCCTCTACCGTTGTGTATCGTGCGGCCTGGGTCTTAATTTTGCGGGCCGCCCATTTCTCGGCGGGTAGCGTTCCATCGATTTATAAGGTTGGATTGGCTCTAGCCATGGGCTGTCGCAGCCGTATTCTGACTGATCCACGTTTTCTTATGGTGGATCTTTGATTTCCTCCGCATCCTCGATTTGTGCTCTAATCAGATTGGCGATCACTGGTGGTCCGATGCTTGGATGTTCAATGAATTTGACGGGGATTACCCGTTTCAGTCCAGAATCCGAACTTGACGCGAGTGCGGCCAAGGCATCTGCCTGAGTATTTTCCGAGCGAGGAATTCTAGCGAGGGCGAAATGGTAGAAATCTCGGGATAGGTCCTGGACGAGATTTAGATATGCGTCCATTCTTTCGTCCCTCGCTTCGTATTCTCCAGTGTACAGATTCGCGACTAACTAAGAGTCACAGTAAGCGTGGACATTGCGAATCTTCAGTCCGTGGGCTAGTCGTAACCCTGCGGTGAACACTTCATTTTCATCTTCTTTGTTTGACGCATGGAATTCTAACCGAAACGATTGTTCCAAGATTTCGCCGGTCGGTGATATGAGCCGGATTGCAATTCCGGATCTTTGTTTGGACGATGATCCGTCGACGTGAAGGACCGAAGGTTAATCTGGTTCCGTGTTTGTCATATCCCCCTGATGTCTTGCATATTTTCATCTATTTAGCCATCTTTTTATTGCATTCTTTGAGTTGTAGGCTAAGGTTTAGGCATGTCTAGGATCATTTTGCATTCATTTGTCCTTATCAGGTGTTGGAGTGTGCTTTGATGAGATTTGAGGTGTTTGGGAACCTTATGACCCAAAAAGAAGTGAAGAATCAAGATTGGCCATAAGAAGAGAAGTGAAATCAAGAGATGAGAGTTGGACCGGGTAGACTAGACCGGGTACACATACCCGGTCGGATCAGATTGGATCAGCACGTCCGGATGACCGGGTTGATGCGTCCGGACTCGAGCAACCGGACGGGAGAAGAGGACGTACGGCCGGGTAGACACGTCCAGATAAGGACACCCGATCAGGAGGGAGCCAGAGCAGACCAGTCCGGGGTGGCCAGTCCGGGTCCAAGCACCCGGACGATGAGAAGCAGACGGACGGACCGGGGACGTGGTGTCTGGGTAAGAGCACCCAGACGGGAGATAAGGACGCGGCCAGACCAAGGGACGACCGGGGCGGCCTGTCCGGCTTGGAGCACCCGGTCGTGAAGAGAGTGTTGAGGACCGGGGTGAGACGGCCGGCTTGGTGTACCCGGACGGAGCAAGGACGCGGCCAGCTGGACGACCGGGTAGGGTGGACCGGGTTGGATGGTGTTGGTTCACCCCTGACCGAATTTCCAAGCTTTATTCCCATTGGTTGAGATCCATTTGGCTCAAGGACTTTTTAGTAATCTTATTTTATGTTTCTAGGGCTTTTAAGCCAAGTATAAGTACTCATGTTATCCCTAATTTGGGACTTATGTGTTATTTTCTATCTAAGAACACAAAACCTTTGAGTAAAGTTTCATCTTTAAATCATAATCTCATCTCATCTTTGTGTTCTTGATTGCTTTATTTCATATCCTTTCTTTCTCTACATGTTTAAGCTTGAATCTCTCATGGGTTAAAGAGTAAGCATGTGGATTAGTGAGTAGATCCATTTAAGATCCATGGGTTAGGGTGATTGAGAGTGATTAAGTGTAGATCCAAGGTGCTTAGTGTTAGATATATCCTTTCCTTGCATTGATTTGGTGTTCTTAAAGCTATATTTGAGTTGGCCTCTCAAACATAGAGTCATAGGCATTTGATGCCCGGAAGGTGTTCTATGAAATGCCTAAACCAATTCATCTATGCCTGAACCAACTCATTCTCCATGTTTGCTTTGATCATTACAGCCAAAGGGATTTGGTGTACTTGGGTGACCATTGCAAAAGAGCATTCATCTAGGGATAGAGCTTGCTTAGTTTTGTTGTCTAGGCATAAGGAATTAGATTGATTGAAAAGTTAGCATCTTGGATTGAATCTTAATCATTTGAGATCAAGTCCCTATACCCATGGGTCTCATTCTCCTCATAAGAAAGAAAGTTTTACATTTTGTTGCATTTTACTTATTGTTGTAGTTTAATAATCATCCTCTTTAATGATTGCATTTAGATTAAGCATATACTTGCATTTCCTTTGCTTTGTGGTCACTTAGAACTGGTTCGAAAATCTTATATACTACATCATTTGATTAGGACCTTAGAAAAGTCCTTTCATCAAATTGGCGCCGTTGCCAAATTCTAAGTTGATTGTGACATTGGGATTTAGTCACTTGCTTGAGACTAAATCATTTTTCTTTTCTTGTGATATTGATTCTCCTTTTGCCTCTTCCTTTGATTTTCAGGTGCATGAACACAAGAAGCATGGGTGCAACTAACCTGGTTCCCACTGTTGAAGAGATAGCTACACTTGAGAGGGAAATAGCAAGAAGGAGAAGAGAAGAAGAGCAACAAGCTCACATTCAGAGGTTGGGGTTTGAGATGGATGATCACCAGCATCAACCTCAAGATGGCAATGGTCAAGGAGCTGACAACCTTGGACCACAGTGACAGCAACAACAACACCCACAGCGGCCAGCTAGAGCTATTGGCACCTATGACCGTCCTCACATTCATGGCAATTTGACGGGCATCCGCGCACCAGCTGTGGAAGCTAACAACATTGAGATCAAGTCAGGGTTGTTGAGTGTGATCAACAAGTACCATGGCTTGACCGTAGAAGACCCATTTGATCACTTGGACAAGTTTGATAGCTATTGTGGCTTGTCCAAGACCAATGGTGTGTCCGAAGACGCCTTCAAGCTCAAGTTGTTTCCTTTCTCTCTAGGAGACATGGCACGCCAATGGGAGAAATCTCTACCTAGTGACTCCATCACTACTTGGGATGATTGCAAGAAAGCCTTCTTGGAGAAGATCTTCTCCACATCAAGGACAGCCAAACTGAGGAATGAGATCTCTAGTTTCCAGCAGAAGAACTTGGAAAGCTTTAGTGAAGCATGGGAGAGGTTCAAGGGGTATGAAGCTAAGTGCCCACACCATGGCTTCTCAAAGGAGAGTTTGCTGAGCACATTCTACATAGGTGTCCTTCCTGAGTTCAGAGAAAGATTGGATACAGCAAGCAATGGTTTCTTCCTGGGCAGGTCTGAAGAAGATGCTGAGGAGCTGGTTGACAACATGGTGAAGAGTGACTCAGTTTACAGTGGAGAGCATGACAGAGCTGATAGAACAACCAGAGCTGATCACAACCAGACCAAGAAGGAAATCAAATCCTTGCAAGAAAAGATAGACTTGCTGATTGCTAACCAAGCCAAAAAGGAGCAGATCAACTTTGTGGGTAGTCCTAGTCAAGAAACTCCTCCTAAGGTTAATGAAGTTGATGGGTTAGAAGGGCAATAAGAGCTTTTCTTCATTAACAACAATGGTACTTGGTACAGGAAGGAGCCTAACTTTCAGTACAACAACTACCAGCAAAAGGTCTTATCCCAACAACCAGCAAGGAGGCTATCAACCCAAGCAAAACACTCAGCAAGGGAACTACCAGCCTAGGCTGAATCCTCCTTCTGGTTTTACCAATCAAGGCAATCAGCCTACTCAAGCTCAAGGTAGCTCCTCCCAAGCTAAAGCTCCAGATTCATCTATGGAAGCTATGTTCAAACAAATATTGGAAGGTCAAGCTAGAACATCCAAGGACATTGGCCATGAGTTCAAGACTGTTCACTCCAAGATTGATACCAGCTATACTGAGCTAAACAACAAGATAAGAGCTTTGGAGAATCAGTTTGCTTCTATGAACTCTCAGCCAAGTCGCCAACAAGGAACACTACCAGGAAAGGCTGAGCAAAACCCCAAGGAGCCAATGAAGGCAATCACTTTGAGAAGTGGTAGAGAGTTACCTCCAAGAGCTCTCCCCAAGGATGGTGAGACACTAAGTGGGGGGGTGGGTGGCCATCAACATTGATGATGATGTTGTGATTGTAGATGAGAAGGTTGATGAGGAGATTCTAGAAAAGATTGTTGAAGCTAAGGGTAAAGGAAAGGTTGGAGAAGAGAAGAAAACACTAAAGCATGGTGAAGTTGCCACTCCAACAAAAGAATCTTCTTTTGTTCCTCCTCCCTATGAACCTAAGCTACCATTTCCTGGAAGATTCAAGAAGCAACTTTTGGAGAAGTACAAAGCACTCTTTGAGAAGCAAATGAGTGAAGTTCAAGTCACAATGCCCATCATTGATGCCTTCATGCTTGTCCCTCAATACAGCAAGTTCTTGAAGGATGTTGTGGCTGCCAAGAAGAAGGAAATGGAGGGCATGATGGTTCTTACTCATGAGTGCAGTGCCATCATCTAGAGAGTGACAATCCCTAACAAGCTAGAGGATCCAGGCTACTTTACCCTACCTTGTGCCATTGGTCCTTTGATGTTTGAGAGATGTCTATTTGATTTGGGAGCTAGTGTCAGTCTCATGCCTCTATCTGTTGCCAAGAAGCTTGGGTTCAGCCAATACAAGAAGTGTAAACTCTCTTTGGTGCTTGCTGATCGCTCAGTCAAATTCCCTATTGGTATCCTTGAAGATCTCCTTGTGATGGTGGGAAATTGTGAGATTCCTACTGATTTTGTTGTGCTTGAGTTGGATGAAGAAGCTAGAGACCCCTTGATCCTTGGAAGACCATTCTTAGCCACAGCAGGAGCCCTTATCAATGTGAAGGAAGGCAAGATTGATCTTCATTTGGGGAAAGAGCACACTCTCCATTTTGACATCAATGAGGTAATGAAGAGGTCAACTTTGCAAGGCCAAGTGTTTTACATAGAAGAGATGGAAGCTCTTGCTGATGAGCTTCTTGAGGAATTGGCACTTGGAGAGTTGGCAATAAGGGACCCTTTGCAGCATGCTTTGACAGTGGATAAAGAGGTCCAAGTGGTTGAGAACCAAGAGAGTGATGCTATTGTGGCCATGCTGGATTCTCGCAAGAAGATTGATGATGAAGGTCAGTATGAGGAGCTTAAACAAGAGGTGCACCAAGCTGTTTCAGCCACTCAACAAGAGGACACCCAACAAGATGATTGGAGTGAGCTCAAGGCACCAAAAGTGGAGCTAAAACCTCTTCCCCATGGTGTAAGGTACGCATTTCTAGGCCCTAATGAGTCATATCCTGTTATTGAGAGTAGTGAACTTACTGAACTTGAACTTTCTCAACTTTTAAATGCACTTAAAAAGTTTAGAAAGGCAATTGGGTACTCACTAGATGATATTAAGGGGATATCACCTTCTTTGTGCATGCATAGGATACATCTAGAGGATGAATCAATGACTTCTATAGAGCATCAAAGAAGGTTGAATCCTAACCTGAAGGATGTTGTAAAGAAGGAGATTCTTAAGCTCTTAGATGCTGGTGTTATCTACCCTATTTCAGATTCTAAATGGGTATCTCCTGTGCATGTAGAACCAAAGAAAGGTGGTATCACTGTGGTTAAAAATGATAAGGATGAATTGATACCAACTAGAACCATAACTGGCCATAGGATGTGTATTGATTATAGAAAGCTCAACTCTGCATCTAGAAAGGATCATTTTCCATTGACATTCATTGATCAAATGCTTGAGAGACTTGCAAACCATCCTTTCTACTGCTTTCTTGATGGGTATTCAGGGTTCTTCCAAATCCCCATACATCCCAATGATCAAGAGAAGACAACATTCACATGCCCCTATGGCACCTTTGCTTATCGAAGGATGCCATTTGGGTTATGTAATGCTCCAGCAACCTTTCAAAGGTGCATGATGTCTATCTTCTCGGATCTCATTGAGGATATAGTGGAGGTATTCATGGATGATTTCTCTGTCTACGGATCTTCGTTTTCTGCTTGTTTGTCCAACTTGTGCAGGGTCCTACAGAGATGTGAAGACACCAACCTTGTGCTGAATTGGGAGAAGTGTCACTTCATGGTCAAAGAAGGGATTGTGCTTGGGCATAAGATTTCAGAAAAGGGCATTGAAGTGGACAAGGCTAAGATTGAGGTGATGGTCAGCTTGCCACCACCAAAGACAGTGAAAGACATCAGGAGCTTCCTTGGCCATGCTGGGTTCTTTAGAAGATTCATCAAGGATTTCTCAAAGATTGCTAGACCAATGACCATGTTGCTGTGCAAGTAGGCCACTTTCAACTTTGATGAAGATTTTCTTGAGGCTTTCAAGAAGATAAAGGGTGAACTTGTTAGTGCTCCCATTGTCCAGCCACCTGATTGGGACCTCCCTTTTGAGATAATGTGTGATGCTAGTGACTTTGCTGTTGGGGCTGTCACCTGATTGGGACCTCCCTTTTGAGATAATGTGTGATGATAGTGACTTTGCAGAAGAAGGATGGCAAGACTCATGTGATTTATTATGCTAGCCAAACCCTGAATGATGCACAGATGAAGTATGCCACAACTGAGAAAGAAATGCTGGCCATTGTCTTCGCCTTTGAAAAATTCAGAAGCTACCTGGTGGGTTCCAAGGTCATTGTGTATACTGACCATGCAGCTTTGAGACATCTCCTAGAAAAGAAGGATGCCAAGCCAAGACTACTAAGGTGGATCCTTTTGCTTCAAGAGTTTGACTTGGAGATTAGAGACAAGCCGAGGATTGAGAATGAAGTTGCTGATCACTTGTGCATGCTGAGGATTGAAGGTGGAATCCCTATTGATGAGGGACTTAGACAAGAGCATGTCATGGCTATCATGTCAGTGGTGGCAGTTATTGAGACTGGAAAGAAAATTGAAGAGGTTAAGACAGCTGAAGAGAAGGGACCTTGGTATGTTGATTTGGTTAACTACTTAGCCACTGGGAAGGAGCCATTGGGTCTTGCGGGGTATGAGAAGAAGAAGTTCTACAAAGACTTGAAGAGATACTATTGGGATGAACCATACCTCTATACCCTATGCAAAGATCAGATTTATAGAAGAGTGGTGGCTGAAGAAGAAGTTGAAGGAATCCTCTCACATTGCCATGGATCTTCCTATGGAGGCCATTTTGCTACCTTCAAGACTGTCTCAAAGGTGCTACAAGCTGTATTTTGGTGGCCACACATGTTCAGGGACACACAAGACTTCATTTCAAGATGTGACTCTTGCCAAAGGAGGGGGAACATTACTAAGAGGAATGAGATGCCTCAAAACCCAATCCTTGAAGTGGAAGTGTTTGATGTTTGGGGGATTGACTTCATGGGACCATTCCCTTATTCTTATGGCAACAAATACATCTTGGTGGCTGTGGACTATGTATCAAAGTGGGTGGAAGCCATAGCAAGTCCCACAAATGATTCAAGAGTGGTGGTCAAAATGTTTAAGAGCAATATCTTCCCAAGGTTTGGAGTATCAAGAGTGGTCATAAGTGATGGGGGTTCACATTTCATCAACAAGGTATTTGAGGGTCTTCTCAAGAAGAATGGAGTGAAACACAAGGTTGCAACACCCTATCACCCTCAAACAAGTGGCCAAGTGGAGGTCTCCAACAAGCAAATCAAGGGCATCTTGGAGAAGATTGTGGGAACCAAGAGGAAGGATTGGTCAGACAAGCTTGATGATGCTCTTTGGGCATATAGAACAGCCTTTAAGACTCCTCTAGGCACTACTCCTTTCAACCTTTTCTATGGGAAATCTTGCCATTTGCCAGTTGAGCTTGAATACAAGGCATTGTGGGCTGTGAAGCTTCTAAACTTTGACATCAAGAGTGCAAAGGAGAAGAGACTTCTTCAACTCAATGAACTGGATGAGATAAGGATGGATGCATTTAAGAACTCAAGGATTTACAAGGAAAAGACTAAGGCCTTCCATGACAGGCACATCCTCAAAAGAGAGTTCAAGGCTGGAGATCAAGTTCTTCTCAACAACTCTAGACTGAAGTTATTTCCAGGGAAGCTTAAATCAAGGTGGTCTGGGCATTTGTGAGCAAAGAAGTGAGACCTTATGGAGCCATTTTGCTTTGGAACAAGGATGGTGGAGACTTCACAGTGAATGGCCAGAGACTCAAGGAATACATGGCCACAATACCAAAGGAGGATGGGATATCAACCCCACTCTCTGATGCTCCCCTTGCCTAACCTCAAAGGAGGCAAAGTCAAGCTAGTGACTTTAAACAAGCTCACTTGGGAGGAAGTCCCATGGTTATCCTTGTAAATATTGCATTAGGATTTGTTCTTTTTCAACAATAAATCACTTGGAGGATGGTGAGAGCTTGGGAATGGGTTAGATAAAGTCTTGAGATGGAGGAAATATTAAAAAAAAAAAGAGAGATTGGAGGTTTGGACCGGGTAGGGTGGACCGGGGTCGCCTACCCGGTCGGGAAGCGTACTGGTATGGACCGGGGACGTAGTGTCCGGGTAAAGGAACCCGGTCGTGAAGCAGACAAGACGGACCGGGGACGTCCGTCCGGGTAAAGGAACCTGGTCGTGAAGCAGACAAGACGGACGACCGGGGACAGGCGTCCGGGTGCAGCGTCCCGGTCGGGAAGAAGGTGGAGCAGGACCGGGGTGGCCTGTCCGGGTAATGGCACCCGGTCGGACTGCTTCCACACACCAGGATCCGTGTACTGATCCGATGGAGCCCCACGACCCGCGCACGACCCGGTCGCGATCCAGGTAAGCATTTCTATCCTTAAACCGACCCAAACTCATCTAAAACCGACCCAAAACCCATCCACCCGACCCAGAACCTCCTTAAAGCCCTAATCCACCCTCTCTCTCCTCATTTCATCTTCTTCCTCACATCAAAATCCTCTCTAGCCTCCAAGAACCAAAATCACCATAACTTTGTCAAATCTCAACCAAATCACAAAATTCTTTTTCCCACATCCAAGCCTTCTTCCCCTAGGTCTAATTCCTTGAATCTTTTCATCTTTATCCTTCATCCAAAGCAAGGTATGGTATCTTTAAGTTCAAATTCGTAACCCTCATGAACCCTAAAAATTTGAACTTGAAATTTGATCTTTTTCTTGCTAGATTCTTGTAAATTAGACTAGGGAAAGATTATATATCATGCTGGGTAGTTGATTTCATGGTGGAGTTGAGATTAATTTGAACTTTGAAAAATTTGGGTTCATGAGATTTGGGGGTTTTTCATAAAGTGCTTGTTTTAGGTTGTTCTTGGGTTAGATTGGATGCTAGGTTGCTGGAGAACTTCAATTTAGGCTAATTCAAGCTTGATTGTGTTTGATTGAGGGGTTTTGATTCTTAGAGATTCTTGTTGCTCATAAAATAAAAAATTATGAGCATGAGAATTCTCTAGGATGTTCTAAAGCCCCTATTTGCTTAAAGCTTGTTTCTTGTGAGTAGTTGATCATTTGAAATTGAATTCTTATGCTTTTGATCATGTTTCTCATCTTGAGAGGTTTTTCCTTCTTAAGCTCACTCTTTTCCAAGGTATAAAGTTTCAGGTACCAATGGGGCGAAAGAGTGAAGCTGATATAGAAGTTGAGAAGCAAGAGCGTGCAGCAAGACACACTGCTCAGTTTGGGAAATCTTTGGGTTCACAGCCTGGTTCAGAAGAGGAGCGCCGCCAGCAAGCTTTGGCAATGCTAAGGAAGAAAGCACAAGCCAAGAAAGATGGGAAGAGAGTTGTTGCTGATAAGGGTGTGGCTGATGGTGCTCACAAGCAAGCCAAGAGGGATGGAAAGAGATCAGCTGTTGGGAACAGTGTGACTGATGGTGCTAACAAGCAGGCTCCTCCCAAGACAGCTAAGGCACCAAGAAACTCTAGTGTGGGAGCTCTTGTGGTAGAGAAGACCAACAACAAAGGTGATCATGCCCTTGCTCACACTATGAGGGCTATGACTCCACCTAGGAGAGCACCAGACCCTGTGCAAGAGATTGTAGAAAACCTTAACCAGCACAACAAGGAAGAGAAGTTGGCAAAAGCTAGAGCAAACAAGCAAGGCAAGAAGCCAATGGTTGCAGAAAATGAAGGTGAAGAGGATGAGATATCTTCTAATGATGAGCATGATGATCCTAAATCAAAGTATGACAAGAGGGATAGGTCCAAGACACCTACTGAGGATGAGCTGGTAGACCTTTTGAGAAATGGCATTGCTTGGGTCCCTACCAGATTTGTTAATAAGAAAATCTTGCAAGAGATGTACCTTGATGATGATGTTGAAGCCATGCTTGAGCACATGAAGGTGGGAAGCCTCTACTCAGCAGCTTACCCTACTCAGAAAGAAGTCTCTTGCCAATTCTTGGCTACACTAGAAGCAACCTTTCACACTTCCAAGCATGCACAGCAAGGATGGGGAGAGATCACATTCAAGATTGAGGGTGAGGTGTACTCCATGTCTTTCAAAGAGATTGGTAAAGTTCTTGGCCTTGAAGATCAGAAAAACTCTTCACTTCCAAAACTCAAGACAGCCCCTAAGGAAAAGACCATTGCTGAATCAATGTGGACCTTGTTAACAGGACAAGGGAGAGGAGGCCCCAAGAAAGAGAAGAATGGCGCTATTAGGCATCCCACTATGCGCTATCTCCACAGGCTGCTTAACCACACCCTTTTCCAGAAGAAAGAGATAGGGAATGTTGCTGGAGAAGAGCTGAGATTCCTTCACCAAACCGCCCGACACTTTGCTTCCTTTCCTCAGCTCCCTGCTGTCCCGGATGACTTCTACTCAGATTTCGGTATGGTTGGCTTCCTTGTTCAGCGCTTCATGCACTACAAGAGTTGGGCTTGGACAAACCGTGATTCAGGACCTCAGATTGGTATTGGTGGGTGGATAGCTCCACTATTGGCTTACCAAGGGATTGATTTGGGTGATGATGGAGTAGGTCCTACTTTCTTGGATGGAGCTTACCTGAAGAAGGCTCAATTTCTAAGTGGAAGGTTTGATGGGAAATGCGTCTATTCCTATTCAAGAGGTGGAAAAAGGGCTGAGCTGTTGCTTCCTAGCCCATAACTCACTTCATTGAGCACTTCAGTAGACATCAGCTTTGACATCAGTGAGGAGCACCTCCTTAGGAGTCATGGACCCCTTTGCCCTGTGACCCTTCCCAAAGGTAACAAGGCAGCAAGCAAGAAGAATGCCTATTAAGAGGAGCACACCAGAAGAGCCACTGCTCATCTCTTTGGCCCTCCTCGCTACAAGCTCGACCAATGCACCAGTGTCCTGCCTCTTGGACCCCTTCGCCAGGCTCATGACCAGATTAGAATTCTCCCGAGGTGGAACAGGGCTCAAGATAGGACCATTTTCAAGCTCACCAACAAGTGCAAAGAGCTGAAAAGGACTGTGAATAGGCAAGCTGAAGTTTCAGCCCGGTTATTGAAGAAAGTGGCTGATGTTCTAGCTAGGGGAGCTGTATCTGGCTGTAAGGCTGAGGACTTTGATCTTGATGCTTTCAATGCACCCCCTCCTCAGCCACTTCATGACCCCTCTGCACCACAAACCAGGAAGCAAGCTCTTCGCCGCTTGAGGAACCCCTACATCGCCCCATCCGAGTCCGGAAACAAGTCACCTTCCCTCGACACCACATCTGATGAAGATGAATCTGAGGGTGAGGCATCAGCCTCATCCCACGCTCCTTAGAGGTACTCCAACACCCTATCATTGTATATACCATTCATCATTTCATTTAGATTTTATTTATCTATCTTTTTTTGGGCCCTTCTTCACATTTAACAAACACAGAGACTGTGTGAATTAAGTGTGGGGGAGGTGTTAAGTTGCTGATAGTCTTGTGTTTTATGTCATATGCATGCATTTGTAGATATTTATTGCATAGAAAAACCAAAAAAAATTTGAAAAATTTGAAAAGCACAAAAAGAATCATGTAGTTGCATTAGGATTGAGTCTAGATCATTCACTTGCATAAAAAAAAAGAAGAAGAAGAAAAAAAAAGAAATCATCATATTGGTTGCATCATGCATAAGGGGACAAGGATGATAGTTGCCTTGTAAAGATGCTCATGCTAAGTTCTTAAAGTGATAACCTTTATAATCATAGTAAGTAGCTTGAGCAATCTTAGGATAGCTTGTAAACTTTGAGCCTTGAAAACTCTTCCTAAAGCTTATTAGATTGATTGATGCTCTCTCTTTGAAGTTTGCTCCTGTCATATTTAGACTCTAAGTCTCTTGCTCATGGTCCCTTGTGTACTAAGTCATGGATAGAACACTTGAGTTGTCTCTCCCATTCTTTGCCTATCTTTTTGGACAAACTCAAGTGGTACTCCAAACCCTTAAACCCTTACCTCCTTTCAAGCCTTCAATTTTTGTTGAGTGAGGCCTTCTTTGGAAAGCTTTACATGTGCATAATGTTGAGAGTATTGGGAACGACAATGCTTGATCTCCATTTTAGCTAGATTAGACACTCATATTGTCTAGCTTCTAGGATGGGGGTGAGTGTTGTAAGGTGTGATCTTGGGAATGTGAAAGGTTTTGAAAGAAAAGATTAACTCAAGGAACTCCAAATTAATAAGTGATTTAGTCTAGAAGGGATAAGAGAAATGAATAGTTCTAAGCTCTAGTTTATATATAAAAAAAAAAGAAGTCTTGGCCCCCATAATAAAAAAAAAAGAATATTGAAAAGGGGGCTACCAATGTTTAAGAAAGAGCTGATAAGAGTTTAAAATGTGAAAAATCCCTTGTAGACTTCAAAAAGAAAGAGTTCTAAATGAGATTGCATCTTTGAGTGTTTTGGGGAATCTTTGGGTGAGAGATGTGAGTGGTTTTGGCATTGGGAATGAGGATATAGCTTATGTATTTGGGAAAAGGGTAGAACAATGGAGATTGAGCATTGTATGCATGAGTTGATCCCTTTCTTAGATATATTATGTGCAATGTCGAGGCTACTTTGTTTTGAGAGTAAACCACCGTTAAAGATCCTTCTTGAACTACTTGATTTGCTATGCATCAAAGCCTTTCTCACCAAACCAAATGACTTGGACCATTTGACCATTTGAAAGAGATCTTTTGAGTTTGCTTAATGATTGTTAGAGAGCAAGTGGATTTGTGGATTGTGGATTCATGATGAGTACGTGTAGGGATCAAAAGAGTTAAGATAGGCCTTGAGAAGTTAGAGTTGGATTGAGTGTTTGCTCTAGCTAGTTGGTATGGTTATACAAGGTTATCAAGTTGAGAACTAAGAAGAGCATTCTTTTGGTTATGAGTCCCCTCCTTCAAACCTCTCCTCCTTAGTCCTTTCTAGTTTACTTGTGGACAAGTAAAAGACTAGTGTGGGGGAGTTGATGTCTTGCATATTTTCATCTATTTAGCCATCTTTTTATTGCATTCTTTGAGTTGTAGGGTAAGGTTTAGGCATGTCTAGGATCATTTTGCATTCATTTGTCCTTATCAGGTGTTGGAGTGTGCTTTGATGAGATTTGAGGTGTTTTGGAATCTTATGATCCAAAAAGAAGTGAAGAATCAAGATTGGCCATAAGACGAGAAGTGAAATCAAGAGATGAGAGTTGGACCGGGTAGACTAGACCGGGTACACATACCCGGTCGGATCAGATTGGATCAGCACGTCCGGATGACCGGGTTGATGCGTCCGGACTCGAGCAACCGGACGGGAGAAGAGGACGGACGGCCGGGTAGACACGTTCAGATAAGGACACCCGGTCAGGAGGAAGCCAGAGCAGACCAGTCCGGGGTGGCCAGTCCGGGTCCAAGCACCCGGACGATGAGAAGCAGACCGGGGACGTGGTGTCTGGGTAAGAGCACCTGGACGGGGATCAGGACGCGGCCAGACCATGGGACGACCGGGGTGGTCTGTCCGGCTTGGAGCACCCGGTCGTGAAGAGAGTGCTGGGGACCGGGGTGAGACGGCCGGCTTGGTGAACCCGGAAGGAGCAAGGACGCGGCCAGCTGGACGTCCGGGTAGGGTGGACCGGGTTGGATGGTGTTGGTTCACCCCTGACCGAATTTCCAAGCTTTATTCCCATTGGTTGAGACCCATTTGGCTCAAGGACTTTTTAGTAATCTTGTTTTATGTTTCTAGGGATTTTAAGCCAAGTATAAGTATTCATGTTATCCCTAATTTGGGAGTTGTGTGATATTTTCTATCTAAGAACACAAAACCTTTGAGTAAAGTTTCATCTTTGAATCATAATCTCATCTCATCTTTGTGTTCTTGATTGCTTGATTTCATCTCCTTTCTTTCTCTACATGTTTAAGCTTGAAACTCTCATGGATTTAAGAGTAAGCATGTGGATTAGTGAGTAGATCCATTTAAGATCCATGGGTTAGGGTGATTGAGAGTGATTAAGTGTAGATCCAAGGTTCTTAGTGTTAGATCTATCCTTTCCTTGCATTGATTTGGTGTTCTTAATGCTATATTTGAGTTGGCCTCTCAAACATAGAGCTATAGGCATTTCATGCCCGGAAGGTGTTCTATGAAATGCCTGAACCAACTCATCTATGCTTTTAGCTTGCTTTTCCTAAGGGATAAGTTGTCAAAGAAGCTAGGATTGCTATTAGACTCATTCTCCATGTTTGCTTTGATCATTACAGCCAAAGGGATTTGGTGTACTTGGGTGATCATTGCAAAAGAGCATTCATCTAGGGATAGAGCTTGCTTAGTTTTGTTGTCTAGGCATAAGGAATTAGATTGATTGAAAACTTAGCATCTTGGATTGAATCTTAATCATTTGAGATCAAGTCCCTATACCCATGGGTCTCATTCTCCTCATAAGAAAAAAAGTTTTACATTTTGTTGCATTTTACTTATTGTCTTACTTTAATAATCATCCTCTTTAATGATTGCATTTAGATTAAACATAGACTTGCATTCCCTTTGCTTTGTGGTCACTTAGAACTGGTTCGACAATCTTATATACTACATCATTTGATTAGGACCTTAGAAAAGTCCTTTCATCACCCCCGTGGGCAACTCTACCAAGAAATCCGCTAGTACTTGAGATTTTGCGCAGGTTCTTGGGCGGTACTCCACGTCGTACTCGCTTAGTTTGATTGCCCATTTCGCGAGTCGTCCTGACTGACTCGGACTGTGCAAGATCGTTCGCAGGGGGAAGGTGTTGAGGATCACTAGGTATGAGACAGGAAGTCAGCCTGAGTTTTCTAGCTGATGTTACAACTGCGAATGCTAGTTTCTCCATCAGGGGATACCGGGTCTCAGCATCCAGCAACGTTTTGCTTATGTAGAAGATCGGTTTTTGTTCACCGCGTTCTTCTCTGATCAAAACGCCGCTTACCGCTGTGACTGAGACCGCGATGTACAGGAATAAGGGTTCTCCCTCTACTGTTTTCGCGAGGACGGGAGGAGTGGCCAGGTAACGCTTTAGCAGTTGGAAAGCTTTTTCGCATTCCTCCGACCATTCGAATTTCTTGTTCCCTTTCAACGTGTCGTAGAAAAAAAGGCACTTGTCCGTTGAGCGCGAGATAAATCGGTTCAAGGCTGCGACTTTTCCGGTTAGACTTTGGACTTCCCGTTTTGTCTTTGGCGAGACCATTTCTATCAATGCGTTTATCTGTTTGGGGTTAGCCTCGATCCCGCGACACGTGACTAGGTAATCGAGAAATTCTCGCGATGCTACGGCAAACCGACATTTTCCGGGTTCAATTTCATGTTGTGTAAGTTCAACCTTGCGAAGCACTCTTCCAAGTGGGATAGGTGATCGTGTTCGTCAAGGGATTTAACGAGCATGTCATCGATGTAAGTAGCGCCCGCGTTCTTGAGACCGAAAGGCATTACTTTGTAGCAATATTTTCCACGGTCGGTGATGAATGCGATCTTCTCGCGATTGTCAGGGTTCATCATGTTTTGATTGTACCTGGAGAAGGCGTCCATAAACGATAAGAGTTGGTTTCCTATTGTTGCTTTGACCAGTCGGTCGATGTGCGGAAGCGGAAAGCAATCTTTTGGACCGGCCTTGTTGAGATCGGTGAAGTCAACACACACTCGCCATTTGCCGTTTTTCTTTTTTACCACGACGGGATTGGCGAGCCAGTCCGGGTATCTGACTTCTATTACTGACCCTACTTTGAGAAGTTTCTCGACTTCTTTGTTTACCGCAGTGGCACGTTGTGGTTCTAGCTTCTGTCTTTTTTGCTTGACGGAGTTGTAGGTTGGGTCGAAGTTTAGCTCATGGTACGTTTTGCCGATCTCGATCCCTGGCATATCCTCCGCGGCCCAAGCGAATGTGCTGAGGTTCTTTTTAAGACAGACTATGACCTGTGTTCTTAAAGGTTCGCGGAGGTTGGCTCTGATCTCGACGCATCGTTCCGGAAAGGATTCGTCGAGGCAGACCGAGATTACCGGTTCACAAGTTGCTTCGCGCTTTCTTTCTAGAGCTTCGACCAGAAGACTTCCGAGTCTTGTTCTAGGGCGCCCTTATCGGGAGTCAGCTTTCTTTTCTTATTGCGGGAAGCTTCGATCGCCGAGTTCTTTCTTTTCAGCTCACCGGTGAAACATACTTGCGCCATCGTGCGGTCTCCTTGTATTGTTTCGACTCCATGAGAGGTTGGAAACTTAAGGCACAGATGGAATGTCGAGGGGATCGCTCGCATGGAATTCAGCCACAGAGTACCAATGATTGCGTTGTACGATGTTGGGCGGCTGAGGACTAAGAACTCCATGATTTTGACGACGCTCCCGGATTTAACCATGAGGTTGATCGAGCCGAGGGTCATTGTAGCATCTCCCGAGATCCGAATATCGGACTGGGTTCTTCCGTGATGGCACACAGGTCGATCTCCATTCTCTCAAGGGTGCTTTTGTAGATAATATTGGCCGAGCATCCGGTGACGACCAATACTCTCGCTACGTCGATGTCCTGGATTGTCAGCTCGATGACAAGGAGATCGTTGTGAGGTTTGGCCTGGTCGGCCGTTGCTTGGTCCTTGAAAGAGACGACATCACTAGCTGCTGGAGCGGACATCCTGTATCTTTTATCGTCCAGTGATTTTCGAGTTAGATATTTCGTCCCCCCCTCCTTCTAGCGCCAAACTGTGGGAACCGAAATTTACACCGTCGATTTCAATGAGTAAATACGGAGGAAAACCGAGTAAACCCGATCTTCCCTGAAGATCCGAATTCTCTGCGTAACCACTTTAGAACGATAAGAAGATAGACAGCAAGATGAAAATAAATGGTCGCTCATAGGCGTTTTATTAATTGAATAGTATGAGTACAAGATTTCTCCGAGAGGAGTAGATATATACTAACTAACGGAACAATAGAACAAGAGGCGGCCAAAATGTCCTAAGCCTTACCGTGCTAGTCTAACCACCTAAGTCCTACGTTCTCTAAGCTAGCAGGAGTTCTATAAGTCTAAATTTTCGGATCCCCTTCCCTTCTGCTCCAGCCCTCCTTATATAGTTGCTTTAGGTCGGTGGCCCGTTTACCCTTTTCGCCTTTGGGCCCAAGTTTATCTCCTTTTCGGAATATTCCATTTTCCGTCGATCTTCATAGTTATCCTCGAGTCTTTCACTTTTATCTTCGGAAACTTAACATTTATCCTACTTTCACGAGTTAGGATAAACCGTCATAGCTCCTATTGGGCTCGGATCTTCAAAATCGTAGATTGGCCTTCAGATACATTCAGGTTCTTTCGGGCCGTTTCTAGGCCTTCCGAGCTTTTCTACGATTTTCTCGGTCTTAGTCCTAAAACTTCGGAAATAACTCCGAACGAGACGAAACGAGAAGTATAGGGTCCAAAGGCCGGATAACGCAACTATACGGAGGACGCAGGAGTCAAAACGAGTCGGACTGACCGGGATCGGATTGTCCTTGCCTGTGGACGAGACGACCTCGCTCGTGGGCGAGATGACCTCAATGCAGGTCGTCCTCGCCCGTGGGCGAGGCGGCCTTGACATGGTTCATCCTCGCCAGTGGGCGAGGCAACCTCGGTGCAGGCCTTCTTCGCCCGTGGGTGAGGCGACCTCGGTGCGGGCCGTCTTCGCCCGTGGGTGAGGCGGCCACGGCATGTGTCGTCCTCGCCCGTGGGCGAGGCGGCCTCGTCATGGTCCGTCCTCTCCCGTGGTCGAGGTGGCCTTGGCACGGACCATCCTCGCCCGTTGGCGAGGCGACCTCGGTGCAAGCCGTCCTCGCCCGTGGCCGAGGCAACATCGGTGCAGACCATCTTCGCTCGTGGGCGAGGCGACCTCGGTGCAGGCCGTCCACGCCCTTGGACAAGGTGGCCTCGATGCGGTCCGTCCTCGCCCGTGGGAGAGGAGGCCACGGCAAGGGTCGTCCTCGCCAGTGGGCGAGGCGGCCTCGGCAAGGTCCATCGTTGCCCGTGGGCGAGGTGTCCTTGGCACGGACCATCCTCGCTCGTGGCTGAGGCGACCTTGGTGCGGGCCGTCCTTGCCGGTGGGCGATGTGACTTTGGCCCGGATCGTCCTCGCCTAGAGCGAGGCGGATTTGTCTGGATAGCCTGGCATTCGGGTCTCAGTCCGTCTTCTTCTCGTACCAATCTTTCCGGAGACCCTCGTCCATGGATACTTGTATTCTTCCGATCTTTCTCTCGAGAAGTATTTCGTGAAGAATTCGGAGAGATGTTAATCTTAGCCGTTGATTTCGAGATAACCGTTTCTGACCCCAACATGGCACTTTCATGTTAACATTAAGGTCATGTTAGTTTAGAAATGTCCTAAAGGGGATGTCGAATTCCAGTTCGGACTTTTACTGGAAGGTGTAACTGGCCGAGGGCCAAAGAACGTTTGTTGAGATTGATAGGCCAAGTATGCCGGAGTTTTCTGGTCAAAATGGCCGATGGTTGAAGAAAACGATTTTATGCTTTAGGTTTCAGTTATATGTGTGGGAACCGAAATTCGCAGTGTCGATTTCCTTCGATTTAGGAAAGTTAGGAAAACCCTAATTTCCCAGAGGTCCCGGATATATGTTGCTCTAAAAGCTAAGCTTTTTGCTTCGAGTTCGAATCTCATTGCATCTTCAACCTTGATATCCTTAAATACTCCTCCTAAGGCGGTTTGCTCTTTCCCTTTCTTGCCTTGATCGAGTTTATCGCTCTGCGGAAATATTCCATTTCTCTCCGATTTTCCTGTTTATCTATGGAAGCTTCACATTTATCCTCCGAACTTGACATTTATCTTCTCCTCCATAACAAAAGATAAACCGTCATAACGATTGGGCTTGATTTTGCAAAAAAAAATTGAGAGTGGGCTATTAGCCGTGTTCTGGAACCATTCGCTGTTTTCCAACTTTAGCGTTTTTTTCGATTTTATCGAAATAGCGTGTTTTAAGAAACGACGTCGATTTAAAAAAAATCAATTTATTGTATAGTGGAGGAAGTTCAAGGCATTTAGTCTACAGTTCTCGTTTTAAACAATCAATTCGAAGTCCATAAATGGAAACAATTTCTTGCGGTTTTTATCGTAAGGTTCCGATGGTGGCTTCGATTGAGATGGAACAAGAAAGAGCTCGATCCGATTCCAAAGGACAAAGCTATGAGGATGGGGTGAAGGTTGATTGGGAAATCCAAAGCTATGAGGATGCTTGGTCCAGCTCGCCATTTTGGCGAGTTGGGAGTGATCCAACTTGCAAAAATGGCGAGTTGGCCATGCTTCTTTTTAATTTTCTAATTCCTCTTCGAAATTGATTTGAAACCCGATTTAGGTTTCTCGCTCTCTTTTTATCTCTTTTTCAAGGGAGGATATTTTTCGAGAAGTCTCTGATGTTTCATTTTGTCGTGACCGATTTTGACCCCAACAGTTCGCCACCCAGCTTGTTAGAATTGTGATTTTCTCTCGAGCAAGTTAAGCATGTCGGGTAAGTTAGGCAGAATCCGATGTCAGAAATTCCGAAAGCGAATAGTGAATTTTCTTGTCTAAAACTATGTGGAGTAAGTTTTAAAGTTCTTTACTTTCTCAATTCCACAAATCCTTCTAAGATAGAATTTTTTTTTCTTTCTTCTCTCCCCTTGGTATAAAAGAGAAATTTTCCTTTTGAGATCATGTCCTCAAGAAGAAAAGCTTCTAGCAAGTCTCGTCGCAATTGCTTTGTTTCCGGCGGTTTTAACGATGTCGTGCCAAAGATAGAGTTTGAGATCCTTTCCGTCGATCCAGAGGATGTAGAGGCGTACCGGGAGGCGAATGGTGGAGCGAAACCTCCAAGGCCCGGGATTTGATATCCTCCTCCGTTCCATGCCTATCCTGTGAGGGGTGGCCTGAGCAAGAGTTGTCCCAACGGTCTTGCTGCCATTCGGAGTTTCTACCGAGTTCCAGAGTCAGTAGAGTTTCGCCTTCCTGAAGCCGGAGAAGTTGCCAGGTCTCTGCCCGAAAACTACTTTACGTGCTTCAAGGCATACTTAATGCAATGACATCTGTGGTTTCCCATTCCGGAAGTCATTGTGAAGCTTCTCAATGGTTTTAGGTTGTCAATCGGCCAGATTTATCCGTGCGGCTTACAGCACATCGTCGGAATTTTAGTGCTGAGTTACGAACTAGGTGTGACTCTGGACGTTAGCCATCTTGAAGCCATACTGAGGCCTTGTGGGACTTCGACCATGGTTCACCTAAAACCTCATCCGACCATGGCGATCATAACAGAGTTCTACTCGAACTACCATGGCTGGAAAGACCACTTTTTCTTTGTCTGAGTCGTTTACGCATCCGTGGAGGCGAGTGGCTTCAGAAAGGTACTTCCAACCGAGCACCAGTTTAATTTTGATGATCCTCGACCTTACGATATTTTTTCGCAATGAGCAAGCCATTCCCTCTAATTCCAGGTGGTCTGATTGCCATTAGAGATTTGTTCCGTAGAGAGAAATGCTTCTGTGCCACGTTTACCCCAAAGCGGGTCCGCCGCGCCTTTGCCCTTTACCGTTCCCGGCTCGGGCCAGATTTGCCTGTTGATGAAGAGTCGGGGTCAAGTATTGATGATTTAATGACGTGTAAGGATCGGAAGGAGAAGGGAAGATCAAAAACCCGCAATGACAAAAATCATTGCTGTCAGCGATGACATTGCGGCCGATGGGCAAGATTTTCCCGGTGACTTATTCAGGCACTATTTTAACAGTGGCGAGCCAGTTGATCTTGATGAGTTGTTCGACTTCGAAATTCCCCCAGCCGACAATGGGTCCAATGAGGTGCCATATTTTGCCGAGGCGTCAAGGACGGTCAATGGGGTAAATTTTAACGCTCGAGCCTTTTTTCTTTTCGTATAGCCAATCTCTCTTTTTTTTTGGAATTCGAGGGTTTTTGCAGGCCCTTCTCAACGTAAGTAGGAGGCTCGCATGGCTCAGTTCAAGGCTGATATGGCCGACAAAGAGATTGCTCGTCTGAAAGGCGAATTGGAGCGGTCCTGTTGTAGTGAGAGGGGATCGTCCGAGGCGGATATTCGTCGTGCCTATAGACGAGGAAGAAAAGACGTGGCTGAAATAGTGAGGACTCGTCGTGAGAGGGTCTCGCATGAGTTTGGGAAACTTCAGGCGAGCTACAAAGTTCTCGGAGAGTATCACGAGTGTCGCGGTACTGCGGGAGGTTTGTACCTTACGACGGATCACGACTATTCGTACGATGTCGAGCATGAGAGGCAATCTCGACGTATGAACAAGAGGAATAGGGACTTCGCGATTCCTCAAATTGAGCGGAGGATTTGGGAGCACTGGGATCCGATCCCTATTTCTCATGACACGGTGGAAGCCGAGATGGAAGTTCCCGATGAGATGGACGAAGTGGATCAACCGGCTCCTCCAGATGCCAACGATCAGTTGTTCGGAGGGTTTAAAGATGAATATGGACAGAGGCCTTAGAAATATCTTCTGATGCTAAGATTTGGTGGAGACATGGAATTTTGAGTTAGCTTTCCAATGGAAGTGGTTTTAAGACATTTGGAGTCGTATTGAAGAAGTTATGGTCAATTGAATGGAAGCACGTCAAGCCACCCGGGTTACCATACCCGAGGTCGACCATCAGGTCATGCTGGATGAGCTCAGGACACGGCCAGTACCACCCGAGGACGAGGACCCGCACGGGACGAGGGACGAACTGATCACCAAATACCCGGGCATGACCACCCGTCCATCACTACCCGCGTGCCTTCGTCCATGACCAACACCCGTCCAGTAGCACCCGGACGAGGAAGCCGTGTATGAGGACGACCCGGACGTCCCACCCGACCTGAAGGACCCGCACGGCCTGCACACCCGACCTGGAGGACGCGGCCTGAAGGACCCGCACGGCCTGCTGGCTGCTGGACACGGACAGCACGCGGCTCAGAACACCCGGACTAGAGAGACCGAACGGCCTGGACGATGGACGAGCAGCACGACACGCGTCCTGGACATACCCGGGCTGGACAGCACAGCCTGACCCGGGTGGCCTAGCTTCTTTCTTTCTCCTTGCTTCTCATTGGTCGAAAATCACTTGGCCAAGGACATTTTAGTAATTTTGTTTTATGTTTTCACGGGCTTTCAAGCCACCTATAAATACTCTTGTAATCTCCTTTGTGAGATCTAACTTCTTTTCTCTCAAAAACATAATAAGATCTTGAAGAAAGTTTGGATATTTGATCCTTTTTATCTCATTTCTTTTGTGTTTAATAGATTATCTTCTTCTCTAATCATGTTTAGCCTAGAATCATCATTGATTTTGAGGTTTTCCATGGCTATTAGTAAGTAGATCTATCTAGAGTTCTTGGGCTTGGGAGACTAAGGGTGATTAAGTGTAGATCGAAGGTGCTTAGTGTTAGATCTATCATTTCCTTGCATTGATTTGGTGTTCTTCATGCTATATTTGGGTTGACCTCTCAAACATAGAGCCATAGGCATTTCATGCCCGAAAGGTGTTCTATGAAATGCCTGAACCAACTCATCTATGCTTTTAGCTTGCTTTGCCTGAGAGATTAGTTGTCAAAAAAGCTAGGATTGCTATTAGACTCATTCTTTATGCTTGCTTTGATCATTACAGCCAAAGAGATTTGGTGTACTTGGGTGATCATTGCAAAAGAGCATCCATCTAGAGATAGAGCTTGCTTAGTTTTATTTTCTAGGCATAAGGAATTAGATTGATTGAAAAGTTGGCATCTTGGATTGAACCTTGATCACCCAAAGTCAATTCCCTTGTCCCAAGAACCCCCTTGCCTCATTGAGAAAGAAAGTTCATTCTTTTATTGCATTTTTAATATTGTCTTAGTTTCATAATCATCCTCTCATCTTGATTGCACTTAGATTAAGCATGAACTTGCATTCCCTTTGCATTAGAATCTCTTAGAATTGGATTGACATCTTGTATTCTACAACATTTGATTAGGACCCTAAAAAAGTCCTTCCATCAAATTGGCGCCGTTGCCAAGTTCTAAGTTGATTTTGACATTGGGATTTAGTCACTTGCTTGAGACTAAGTCATTTTTATTTTCTTGTGATATTGATTCTCTTGCTTCTTCTATCTCTTACTTTCAGGTGTATGATCACAAGAAGCAGAGGGGCATCTAACTTGGTTCCTACTGTTGAAGAGATTGCTGCACTTGAGAGGGAGATAGCTAGACAAAGAAGAGAAGTAGAGCAACAGGCTCATCTTCAAAGGTTGGGGTTTGAAATGGAGAATCTGCCTCAAGATGGTGATGCCCAAGGGGGCAATGGTCCAAGAGCTGACAATCCTAGACCACCACGCCAGCCACATCACCAACCACGCCAAGCAAGAGCCATTGGAGCCTATGACCAACCTCACATTCATGGTCATAGGTTGGGAATCAGAGCACCAGCTGTGGAGAAAAACAACTTTGAGATCAAATAAGGGCTGCTCAATGTGATAGAGAACAACAAGTTTCATGGCTTAGCTGTGGAGGATCCACTAGATCACTTGGATCAATTTGACAAGTATTGTGGTTTGTCCAAGACCAATAGAGTCTCTGAAGATGCTTTCAAACTCAGGCTGTTTCTTTTCTCTCTAGGAGACAAAGCTCACTTGAAATGATTGCAAGAGGGTATTCCTAGAGAAGTTCTTCTTTTCCTCAAGGACAGCTAAGATCAGAAATGAAATCTCTGGTTTTCAACAAAAGAATCTTGAGAGCTTCAGTGAAGCATGGGAGAGGTTGAAGGGCTATTGGTCTCAGTGTCCACATCATGGCTTCACCAAAGAGAGCTTGCTTAGCACCTTCTATAGAGGAGCTCAACCACAGTGCAGAAATAGGCTTGATACTGCTAGCAATGGTTTCTTCTTGGGAAGAACTGAAGAGGATGCTGAAGAACTAGTAGAGAACATGGCAAAGAGTGACTCAGTTTATAGTGAGGAGCATGATAGAGCCCATAGAAGTGATGACCAGCACACAAGGAAGGAAATCAAGACCTTGCAAGAAAAGATAGATTTGCTTCTCTCCACCCAAGCTAAACAAGAGCAGCTGAATTTTGTGGGTGCTCCTAGTCAAGAGATTCCTCCTACAATCAATGAGGTTGATGGTTTAGAAGGACAAGAGGAGTTGTGCTTCATCAATACTAATGGCACATGGTATAGGAAGGAGCCAAACTTCCAATACCAAAACAACTATCAGCCAAGACCTCACTACAACAATCAACATGGAGGCTACCAAACAAATCAGTCATCTCAGCCTCAAGGAAGTTCTTCCCAAGCTCCAAGCTCAAAAATGGAGTCCATGTTCAAGCAACTCTTAGAAGCTCAAGAAAGAAATGCTAAGAACATTTGTGATGAGTTCAAGAACATCCATGCCAAGATTGATGGAACTTATTCTGATCTCAACAACAAGTACATGCAAATTGCCTCTCACCTCAAAGCTTTGAGAGCCAAGTTGCCTCCATGTCTTCATCTTCCAAGAATCCAATGGGATCTCTACCAGGAAAACCAGAGAAGAACCCTAAGGAGACTTGCAATGTTATCCTCTCCACTTCCTCAAGGATTGCGTTGAGTGATCATAAGAATGATGTTGATGAGATTGAGAGGCTAGTGCTTGGAAATCAGATTGAAAATGATAAGAGACTGGTTGTGGCCACAGCTGAAGCTAGAGTTGTGAAGAGAGCTGATAAGAAGGTTCAAGGAAAGATTCTGAAGATTGATGAGCCTACGGTTGAGACACAAGTTGAGAAGAGTGCTAACCTCAAGCTGAAAGAAGTGAAGGAAGAAGACAATGAGGTTGAGCTATCACCCTATGATAAGCTCCCTTTCCCTCAAAGGTTCCTCACCAAAGCTCAGAAAAAAGTGGTCTCCAAATTCAGAAAAGACCTAAGTGATATTGGAGTCAAGCTTCCAGATATCACCAATATGCATGCTGCTCATGTCCAAATGATGCTCATACAGGACATTCTCACCCACCAACCTGAAGTGGCTGAGCTTTTGGACATCTCACTTCTGAAGATTGATCCACCAATCCCTCCAAAGTCCCTCCCTAAGCTTGAGTCTCAAGGGAAGTTCACCTTGTCTTGCTCTCTTGGTACACTAACTATGGATGATGCTCTTGTTGATAGTGGTGCTAGTGTGAATGTCATCACCTTGGATATGGTGCAGAGTATTGGGATTGAAAGCATGGAACCAGATACTCCTCCTCTCACCTTTGGGGATTCCTCTTCTACAACCCCACTTGGCATAATCAAGGACTTTCCCTTGAAGATTGGATCCTGCACCATACCTATTGACCTCACTGTTTTGAAGATGGCATCTGAAGAGAGAGTCCCGTTGATCCTTGGCATTCCTTTCCTCACAACAGTTGGAGCTTGCATTGAATTTCCCAACAAGAAGGTCACCCTCATGCATGTCAACAAAGCTGTCTCCTACCCTCTCCAACCTCCAATGGAATCAGACTATTGTGGGACAATCACTTTTGATGCACAAGCTGTTGAGAAGCCCCACGATGAAGAGGTTGTTGGTAAGAAAGAAGGTCTTGATGGAGAGTATTCAAAAAAGTTGTGTGATGAGAACTTCGAAAGTGCTAAAACAGAGGGGATAAGTGGAGTCTCAAAGGCCACTCATGGCAAAAAGATGATGGTGAAAGAGCCTCATCCTCCACCTCTTGATTTCCTCCCACACACTCTCACTCTCCATCCAACGAAACTCAAGGATGGAGTCATTGAGTACAAGATCAAGCACAAGGGCAGATCCACACCATTCTCAAGTGCTAGAGCCATCATCACTCCTCAGCTCCAAGATGACCCAATCAAGCTTCAAGAGCTTCTCTCTCAGGTCCTCACCATCACTCTTGAAGGTGGGAAGGATCCTCCTTCTCACTAATCCAAGAGAAAAGGAAGTCAAGCTAGTGACTTAAAACAAGCTCACTTGGGAGGAAGTCCCATGGTTATCCTTGTAAATAGCTTTGCAATTTCAAATTTCCTTTTAAGTTTTTAATAAAAGTGGTCAAGATTTTCAAGTTTAGCCAAGCACTAGAGGAGAGAAGAAAGGTGGTAAACCACCTAAGCCTTATGATTTCCATGTAGCAACCTCCTCTAGTGGCTATGAACCAAGCCAACTCCTAGTCCTAACACAAGCACCACGCCCAAATCTCCATATGTGGTATCACTCCAACCCTTCTTGTATATACATTTGCTTTTGTCTTGTTGGGGTATCTCTTTCCCTCTTACTCACACAGAGACTGTGTGATTTAAGCGTGGGGGAGGTACCGGATATTTGATCATGTTTGCTTTGTGATTTTGAGTCTCATGCATTGCATTGTACATTCATAAGTGCATAGAAAATCCAAAAAAAAATTAAATTTTTGAACCATGTAAATTGCATCACTTGCATCCTTAAGATTGAGTCTAGAGCAAATAGGTTCCATTCATTTGCATATGGAGCATTGCCTTGTAAAGAACACTCGTTTGCACTGAATTTGACACCCTAGTTAAACATATCAGGTAGCTTGAGCATCTTTTGAAAAAGCTTGCATGCTTTGAGCCTTGAAAACTCTTCTTGAAACTTGCTTGCTTGTTTGATATTGGCATTGTTCTTAAGACCAGCTCCATCCTGAACATAGACTTTAATGAACTTAATCTCTCTTGCATATGGGCATTTGCATACTTGATCATGGATCTCATACACATTTGGGTTATCTTTTTCCATTGTACCACCCTTTGTTAACCCAAATGGCACTCCCTTACCCTTGAACCCTATCCATTCTTTGAAACCTACATTGATTTGCTTGAGTGAGGCCTCTTTTGATACCTTATCATGTGCAAAATCTTGAGAGTATTGGGAGCGACATGGATTTGTTCTCATCTCTTGCTAGCATAGGGTTATCATTTGAGCTAGCTTCTAGGATGGTGAGTGAAGTGTTTGTTACCTAATGGTTTACATTTTGGGTTTGGGATATGATAATGTTGAGATTGATGAACAAAGAAAGTATTGAGAAAGAAAAGCCCTAGGGACCTAGAAATGAAAAAATGAAAAGCTCTTGATTGACGTTTTTGACCTTCCCCCTCATGTGTATATATAAAAAATAAAAAATAAAAAATAAAAAAAGGAAAAGAAAAAGAAAAAGAAAGATTCAATAAGATAGTGGGGAAGGAAAAACTTAAGAGTTAGAGCTTAGAATGTGAATAGAGGTCCTTAGAGGTTGATTCATGAGAAAGAAAATGTTCATTGGGTGAGTGATGTGAGTATGTTTTCATTTTGGGTTATGGGATGAATAAAAAGGGTGTAGATCTTGTAATCACTAGGGAATTGGGTAGAATGATGAGGATGGATCCATGTATGCATGAATTGCTCCTAGTCTTAGATAAATTTTGCATAATGATTAAGCTCCCTGATTTTTGAGTGATTGCCACCTTGAAATGATGCATTGAACCCTCCTTTTCATCCATATTAGACCATTTGATCACCTAGCCAAATGATTGAGATCATGTGCCCATTTGTGAGACTTCACCTTGTGTGTGTGTGTGTGAATCAATGTGAGAGCTGGTTAAGAGAACATGTTGGTTGATAGGCATTGCATCTTGTGTAGAGACATAAGAGTAATTGATAGGCCTTGTGAAGCTAGAGCATAATAAGAGAGTTTGCTCATGCTATTTGCTATGTTTCTTTAGGATGTCAGGTTGAGTGCTATGAGTGTTTCCTTT